>JACAXG010000040.1:3151168-3550467 GCA_018881555.1 Amblyornis subalaris
CTTTGCAATAAACAAGTTGCCACCCCAGAAGAGCCCCTCCCGACTCTTTGTCCCCAGCTTAAGGCGTTGAGTGTGCCGACCACCGCACACTGCGCCGAGACACCACTGGACATAGGATAGCTCTYGGGAAGGTTGCAGCACATACCATCGGCCCACCGCAACAATATAGTTAAAATGTAATATGTTGAGTAAGCAATATTTTTGGGGTATTCTAATCATTAATTCTTTAGTGAATTYGGTATAGCAATAAGTGATGCATTCTACACTCATGCAACAGCAGATTTTATGATAATGTCCAAGTATAAAAAACACATGAATGCTAAACTTTTTAATGCAACTTTAACTTGAACTAAATTTTACTTTAGTGTAAGATATTCTTTTAATAAAGAGCTTTAAAAGAAAGGAGTACCACGGACAAATTTTTTTTTCTTTCAGGTAAAAATAAGAAAACCAAGTTCTATATAGTTTTGAAGTTTTGCTTATTAACAAATTTGACATAACCTGTCATCACTGAGCAATATTATTTTTGCATGTTTTTCCSTCCAGCAAGGAAGGATGTTTCTTCTTCATATAAAGAAAGTCGCATTTGTCTTCTGAGACCTCCTGGATGCTGGGCACATGAGGGAGACATTCTGGTAGGGCTCCATAAATGGGTTAGACACGAAAATATTGAATATTACCACACCTTATGTTAAGACAAAAAAATTATGTACAGCTGAAATCAATATACAGAAGGGTAGGGCTGTGGGGAGGTGTAAACCAGCTCTGCTGTGGCATTCCTGGGCCAGGACATAGTGGTCCCTGGGGGCTGACGTGGAGTCCTCGTCTCTAGGCAGGGTGGGGGGARTTCTGGGCATCTGGGCAAGAACATTTTGGACTGTTGGTGCCCTCAGGGACATGACAATTTCCCAGTGCTTGCACAGCCTTTGATAATGAATCAAATAGGATGTTTACACGTGGATACTCAATGGTTTTAAAGCAGGAAACAGAAAATGAACTCTTTAAAACATTCATTACTTCAGGTCCTCAAGCTCTTTGTAGGGTTTATCAGAACAGGAAGGCTTCAGCTCTACAGCTGGGTGCTTAAATTCTGTTTTTTACAAGTGAACTTGACATCTAGGCTGCAACAATAGGCTCTAGTCAACAGTCAGTGGGATGAGAGAGCTCGTCAGCTTATTCCGAAGCAGGCATCTCAACTTGGTCATCTAAATATCTTTAGATTCTTGTAGCTGCACTGCCAGAGTATGACAGAAACGCTTAAATTCATTCCTGTCTCATAATAAATGATAAAGCCCTAAGATGAATCAAAGTTTCCGTATAAATAGAAGCCCAAAGTCTGAGTCTTCACAGAAGTCAAAAGGTAGTTTTGTAGATGAGATATACTTGCATATATAATTTCACAAACATACATAAATGTTATCATAAATTATTCTTTTATTTTTCAGTAGGTAAAGGATAAAAAAAAATAGCAATTTAGCAAGCAAAGAGGAAAAATGTGTGGCTAATGCAATACATAACTAATGATGACATAATTGGGACAAATGTTAGCYCTTAATGAAAATTATCACTTATATATAAAGTGCCAATTTTCTATGGATAAGGTTTAAATTGTGTCACAAACAACTATTTCAATGAGATAAACTAGTAATTTGTCTTCAGTTTAATTTGTACTTCATGTAAACAAGCTGTTAGTCAGCAGTGAGCTTGATACTAATTAACGAGTCTGTTGAAATTTTGAAAAAAAAGAGAGTAGAAAAAGAAAGAAAAAAGTACCATGCCAGTAAATAATTCCTTCTGAACAGTTCTCCAAATTAAATTTACTTGATATTTTACTTGGTCACTACTCTAGCTCTGTAATGAATGCGGACAGCAAATTTAGCAGAAGATTGCTATATGTAAAATATTATAATACACATAAATACCCCCACAGTAGGTGAATATTCAATTAATTAACATCACGAGGCGTGAAAGCATATTAAAGATCTACACCTTCACTACATTTCATTACATCACATCGTAATATCCCTACTCAAGTCTGCAAACTACTTTCTAGAACCCCAGAAGCCAATCTACAAAGATGTGGTAATATTCAAATTTAAATTTCAGGAACTATGATATGTTAATTCTGCTCATCTCTTCTGAATACGTTCTAGAAGAAAAAAGATGTCCATAGCTGGGGTGATGGGTTAAGTACAGAAAAGCAGATGGAAAGTTTTAATGGTGAAGGTACTTTTCCTTCAGTAGCTGACTCAGTACCACTGTAGTCAGCTGTGCTAAGGAGGCAGAGGAAGTGAAGAATTCTGTGGTGGATAGGAACACTGTCAAGAAAATCCTTCTGGCAAAGGATCTTCTTTTTTTGTTGGAGTTTTTTGGTTGGTTTTTTTTTTTTTTTCTTTTGCAAATAGATATATTTAGCTGAGTTCTGGATTGGACTTTCTCTGTGTGGCTACAGTGACTCCAGTGTGGCCAAAATTAAAGAATGGGTAAATTGAAAGATGATCTAAAGCTCCCAGTAAAGCTACATCTTCTCTGGTAACTAGGTCAGAATTATATTCTGTGAATAAAATATGAGACATACAAGGTAAATATTAATCTTTGATCACATGATCAGTTCCTGTAAAAATAATACAGCAAAAATAAACAGTTCCAGTGTAAATGCTAGAAAATAAGCTTCATTGCTTGGCTTGATAAAGTGGTTATATAGTACAAACATTTCATAATGTACTGAACTCCCATAAATCAATTTGAAATTAGTTTACTGCCAAGTTGATAAATCTCATTTTATCATTATACCTTGAAGGTGATTTAACAAGTATTTCACAGTGTATAATTTATACCATGTTAGGGAGAGATAAGAAAACAAGTGTTCCAAACCAATAATTATTGTCACATTCATTTATAAATTCTGCCATGTTAAAGGTTTGAATAAAGTTTTGAGTAAAGCTTTTGGACACAGTTGTGCATAATGATAATTCTACTGTGTTAACTCCAAAATCTCTTGAGTCAGGCATAACTTCAATATACTGTATCCTTTTGTGGTTTATATAACCAGTTTTTTCTAAGACTGAAAACAGAATAACAGTCAGTGTAAGTATGAACAGAACCAAAAAGGGTTGCTTGTTTATTTTTCTTTTGGCTTTTATCACCTATGAAAACCTCAAGCAATGGAAACCCATGTGCAGGAAGACGTTTAGATTGCTCTTTGGAATTGTGCATAGTGGAGAATATAGTTGATAATTTTCTCCAATTGACCAGTTTCTTGTCTCTTTTAATTATAAAATAATTTAATACTATATATTGTGGAGTAACATATACATGTCTGTAACTAAGTAAATTTAATTAAATTTAAGAAACATAATATGTGCTCATTCACAGTGGATATATGGGTAAGTAGAGTCCTGATATTATGTATAGACATGGCYTTTCTAACTTCCAAAAATGAGCCCTATCACAGCATAGAATGATATAATTACATTCCAGAGCTACCTGCAGAAACTGTAGCTCTCATTTTCTCACTAAGGGGAATTGATGGTTTTGTCATACAGTTGGAAGTTACAGCTATTTGATTCAACGCAGGCATTTATTTCACCATCTCTAAGGGGATATCTGATATTCTTTACACATTGCAACAGATATAACCATTGCATAATGAAATGCAGTGTAGGGATTTCTAGCCTCAGCCATCTGAACTATGTAGCAGTCCAGTGCTAATACAGAAATGACCGTATTGGTAACTAGCTAGCATTTATGCATGTTTCTTCATTTAGTGGAAAGATCACTCTTTGTCTACAGCTGCATCGTGGTGACAAAGAACAGTATTGCCATTGCTAGTAGCAGACCAGTGGCTAAAGTTGTGCTAAATTTACTGTATGCAAAATGCATGATGCTTTAGCCTTGGCCAGGCAAGTTGCTAGAAAACCGGCCTGTGTGAACTAGAGTTTGTTATCAGGTATCTCTTGTTATGATACACAGTTTAAGTGTGAGAGAATAGCAAAGGTCTTAAAAATACGGGCACAAGTTGGGGAAAAATTGCTACTTGCCAGGTGGTCACCAAAAGGACGAGCCTTGGCAGCTGTGAAACAACTGCTTCAAGAGTTACAAAGAAATAAGTACTAGACAAGAGAAAAAAAGCATAGCTGAGCAGCAGCATAATAACACCCCAAGAAGCTACAAACAGCTCAGCCTGCCTAGAAACTCCATGCTAATAAGAGGAGGCCTCCAGCAAAAGGAAGAGGGTTGGGAAATTGCCACCATGGGAGCTATGGTTTCAGAAGCACCGCAGGATGGTGGGAGCAAGGCATGTGCCCTTGGGTTGCCTGCTAGCTGTGGGCTCCAGCTTTCCTTTCCTTCTGCCCCTCATCTGTTTTCAAAGAGCCCTTGAGGGACCTGGAACCTGCCCATTGGCTGTTCCAGGCTGCACGTGATGCTGCAAGTGCACATGTATGTGTGCCCGAGTGCATCTTTTTCCTCACAAATTCTGCATGTTTTTCAATCTGGTTGAGTAGTTATGATTTTGGGCAGCAATGTTACACTTTAAGACATAGAAGTCAATCTTCACCACAGCCTGTAGTGCAGTCAGCAAAACTGAAGCACCTTACTGTCTGGTACATTCCAAAAAATTTCATAAAAAAAAAAAATTAAGTGTATTCTAAAAATTAATATCTAGGCTAGAAAAAAAATGGGTTACTCATAATAACGATTTTGTCTGGCACTATGAGATTGTGCGTTGCTTAGAACCATGAACATCCGATTCCAGCATTGTTCAGCATTTTTCTCATGTGTTATATTTAAACATAAGGATGCAGGCCTGTAAGGTCAAGTTATACATCATGATAAAATATTTCCTTTCTCTGTCTCTTTGTAATGTCTTTAATATATTAGACAGATAAATATAAGGGAATCGGTGGCTGATGTTCCATGTGACTTTCATGTCAGCTGTTGAAACTTAATGCAATTAACACTCACTCTAATTAAATACTGCATTAAAATAAATTTCTTGCTTTAGTGTAATAGCCTATACTTTTTAAAAAATTTATGTGTTTTTCTCTTGGAGGACAAGAAAATTATAACTAATATTGAAAAATTAATCAGAATACAACAGAAGAATATTTGAAATATTTCCCTTCACTACAACCATCTTCAATCTGAAAGCAGTAGAGACAAGAGAAAAGAGAAAAAAAAGTCGCCCTACTTGCAGTCAATTGGCAAGAATAGAGATATCACAGCTATATCTGATTTGCAATGGTGATGCGAAAATTAGTTTATATAATGTTAATTAATTAGCAAATACATACATAACTATTTTCCTGCCATTGTTACCCTTTTAGAGACCTAGATTATTGTTTAGTGTGTAAACATATTTCTAATATGAGTAAGAAGTCTCTTTGGACCTACACCAGATTTGATCATGAACAAATGAGTTTAATACAGAGATTTGCTTGACTTTTTTTCTCTTCATTTTAAATGTATTTTGGCAGGAAAAATAAGTGTTAAACCTCTTTTAATTTCTTACTCRTAAAAGCACTTTATAGTTGCACAAAATCTTGTGTCTGGTTCCTCCTGCCATTATTGCTCAAACATTTAGAAGAATGTGAAGTCAGTTTTTCACTGTAAAAGGTCATAAATGAAATGGAATGCAGCAATGCTGACAACAAACACTTTGCAGATCTATCTGAGGCCATTTAAGGGCTGTTTACTTTTGGATGAAGGATTACCTATTAAATCTGAAAGAGGTTGCAAGCTGAATAAACACTGTCYAGTAGGGTCAGTGATCCTTATTGTCATGCAGTAGAAGGAACAAGAATGTTCTAGGTAGACTGGTGATGCATCATACATCTAAATCATACCGAACGGATTAGAAGGTGCTGAGGTGAAATGGCACTAACAGAAATGGCAATTTTCAAGAGATTTTTTCAGGAAGGATATGGTTAAAAACAAAAAGGATGATTAAGTCTTTTCATGTAAATAAAAATGTAAGCTACACTCTCCTAGAGAGGTGGCAAAGGCAGTATGTGATAAATATAACTCAAAGCAACTCACTGAGTGCATCTGTAGGCATGTGACTGTAAAAGACCAGTTCATATGATCCTCTCAAGTCATTTCAGTGGAGTAACATTAAAAAAAAGCATTAAAGGATTTTGTTTTATAAAGATTTTTTTAAGCCATGTCCCTATGCTATATACATGGGGGAAAAAAAATCTAGAATGAAGGAAGGATGAAGAAATGGATTGGCAAATTGACATTAAATAAATATGGTTTTTATAATCSTGATCAAGAAGGATTTATTGAAATGTGGCATGCTTTCAGCTTATCTGAACAAGGTCTGAGAAGTGCAACCTGCAACGTGTTTGCATTAGTTGTAGGATGTGTGCCACTATCACATCTCCAAATTAAGTCCAGGTCCTAGGTGTCTTTTAATGGGTATTCAATGGTTTTGTATGTCTGTTGAATAGAATGTGTCAAAATGTTCTCCTATCTTCTTTACTTGACTGTGGCATAGACTACGAGTATATTTGAGCTATCAGGACAAATGATCCTTTATCATCACATATGTGAGGAAATAATATATATCATTCTGCTTTAACCAGTGAATGGATTTTTTTTAGAGAAAACAAAATTCAATGCATGTTTAAAAGTAACTGGAGTCAATACACTGTGAGTTTTTTCTTGTTCATGACTTCAGAATAAATTTCTGGGATAGCATAATGGGTAGAAATTATTAATTCTCATTTCACTGCTCTACGGCCACTGAGACGAGAGCAATTTTTCTATAGCAGACCTACAACTCCCTTCCAGTGCACTACACCGTGAAAAGAATTTACATGTATGTACCACTTTGCTCCTGCTACTCTGGTCAGTGCTATAAATAATACAGGATATGCAATGATAAATATTTGAACTGAACTGTAGATACTTTGCATGCTGTTAACCTGAGCTTCCAAGGAGCTTCTGAAAGTCAGATCTTTGCCTTGGCTGTAGGTGCTGAGAGTGGAAGCACACAGCTGATAAAGTCACTAAGAAATAAGGTTCATTGTAATGTAACACTTTCTTGAAGGCAAGTGTATGATTAATTAACCTTCAAAACTAGATCAATGGTGCCAGGTTATTATCCATTTAGACTGGTTTTGTGTTTGCTTTCTTTATCAACAGGCTATGCTCAGTGGGAAAATTAATGGTAAATAGAAAATTTATTTTCCCTYGCTTTGTGCCAACAGGGTTTGAAATTAGATAATTGAGATAGATTAGACATCTGGCATCAAATCTGACCTCTTTCACCGTTCTGTTTGAATGCATTATATAGTGTATAACATCAGTGCCCCCTGCTAGGATAGGTTTAAAGTGCAAGGCAACAGAAAAATACTGTTCACACATTGTGATACAAATTCTTGAACATAATCTCAGAACCTGTATTAATTGACACTTTAAATAGCATCATGGAAAATATTTCAAGCATTTCACTGGATTTGGGTCCATTTGCTTTTACTAGATTGAAAACAGATTATAGCTCATGAAGGATTTTCTCCTGAATTCTGTTCCTAAATATTTTAATCTTTTCATCACCGCCAGATTGCAGAATCACAGAAAAACAGAATGCCTGGTTAAGACTTTATTTTTTTCTCTACCTATGACTTATGTATTTAATTTTCAAAAGTATTTTTACTTTTTATTGCTATTTAGATTTGTCGATACATATGCAAAAATGTCAAATTCTTTATCTTCTACTGATTATATGTGAATATATATTTTTATTGAGAATGGTGGGATGATTACTTTTTTCTACCAGTGATTTTAGGTCTATTAATCTTCCCTTCAGCCCTGTCATTGATAATGCCTTAGGCTGCAGTTGAGCTCTCTGTTGACTGTATTAATATGCATACTGTTGTTTGTCACCTCATTTATTTCAGTGTTTTCAAGATAATAACCTGTTCTTCACAAAGAATGGAAAACTCATTTTTTCAGTATAGGACAATATTTTGGAATTAGGAAGTTCAGTTTGTTTAGGATATTTTAGGACTACTTTTTCTATTTYCTTGAATGCAGTTTCTCTCTAACTTTGTCTAACTCAACCTTCATGGGTGAATTGTCCCCATTCTGGTATCTTTTTCCCCCTCTTTAAGAATAAATTTAGTAATATCCTTTATCTGTCAGTAGGTATGCYGCTCTCCCTTTCATACACAAATAAAACCATTAAATTATGCTCCACATAATAATGGTAAATGATATATGTGCTATGTGATGAGAGTTTATTCTGCTGTTGCTACTACCTGCTTCACTAAGTAACAACCTCATCCACCAATACATGCTAGAAGTGGAGCAGGGGTGTCTGGAAAGAGATGCAGAGTAGGGGTCTGGGGGTCCTGGAGGACACCAACATTCCCCTCAGCCAGCAATGAGCCCGTGCAATAAAAGCAGCCACAAGCCTCTGGGGCTGCATTAGGCAGAGTGTGGCCAGTAGCTCAAAGAAGGGTATCCTCCTGCTCTGTTTAGCCCTGTGGAGACACACCTGGAGTGCTGGGACCAATGCTRGGCTCCCAGCACAAAAGAGACATGGATTTACTAGAGGGAGTCCAGTGAAAGGAGATGGATGCATTGCACAAAAGGAAATTAGTGCAAAATCAGGCTATTGTATAATAAACAGCAGTCACCAATGATATAGGCTGTACCAGCCTAAAGCTGTATCTGTGTCTCAGTGACATTATGGGACAGTCAGAGATATTTTCAGTTCTACCTGTGTTGTCCTCTGAGTCTGCCCTTGCTTTGCAGACTGACAATTTCAGACCAAGAACAACTGGTGCATTGAAACACTTTAAAGTCATTGACTCATACTGCCATATAATTTCAAGAGCACAACTCTCAGGACCCCAGTTTTAAATTGTGGATACTTACGGTCTCACTGGGTTTTCTGTATAACTACAGAGCTGTCAACTTAGTCTGTTACCTTACAAATGAAACCAAAGGAGCTTTTCAGATTTTAAAAACTGAGGACTGCATTTACTGGAGACTTCTACACTGTAGGATGGTCTTAGAAAATCTAGTACACAACAATAGTGGTAAACTGTTACACATGTCTTCTGCCAAAGCTGTACTAAGCCATCAAAAAATAAACTGATATATGATGGAGACGAGAGGAAGGGAAAGGCGAAAGGGAAGTGAGGTGACATAGAATCACTAAGGTTAGAAAAGATCTCAAAGATCATTGAGTCCATCCTCCTCTACTTGTGTTGAAACTGTRACTTTGCATAGACAATTTGATTTTAGATGTCAGGAAGAGAAAGAATATACAAAAGTAATATTATGTCAACTAGTGACCAAGTTGCAATGAAATAATGGAGGTGGAAATGGACTGACTTGAGCCCTGGCCAACTTTTTGAAACTCCTGCATTTAAAGATTCATGAATAAATCAATATGAAAATAACTAAATGAAAACATATTAATTTCTAAGGGTGAACACTTGGACTTCAAACTGACTGTTGCACTACAAATACAAACCTACACTTCTTAAATATAGTGGCTGCTCTATTTTGTACCTAGATGGATTGGCGGGAGTTTACATTCTTGATTCATTCTAGATTAATACTTTAATATTCTGACCCCAACAGGGCTATTTCATTCCTTAATATGAGGGTAGCTGGCTGTAATTCTGCACAGTGTCTTAAGCATATTCTCTGCAGGTAACAATCAACAACTCAGCAATTAAGGCCAGATCAGTTTTACTTAAATGGCATCTAAATAATTGTATGATTTTTTTTCTTTTTTTTCACCAAACTGTGTAATATTTCAGACTGTCTTTTGTTCAGCTGCTTTTAGACTTCAAAGATAAAAKATATCTTCTTGGATGGCCTGAGAGTTGTCCTGAAAGCCAAAATTTTACATATGATCAAACAACACTCAGTTTGGAAAGTAACACTGTAGATTGGGTTCAAATTGATTGAACATTTAAATATCTTCCTGAACATATACTGAGGAAAACCAAGCACTTAGATGCTGCCAAATCTCCTTGCACATGAATTTTGCAGCCTCCAGTGCAATTCAGACAAGTTCTTTCTTCCTGTTTCAATACAGAGAAAAAAAAGCAACACAAAGTTGATAGCTTTGTATTATGTATATGTCATTTGAGATGTGGAGTAAGAGCATTTCTTTAGATATTTGTAAAGTGGTTGCAATGAAAAACATCTTGTTCATGACATACTCCATGAAATGCTTCAAGATAGATTGTTTTCTCTATTTATTTTACAAGATCAGCTCATGTTCTGAATATTTAAAAAAATGGATGTCACAGATGCCCTAACCAAAAAGATTTGGATTCAACCAAAAAGAGCAATCCCTTTTTAGGTCACCGCCCCATCCCCCCCGCCTCCGGCCTCTCTTCTCTCCAGAATGTTAAAGCAGGAAAAGCAGAGATTTTAAATTCACACGTTGCATACTTGCAGCTGTAAGTTTTCTCCTCTGGAGAAAATTATCTTCTGGGGATTTATGTTCACGTAAAGACTCTTGGATTTGTCCAGCAAAAAAAGAATGAAGCATTTCCGCATATTGATTTGGTCCTAGGTGTTTTTCACTTGTATAATTAGAATTGTGGCTTCTCCAAAAAGCAACCTCTTTTTTCTATCTTAATAGTTCTTARTCTATACAGCTAAATTTCTTTAAATTTTATGTATTTATGATTTGGAATTCTATAATGATAGAAAAATCTAAGGACAAAATAAATATAGACATTTACTTAACTTGTAGTAAAATCTTAATAAGATAACTCATTTCAGTACACTGGTATGTTCTATCTTCTCCAAAAGAAAAAAGAAATAAATGAGAATGTGGATATTGAAAATTATCTCTTTGAACATTAGTTCATTTGACCTGATACAGGAAAACATTGTAACATATTCTTCAGACACGATAACAAATTAGAAACATTTGCCATTTTAATTACTAATCACAACACAATAAAGTCCTATAAATATCAGATTATTGGAAAAAGACATGTTCCATGAAACTGAAAGTCTGCATTCAATGGAGGAGAAGAAACTATTTCTAGATCACTTCATTGGAATAACTTCTCTGAATTAACGCTTGGTCAGAACTTTGAAGAAAAAAAAGCAATCCAATTACATCATTTAGTATTCCTGAGTGGCAGTGTATGGAGAAAATAGATACCAGTGAGAATTTTGAGAAAGTAAAATGATGACTTTGTGGCTTCAGCCATAGATGCCCACAAAGAAATTAGAAGGGTGAGAGGAACATCTAACAATCTTTCTTAAGTAGCAGATGTCAGAATATTTAAATAGAATTCTATTAAAATAACAAAATCAGTCCATGAAATTAGACAGAATTGTGAGTAAATTCTACCCTTCAGTGCCTATTCCTAAAACAGGATGGGGTCTCAGGTGGTGTGACAATTTTCACGATATGCAGTTGCAAGCTTCCCTTTTCTGTTTACTCTGTAAAGATCCAAAACTTAATATTAGGAAAAATTTTCAGGGAAAAAGAAAAATTATGTTGATTTGGTCTACAAGAAGGTCAACATGATCTGTCAATGTGCAGCTCGGAAAGTCAACCACATCCTGGGCTGCATCAAAAGAAGTGTGGCCAAGAGACCAAGGGATGTGATTCTGCCTCTCTGCTTAGAAGAGACCCCACCTGGAGTGCTGCATCCAGCTCTGGGGCTGCGTATTGGGTTTTGGTAGCAGGGAAGGCTAAAAGGGTGGCTTCTCTGAGAAGCTGCCAGAAGTTTACTCTGTATCTGACAGCCAGTGCCAGCTGACTCCAAGGTGGACCTGCTGCTGGCCGAGGTTGAGCCCATCAGAGATGGTGGGAGCGACTCTAGGATAAAGTATTTAAAAATGAAAAAAACATTATTGCACAGAAGCAACTGTGGCCAGAGGAGAGAAGAATGAGAATATGTGAGAGGAACTCGCTTTACATTATATGATGCTGAAGAATCAAGTCAGATAGGTCCTCTTATGCCTATATGTAACACATAGGCAAGGGCAAAAGAACTAGTGGTGTGTAATGTAGATCTCCAAACTAAAGCAGGCCTTTTTTCACCTCAAGTGTTTTTAACTGAAAGCAGATGCTACACAACAGAAGCTATTTCTGCACTGTACTTAAAAGTGCTATTGAGCAGGGTAATTCGCACTTCAGATCAAGGCCTTTGGGAATTGCTGGGGACTCTGATGCAAATAAAGTATTCATTTCATTTTAATGACTTTCCTATTTTCAGAAACTTTTMTATTTGGAGATATACTGCTTATATTTCTTACTAAATTCTCATTCTACTTCATATGTATAAAAGAGTGAAGAATGACATGCAGCATAAATGATCTAGTGCATGTAACCCTAAAAAAATTAATCAGTCCCAGAATAAGGGAAAAAAAGAAAAATAGCTATTGGGCATTTTAACTACCTGGTGTTTGATACTGCATTGACAGAAGAAACAATTATTGTCACTGGTAAATGGAATATGTAAAATAGGAAGCAGAAAAAAAATGCAAAGGTAAGATGTACAGGTTTGCTTTTGAGAGATGTTATATTTTTCTATGTGTTAGGTTCAAAAAAGTCATGTAACTATTTGGATTCAAAACTGAGAAATTTTGGATTGCCAGATCAATCAAATGAGTACTAAAATACATTTAGTTCTTTTTGAGGGACTTAACTGTAATAAAATACGTCCTTCTTGCTGAGCACAGATTTCAGACTTGTATTCTGCACTTTTAGCATCTGACTATGGGAAATCTTTGTAAGCAGCAGTTTATCTTCTACCTATAGTCAATAAAAAAAAAGGGCTCTGAATTTAAGGAAAACCAAAAAACAATATATTCTGTTTCATTAATGAAGAAAAGAATGTGTCAGTCAATCTGTGTAGGCTTGTAGGAGATTTCTGTCTGGAGGTCTGAAGAAACGAAGTTGCAAAATAGAAAGCAGGTAGAGAGAACCGTTTATGGAATCCAGGCCTGCCCAACAGATAAGAAGTAGAAATAATGTTTTATAGAGATGATAGATCTGAATGCACTAGAAATACAGTGGCAAAGGATGTAACAGATGAACCCTGTGATGCGTTCTTCGGAGCAACACTCTGTGATTTAAGCTGTAATTTAGTTAAAGTGACATGAGAAACTGAACTTGACTTTGAGCATGAGTAGTTGTGCAATACTTTATTCTATGGTGATTAAAATAACAATGTGTTTTTACATTTGTGCTGTCACTTTCATTCCTTAGGAGCTGTCAAGTAAAGGCTTGTGCAGAAGGCTTTGATTAAACAATATGTGTAGACAGACTCTTCAAACAAAAAATACATAAACAAAGCACTCTTGCCCTTCTGTGTATTCTTTCTATTCTTTCTGTGAAAAAAAAAATCACATGGAGAAGTTCATTCTCTCCTTAGACAGGTCTTTTGATAATGCATCCCCACTGGGACTATGTATGTGTATAGTGGTTTYCTTAGAGCAGATGGAAGGCGAAAATGTCTTGGCAGATTATTTAATATTTGCTCAGAGAGCCTGTCCAGGTCTTATTCTCAGTGTTGTAGATATGCAGTGCATGCTCTTTGCTTTATCTGATGCACACTTCAAGTTTGCAGGGTAGTACATATATACATACCACATATATTTAATGTCAATGACAGAGGAATACTGGTTGTATTTAATAAAATTATTATACACATGGTAAGAAGAACTGTTTTTCTCCAATTCCCTTCTGTGTTCCATTTCCTGCAGTTTTCCATTATTTCAAAAATATAATACAAAAATAAGGAAGCTACTAAACAAATAATAATAAAAACCTAATTTGATAGGATTGAATGAATAAGAAAATTTTCTGAAGGGCTTTGCAGAGGGTGGTTTTGGAGCTTTTTTTGGCAGAGAGATATTGATTTTTCTGTGACTTTTTAAATTCACTCAACACCTGGATCAGGCTAACATAATCTAGTGCTATTAAAAAAATATTATTTTCATTAGATTAACATGAATGACTCTAAATTACTTTATCTGATTACATGTGCAAAGTCAGCTATATGAGCGAAGGAAGAGAGAAGTAAGACAAATATCAGAGGGAGAAAAGAATGATCATTTCTGCTTTTTCTCCCAGAAGAGATGACCCTTCATGTGTTTGAGAAAACAGTCTAGGAAACATGACAGCTTTAGCTACATATATGGTTTGATTGCAGTCTGAACCAAAATTTTATCCTTTTCATGCTTACACTTTTTACCAAAAGAAAATTTGAGAGTCAGACATACATAAYATTAGAAAGAAAATTGAAGTGGCTAATTAGAATTTCAGGAAAGATCTACAGAATACATGCCAGGTCCTTGGCTGTATTTTGTTTCAACTCTTTAACAAGCCAGTCTAAATGGTTTTCCTATAATTTCTAGAGGAATAGAAAATCTCCATTTTACTGTGCAAAGGGTTTTTTTGGGGGGTTATGCTTTTGATTTCTTATCCCAGAAAACCCATAAACAGGGACAGAAAAATCACACAATAGAGACATGTCCCTCTGTCCAGAGTCTTGTCTAATTAAACAAAGAGTACCCTCTAACTCCATGTGGGACAAGGAACTATTAAACATGACACTCATTATAGTCCCATTAATGTGTCCTGAAGTTTTGCATGTCATCCATCTATCATCTATTACAGGCTCTATATAATTTATAGTTAGAGATTATACAAATAGAGGTAAGGGAATGTCACCATAATTCGTGCTAGGTGTCCAGATGAAAGCTTTCCAGGGATTACTGTTTGGAATTATAAAAACATTTTAATGCCTCTCCRAACAGAATATTTTAGACCCTAAATATTGAAATGTAATATCTTCCTATTCTTATGAATAATTTCTGGATTTCGAAAGCTGTTTAGACATTTGAGAAAGCAAGCAAGCAAGGGATTGCATGAGTCATTTCTTGTCTAAAAGTATAATTGGAGAAGGTACTCACTCTCAGCTTTTATATGACTATCACAGAGTGGTAGTTTATTGCATAAACCAGACTAGATTTTATCTGCCCTACATTTTTTTCATGTGGGAGATTTCAGCTATTTCAGGATAAAACAGATACAACCTCCATCCATTTTGTAGAAACTGGGTTATTTTGCCAGAAATAGCCTAAAGCAAGATTAAGTTTGGAAAGCAGCAGAGGTGATAGGCCAGTCCTTACAGCTTTTGTTTACAGTAGGTATACACACCCRGTTTAGTTTTCAATTTCAATGTTAAATTAATTTCTCTCAATACAGTTGAGGCATAATGTTCTCATCTCTCATACATTTAAATCCTTTCCCAGAACTGTGCATATTTTATTAGTTTCTACAAACCCAGATATTTTTCACAATAAGGGAAGAATTTGATACTAAAATGTGCACATCTAAGTTTAGATGTGTGAGAGTAATAGCCAACACAGTATGTTGCAGTTAACATAAATCACTGAGTAGAAGAAGCCTTCTCATGATCCTGAAGAAGGTGCTTGTGCTTAAACAGATGAACAGCTGCCTAGACAAGATTAACTAATTAATTATCATTTCACTATTAACAATGGGAGCTGATGTCTAAACACTTGCATTATGTTCCTACAACCCGAGTCTTTGAATACCTTTGAGGAGAAATGGTGATGGGATGGAGAAAATGAATTAGGAAGTTCATTGCAGATTTTCATGAAATATATGTGTATTGGATTTGTGTGACCAAGTTTTGGTTGTGAGTGGGTTACAGGGGTGGCTTCTGTGAGAACCTGCCAGAAGCTTCCCCCATATCCTGACATGAGTAAATGCCGGCTGGCTCCAGAATGGACGTGCCACTGGCCAAGGTGAAGCCAATCAGGAATTATAGTAATGCCTCAGTGATATCTAAGAAGGAAGAAAAGTTATTGTGCAGATGTAATTACAGGCAGAGAAGASTGGAATGAGATTATGCGAGAGGAACAGCTCTGCAGGCACCAAGGTCGGTGAGGAAGGAGCGGGAGGAGGTGCTGCAGGCACCAGAGCTGGGATTCCTCTGCAGCCCATGGTGAAGCYCATGGTGAAACAGCTGTGCCCCTGCAGCCCATGAAGGTCCACTGAGATGCAGAGATCCACCTGCAGGTTTTGGAGAAGACCAATGCCAGAGCTGAGGCTATGGACCTCTGGGAGGCCCATGCTGGAACAGGCTCCATGCAGGGACCTGTGGGCCCATGGAGAGAAAAGCCCATGCTGAGCAAGTTTCCTGGTAGGACTTGTGACCCTGTTGAASCAGGCTGTCCTTGAAGGACTTCACCTCATGGAAGAGTGACCCACATTGGAGAAGTTCATGGAGAACTGTCTCCTGTGGGAGGGACCCCATGCTAGAGCAGGGGAAAGACCTCCTTCCTAAGCAGTGGCAGGAACAACATTCGAAGAACTTACCATAACCCCCATTCCCTGTCTCCCTGTGCTGCTGGGGGGAGGAGGTAGACCTTGGGAACGAGGCGGGGTGGGGAGAAGGTGTTTTTAAGATTTATTTTACTTCTCATTATCCTTCTTTGATTCCGATTGGTAATAAATTCAATTAATATGCTCAAGCTGAGAGTGTTTTGCCCATGACGGTAATCAGTGAGTGACCTCTCTTGGTCCTTATCATAACTAATGAACTTTTTATTGTATTTTGTCTCCCTTTTCCACTTGTGGGGGAAGTGATAGAGTGGCTCTGGTGGGTGTCTGGCATTCAGCCAGGGTCAACATATTACAGTCTCTTTGGTGTCCAAAAACCAGATGAGGTTTTGAGATAAGGATAGTAATTGGGACAGGTAACCGGCAAAAYGGATAATGAACAATTAATCTTTTCCTTCAGCTCTGAATGCAAATCTACATAACACAGACAGATTTTCCTCAATGAGTTTTTCATTAGAATTGTTAATTTCTTGTTTACATTGCTTTCTGAAGTCATAAAATCTGAAATCCCACTCAGAATTTAATTTAGAATTGGAGAGAACAGTTTTAATCAGTCTCTGAATTTCTTTGCCTAGTCTAAGTTTGGGCTTGGTTTCTTTGACAAATAAGCCTTAAATAATGTTTGGATTTGTATTGTACATGGTTATGKGCTGCAACTGCTATAGTCATCGATAAACCTTGATCTTAGAGGAATTGGCAAGTAGTATGATTTTCTCTCAGAGAAGCTAAAGCAGAAACTCTAAATTTTCTCCTACTCTACAAGAAAGAGTAGAGCAACCATCCAATTTTTTAAAAATTTTTTTTCTATCACTGTTAATTCTCAAAGGCTGTATCCTCTCTGGCAGCTTGGCCTTCCCATACTGCAAAAATTAATTCATTTAATTTTTCAGGGAAAAAAAATTACTCTTTCACACTAAAGTGTTGTGGCTAGCACAAGGGTTCCTTGCCAACACCTGATGACCCATCCTACCACCCAGGTCTTCAGAGAGCACATTCAAGACTGAAAGTGGGCTACTGTAGAACAAGGACTGTACATGTACACATGGATGGTGTTTGGGAGTGGTGCCATGCGCTGTGATTTTTCAGATCCTCAAGGACAGTATTCTTTCCTGTGATTCAGATACCCTCCAGTAATGAGAAAATACCAACACTTCATGAACTCCTCATATACCTGCAGGAAATAAATCRTGAATGTCCAGGAATAACTTAACTGTTGGTGTTCTTCTCTAACTCTTGAGAACGCTGTGATTAATGTTGTAGTGTCTAGAAAGGCTTGTGTTTAAACTGAGTCTACCTTTGCCGTACCAGGTCAGACAGTATTAGATGGAAATTAATTCTGACATGTTAGGCCTCTGATTTGGTCCTATTGATGCAAGTAAATCACTGAATTTGACAGTGAGATTAATAAGTGATTGGAGAGTAACTAAATATTTGAATGTAAATTATTTTCTGATAAATAGAAACTCATAGAAAGGAGGAAGATCTACCTGTTTCCTGACTTCCTCTGCCCTGCCAATCTCTCTGCATCCTGACTCCTGCTTCCTTGATTCACTCACTTAGCTCTGGTTCTGTACCACCTCTGTACTGGAGTACTGTTCTGGAGAGCTATGTTTCAGACAGGATGTAGAAATTTTGTAGATTTTGCTACTTCTCTATATGTTTTATAATACTTTATGCATTATATACCCCAAGTTCTGCAAGCACGTATGAGAGACTGTTCTTCATTCTCTGAAGTGTAGTGTTAGGTTCTGATGTTAACCTACAACCATTTGTCCAAGAGAACTTCAACTGAGAGTACTGAGCTGAACTTACACTAAAATTGTCAGAGATCTCTTGGACTTGGAGTCAGTTATAAAACTTCATGAACCTTAATAAGCTATTCAAGTTGGGAGAAAATGAATTAGGAGAAAACATAATTAGGGGATTTCGCAGTTCAATTAGTTCTTTATAAATGCATTGTCTGTCTGTCTTACACTAGTTGATATACAGAAAATGGAGAGAAACAAAAAATAATAATAAAAAGAATTTACTATAAACCATATGAAAAATATTCTATATTGGTCTGAAATATTAAAAGTGCATCAATATTTTTCAATTTGTCTATTGTATATTACATTAGTCAAGAGGTTTACCTCTTTTACTGCTGGATGGTTTGTGTATTTTCTTTTTATATGAATGCAAATGCAGTATCCACAGTACCCTTATTTTCAATGAGTTTTCCTGTTGACAGCAGAGCTGACCAAAATCTATGGTAGATTTTATTTAAACAGAGTCTACCATATGTACTCTATTAAGAAATCAGGAAAAGTACTCGATATACTTTGATTAAAAGTTAGTTGTTACTATTTAACCAGAGTAAAAATATCACAGAATCATAGGATGGTTTGAATTGGAAGGGACATTCAAAGTTCATCTTGTCCAACCTCCATCTTGTCCAACTTCGTCTGCCATGGGCAGGGATGTGTTTCACTACACCAGGTCGCTCAAAGCCCTGTCCAATCTTGAACACTTCCAGGAATGAGAAATTCACAACTTCTCTGGACAGCATGTTTCACCACCCTCATCTTAAAATAAAAAAGTCTACCTTATACCCAATCTAAATCTGCCCAATTTCAATTTAAAACCATTGCCCCTTGTAATGTCACTACAGGTCTTAGTTTAAATAAAGTGGAAGCTAGAACTGGAAATGCTGCTCTCTAGGGAAAAGAGGTTATGTTACAAGATCTAGTGCAAGCAGAGTTCATTCATCACTTCTTTCTCCTTTCACAAGTGGGCTGGAATCATTGCACCATGTTTCATACAGTTTATGACATTCAGTGTCTAAAACTGGTCTTCAAGTCAGATAAATTTCTGATGGCCTAAACCAGACACTGTTGGCTAAAATATGATACTTTTCATTAGTTTCAAAGAGTTTCAATACAGCTTTGTACATTTGGGAGGTGGAGAATATGTTTTGTCTTTGGTTTAGGAATTTCATATTTCAAAAATTCAGAATTTGTAGTAGAAAATTGAATAATTGTAGCTTTTTCCTCAACCCTTTTAATATTACTTTTCAATTCTCACTTTCATAATATAACAGAGTACAATAAAGCTGTTTCTACATATTAACAATGGAATGAACATTCAATAATGGAAGATCAAGACTGATATTTTACACAAGGAGTTTATATTCTTCATCTTGCTTTTATAATTAAAATAAGCAGTCCAACATCAATATTAATAATCCATTAAGTTCTGTTCATTTATTAAACTGTGGATGATTAAATTAAATAGAACTTTAGCATCTCATTTGACTCTCTCTCGTCTGACAAGCCTGAAAATAAATATTTGAGTAGAAGTGCAGTTTATTCTAGTTTATAAAATGTAGTATCCTTATGCCACTACAATTTCTTTCTCCTTGGAAAATCAGTATTGTGAATTTCACTGAAATGCAACCCTCCAGCTTTTCCATCCTTTACTCAGACACATGTGAAAGACATTGTATTCAAGAAGTTGGTTGTCTTGGACAGGCTGTGCCTGCTCTAATGGGGCTCCTACTTAGAGAAACCTGAGAAAAACTTCTCAAGAATCTCCATGCAATTAATACAACCTGCAGCTTAGACTACCTTGGACCATTCTCAGTGAAATCCTGCAAAAGCTCTGCACCTCGCTCCCTCTCCAGTGCAGAATACTCTTACCAATACTTCTAGCTCAGTTCCAGAACAAATGTCTTTGCTAGACTACGGCAGACAGACACTAAATTTATTCTATGATTACACTCAGCATTCTGATCCGGGAATGTTTCAAGGCAATTTTTCAACTATTCCACAAAGGAAATTAAGGTATTCACAGGGAGCCTTAAATTGCTAAAGCTTTTATAGACTATAAATTAGTGACATTTTCTTTTATCTTATTTCCCACAAATGCATATAATGTGCCTATGAAATTCTAACTGTGCACTTTTAATTATTACCACCTTGCCCTGACAAGGTGTCAGTGTTAGTTTTCTGATTGGCAAAGCAAACCTGGTTACAAAAGCAGCACAAATAAAATCGTTTTATCCAAAGGCATCTTCTGTTTATAACAAGTCTACAATCATCACTAATTTTGTCATTTAGTTGTGACACAAAAGGGTTGCTTCATAATGAGATCACTAAGTAAAATTAAGAAACCATCCCGCTTATATACCAACAGCCAATACTTGTTTGGAATATATTGCATATTTATATGTGTAGTTCAAACAAAACATGTTAGAGGCAGAATGAGTGATGATTTTGAAATTAAGATTTCATTTTCATACATATTGAGCTATATCCCAGATGTAAATTAGAAAATGGGTAGAGGCTCAACCCTGCTTGATACATGGTAGTTTTTAGTTATAYGTATGTGATGTTCAACAAGAGTCTTGAAGGTTTTCTTACCATGTAAGCACATCTGGAAATTGCTCATCTGATTCACGATGGAAATGAACAGAAATKACTGTCTTGCTACTGATGTGACTTACAATCCGGATGTGTGGAACATAATATTTCTACTGGATRGTACCTGTAATTAGGAAACCCAAGAGTGCTCTCAGGCTCTTGCAATCCCATGCATACCCCAAGCGAGTTTCAGGATAACACCAGGCAACAGCTATTGCGAGATGACAGCTATTCACTACAATTTCAGTTATCACAGAAGGAGAAGCTAAGCATGTAGACAGTGATAAGGAAGTGAGCAGTCAATCTTCACATCCCAGAAAATAGGTCTGCATGCAGTCTTTGCCACAAGAGGATTAATTCTTCTTTGGACCCTGTTCCACTCTTGTCAGCATGGCTTGATGTGTTGTCAAGTATTGAGGGCAGCACAAAACAGCCAGCAATTACTTTGGGCCACCTTTTTAGAGCCTTAGAAGGTTAATAAAAAGGGACCTGCTCAATTGTAGAGCACTACAACATTTACTGTATGACCAGGTAAATAGTTTTTTTTTTTTTTTTTTTGAATTCAAGTTTGGCTAAATTATACCATTCAGTATTATGTTATATTATATTTATGTATGATTATATAATCCATGTATATTCAGACATACAAAAGAAAAAGAAACATCTGACTTCTTACCTTACCAACCTACTTTTCCATCTTTTTCTTTTCCTCTTCAGTGGAAGCTGAGTTGATTCTAGACATGAAATAAACGTCAGTGAAAACTGTAATCTAGTATTTCATTATGTTATTATAAAATGAACGTGAATCGTAATTTTTGAGGGTCTTTGCTTGGTTTGAAGTGCAAAAATTAAACAAAGTTTAAAAAAAATCCAGGAATTTAAGCGATACTATGCAAAGATCACTGGAAAGAATATTTCCACCATGAAAAAATCAACCCTACCTGATGTTGGAAGTTAAAAGATATCAGAATGATATCTTGATAAGAATTAATGTCTCTTTACTTTAATATCTTGCAGTATCTTGCATATAACCACAGCCAACAGTATATATTGGGGCACATGGTAATTAAAACCACAAGGAGTTATGGTGAAACTACCCACTCTACYCTCTATGGCTTGAGAGACTTTGTCTTCCATAACCTTCATCTTAGCACTTGATAGCTCTCAGTGGCCTGTTCTTCCATGAATTTGCCTGTCAGTTTATAAAAACAATTGAAATTGTTACCTTTCATAACATCCTGTGCCATGATGAAATTACAAATTGTGTCACGGAGTACAGCATAATATAAGGCACTCTTCTGASACTGCAGCATAACCACAGAGTTACCACAAAGGCAGATGTGAGATGGAGTGGGCTGATCCCTGCCATTAAAGCAGAATCTTAGTGCTGAGATCAGGTTGAAGAACAAGGAGTTGCACAGAAGCAGCCCCCCTTCTGTGAGAGCAAGAACATCTGTCAGATATGCACTCAGAACTCAGTAGGGGAAGCCTGTAAGGGCAGAACTGATCCAGGCATGTGTTCCTGTGAGCCCAAGAGCTAAAAGTCAGTAGAGAAAGTATGGTAAGCTCATCTCCAACAAACTTTTACTTGTATTATGGATTATCCAAAGCTAAATAGTAGTAATAATAATAATAATAATAATAATAATAATAATAAAACTAATAAAAAAGCCTATTGTTATTTCTCAAAACTCACATCTCTGATCTATAGAGACGGTTTGGTAGTTCTCCACATTTTAAGTTTTTTAAAATTTTTTAATCTGGAAGAAAAACTACATTAGAAAAACCCAACAAGTTTTGAGATATTAAACATAATTAATTAGAGGTAAAAATGAAAATAACATTGATTTATCTATTATTTTACTATGTGTAAGAAATACTGGTTTTTCAAAGGCTACGTTTATGGACCCCTTGTAGCAGGATGCTCTGCCTGTAATGGGGTAAAACAACTTGAACCACACCCTATTTGCAAAGTTATCAGTAAATGCAGAAAGGGGTGTCATGCTGCATTTGGTATTGAATAATGCTGTGACCAGTCTGACTCATCAATCCCAAAGTTAAACATCCTTATACTGAGATGAAGAACTGYAGACCTGGTAAAATACCTGGATAAACCAACAAACAAGCTATACTTCTGATAACTTATCTAAACCTGCTGAGCTGACACAACTGGCCTGGAGAGATATGACTGACAGTCAATTATTTTATACTACAAAAGCCCAGTCCCAAATTTTAACCTCAAGGTCTTCTAATATSTCTCTTTGGAGTGTATGTGTGGAGATTCCACCCTTGAGTGGGGMTGCTCCTCAAGGTTACTCCTTGAGGCTGAGTGAAAGAGATTTGCCCATGGTTGGTATGGGTGAGTAACATCAATCTCTACTTAATGACTGTTTTTGCTAGCTTTACTACAATTGCTTTAGTGTAATTGCTTCAATATTGCTTCATAGTGCACTATATTTTAATAGTTGTTTTAGCTCCATTTTAGCTCCTATACTGAGAAGTAAATAATTCTAATATTTTTGTCTAATTATTATAGTAAATCATGTGGGGATATATATATAGATATATATATGTACACAGTTTGCCATCCTTAATCCACTAGGACCAACTACACTTATATAGTCTTTAGACATAAACTGTTGACAAAGTCTGGGACTCAGACTGGATCGAGCCACACCCAGACTCCTCTCTGAGAAGGGGTTTAGAAAGCATGGGGGTTCTTTCTGCACCTTGTGACTTAACAGGAAGACTTCTCCAATAAACTTTTTCTGAAGCTCCCATTCTGTCCATGATACTCCCTGCCACAATTTTTTATATTTGAAGATACATCTGCATAACATTTTATAAGCAGTCCTCTGCTGGGGTCTAAGTCAAAACTTTAGTCATCCAGAGATATATATCCAKATTAACTGTGCTGTGCCTGAGTTTATAACACATTTGATCTTCTTAATCTCTGCATTTGGAAACAGTTATAAGCTATTACAGTCAACAGATTTTGGATTAAGGCAGTTCTGGATTTGAAAAAAATTAAAAATATTCAGAAATTATGAAATATAATGTAGACATAGACATTGTTGTTTGATTGCTTTCATTACCTCAATTTTCTTTTCACCATAACCCAGGTGGAAACAGAAAATGACTGTTATAATAGACTTGACTAGACACGGGAAATTTCAATTTAAAGTCATCAAAAATATATTCTGATAAAACCACTTTAATGGAAAAAAAAAAAAAAACAAAACAAAGTATGCAAGATTCTTGTAGCCAGAAAGAGAGAATAAACAGAGAGGTTTAGGTATAACTTAGATGCTCAGGCTAGATGGTAGGGACTGTAAATATACACGATCGAAATCTTTGATCATCATGTTTTCTTTTGGTTCTCAAGAACAAAAGTCACTGAAGCAAGATGGGGGTTTCTTGCACTTCTCTTTAGTTTTCTTACTTCAATTCTACTTTTGCTGAATGCCTGGGGCAGAAGTGCCATTTTTCATGTTGTACTAAGTGCTTAGAKAACTGTTGTCTGTTGTTGGGAGTTACGATTTGCATTTGTATTTCCTAAYGCTCTTTGCTTGTAATTCATGTAATACAACATTTCATTAAATGCAAATGTCATGTAAAACACTTAAGACGTYCAACTGGAACAAGCATTTCATGTCTTTGAGCAACAAGGTGATATGCCAGAACAGAAGAAGGATTGTAAAATGCTGCTCAGATCATCAGAAGAATAAACTGATATMATATGTATTACAAGACATGAAGTCAAAGTCAGTCATTGCTCATGAAGTAGAAAGGAAATAATCTAAATTCATCCATTACAAATGAGGACATTTGCAAAAAATCTGTTGATTTAGTGAAACCATTATTCATTAATATTTAAATTGTTTGTGTGTTAAATTTTTTAGTCTGGATAAATAGATACTCTCCTGATTTTGTTGAATAAGAACAACTCTGAATATTACTATACTTTGTGAAGTACTACACATATATAAAACTGTCTTTTCTGATACTTCATATGACGAATCAATTGAATATGTTGTATTTGTTAGTTAGGGGGGAGTCAAAGAGCAACTAAATTAAAGTTTAAAAAAGGCCTCTACATTTTACAATTAACTAATTGCCTTGTTAGAGTGTAAAAAGCAACTCTCAAAAGACATTGTAAAGATCTGATCACCAAAGAAATCTGAAGAGCTGAGAATAAAGAAAGTTATTCCTCATAATTTAGATGGTTTGGATTTCATGAGACTGCATAAATGTATAGCATCCCTTATTAAACTGCATGATTTTTATGTATTACCCCATTCTTCCCTAAACCTAGATTTTTCCATTTGTTTGCTGCTTCAATTTCATGCAGACGAACTGAAGATGAATTTGACCAACACTACTCTGGGGGAGTTGTAAGTTTGTGAAAATGAAGCTCTGAGCTCTGTCACTGGCAACGATATATCTGGGCAAGAGGGCKGCTCTGCCCATCTGGCACAGAACGTTGTGGTCTGTTGTACCCAGAAGAAAGTTGGGAAAGGGCAGAGGAGGGAGGTTTTCCCAAGGGGAATGCCAATGGACATGTGCCAGGCCCTTCCTGATCTTATGTGAGTATGCTCTAGTACTTTTATTACAGAAATGACACTTTTGAAAACAGCAGTGACAAAAATGAAACTTCAGTTTGAAAGATCAGAAGATCAGGGTGTGTCAATAACCATAAAGCAAGCTATGAGCCTTAGCCACTGCAAAAAATGGAAAAACCACTTTTAAAAGAACTTTTCTAAATTAATATTTCACATATATATACACACATATACAAACGTGATAATAATTACATTAATAATTATATTAATAGTAATTATTAAGATAAAAATTTTCTATAACTTAATAAAAATACAATTAACCAGCCCTGTGTGAACTTCAGTGATGGGCTGTATTCAAATAATTTATCTGAGGCTCTATAAAAATTTTTGATGTAGGGATAAAAAGTTAACTAAACATGAATTGTATTCAAAACAATATTCATTTTTTTTGCTAAGATGGTGATGAATATATGAATACTTTACATTCCTAACTCMATTTTAATTGAAAATAAGGAAGCATATCAGGGTTATCAGGGTTTTCCAAAAGATACTTGCTGTGTGGAGACATTTTTTCTAATATACAAACAAAATACTTTAAGAAGAAATGTAAGTTTTAATGTTTTTTACCTGGAGTTCATTAGTTTTCAGAATTTCAGGGGTTTCTTAAACTTCTTATGAAATTACACCAAGCTAGATTCTAAATGCTAATATATTTCTGACTTCTTTTTCTGCTGACAAACTTCGTTTCTGTTTCCTGCCCTTAACAGGTTTAATGCAAATGTTACTTTATAGCTGAGCTTTGTAGTTTTGCTTAACTGTTTTTCTTTAGTGTTAAATTATGGGTTGTGGTTTTTTGTTTTTCGGGGGTTTTTTGAATTTTTTTTTAGTTGTAACTTTATTTTAAAGTCAATATATTTTTATTCTGTCTTAATTTTATTATAATTAAATAATATGTTTTAATTCAGACATTCACTGGATCATAAGAATTAAAGTTACTTGCCAGAGAACATGATAAATTCCAGATTAATATTTTCCCTATAATCAGAAAGCAAAATGCTTGGGGGGGAATTAAAATATCAGGATGTACTGTCTGAAAGTATTGCACGTACAAAATTATACTATGGGCAAATGTCACCATAAAACTATCTTTTATAATAACTATGAATTTCAATACAGACTTTTGTGCTGTGTTTAGATACTTCTCACTTCCCGCATATCTCTTCCACAATGAATGAAACATTTGAATCTTTGGACAATTTGCTTTGTTATTTAGTTTTCAGCATTTTCTCTAGCAACAGAAATGTATAAATGGTATCAGATATACTTTTGATGATTTAATTAAGGAAGCAGATATATCCATACAGTCGAATTAAACCATATTATATAATTTAAAATATATTGTGATTTGAATTTCTTTTCTTCATGTCACTGTCTCATCAGTTACTTTTCTGCCTCCAAAAGGTTTTTGCTTTCTTTTCTGTCTGTTTTCTTACTTTCTTACTTAATTCTGTCTGTTTTCTTACTTTCTTATTTTCTACTTCTTACATGTTGCATACTCTTACGGAAATACTAAAATATTCTGAAGGAAGAGTTTARATACAGTTTAAATAGAAATTATCTTTGTATGATTACAATTTAGCAGTAGTCAGTATACAGTTCTGAATAAAGGCCACAAATTCAGACTTCATGTCGCAGTCCCTTTTAAATTCAGTAATAACTGCTGCTTCTGATAACACTGTTTTCTCTAGTCTATGTTGGAGTTTATTATTTCCTCCATGGAAAATGATGTAGTTCCTTAGGGAGGCATTAATCTTTCATTTAGTAGTAGAGAATGGAAGAGGGGAAGCTGGGAAAGCTCTTCAACTTCCTTGTCTGCTCAGTTCTCAATGGGGCTTTGCTGCTACTCAGAATTTTTGAGATTGTGTAAGGGCAAAAATGCCTTTTCCTAGCCGGAGAGCACTGCTCAAGTTTATTTGTAACACAGTTTTCTTCCAGTAAATATCAGTACATACTAACTAAAATCAATGCAGACAGAATCATATTTCTATGACATTTCACTTGATACTCCAATAAGGTATTCAAAATTTATTTTATTTATTTATTTGTAATTTATTTGTTTCAAGTACACTTTTATGATAGAAGCAGATATTTATTATTAAATTGCTTACTTTCATGATTTGGGGAGTAAAAACCAATAAATTACCAGCYGTTTGTATTATGCTTACATAAACATACCAACAATTGTGCTGGATCTAACTATACTCTAAAGTACAATATGTATCTTCAGAAAACTATTTTTTAGTGAAATGAAACACAGTTCTCACTGGCTGGTAGTTCTGATTTCTGTCACTTTATKTAATGTTCTTGCCCTTCTTTTTTAACCAAGATTTATATCTCGTTAGCAGTTCTTTTTTCTGAAAGATTCCCAGGGTTATTCTGAAAGATTTCGCCATGGTAAAATAACTAAAGTTCTACCTGTAACACCAGCAACAGCCAGTTGATAACCAAGTTTTGCCGTTTTACATGTGGATGAACAGCAAGATTTGGCTCTAAAGGCCGAGTAGGTTTCAGCAGTAGAATTTGCCTCTGCAAGCAACAAATCTCCCAGGACAGTCTGCCCAGACAAACCATTGGTGCCTCCATCACTTTCAGAAGGGAATCTCCAATCATTGTCACCCACTGCTTCCTTTCAGTGCTAATGGTCAGTCCACGCCAAGCTGGCTTGGAGGCCTGCCTCAGCTGGGCTTGTTCCCCTTCCTTAGCAATTAGGCCATGTGCTGATGATGTGGGTGGTGAAGTTTTTTTCTTGTCACCACAAGCTTCCAGTTTTCCACATCTTTGGAGTCTTGGTCTGCCATTAAGCACAGCCTTTAGCTGTTCCTTCTTCCTTGCATTGTGTGACCAAAAGTTTTCTCCTCTACAAAGTCTCTGTGAAAACTGTCAGTCTCCTGTTCAGCATCCTGGTGCTATGCAATCTGCTCTTTTCTTCTCCTGTACCTCGTGCTGTCACCCCAGTGCAGGAGGGGCACCAGGCACCCCTGCAGCCCCAAGCCTGGGTGCAGGCACCCACCCTGCGGAGCTCCTTCCAAGTCAAGGACTCCAGTTTGCAATGGGTACATTCTCCAACTGGCAAAAGACAGAGAAAGGGCCACAGTCGATCACCACTTCAGTCACAGAGTCCCAAACTGTCTGGAACAGGACTTCTCAGCCCTTCTCTTATCCTCTGTCCTGGTGACAGCTGATRTCTGTGTTACCTGCACACCTGCATATCAGCTAAACAGTTTCTTCTCAAAGCAGGTAAACAGCAGCCCCCTGTTCCTCTCTCAGCTGTCTCTTACAGACTACTGCTGTTCCTTTTTMATCAAGATATCTTTTCAGGAAACAGCTAGCAGAAATTGCTGGCTGCAGAAGCCCTTAGGGATTTCCAGAAGTAACTACAATCCAGATTAAAAAATACATAGACCAAGCAAAATAAAAATAAAACAGAAATGGAAAAATAATATTAATAGAAAACCCAACAAGTGACAATTAGGAAAAAATATTCTACAATCTATATTTTGCCCGCCTTCTACAGGTCATCTATGAAACATTTCAAGTGGATTGTGTGTGTCTATCTGCACAACAGCAATTTTGGGTTTTGAGTTCTGGTGGAAATAAAAAGAGAAATCTAGGCGAATTGAAAGAGAAACAGATTTCTGCTGTYCTTTTCCAGGAACACTGGCAGTTTTAGGAAATCATGAAACTTGGCTTCTCATCCTTCTGCTTTATTTCTCTCTGCAATGTACTGTGACAGGTAGTTTCAAAACAACAAGCAAAAAAAGGTTTTTATAATTGTGGGAAAARTAAAGTAATATGGAAAGAAAAAAGAATAGTCATAATTCACTGCTAAACTTTTTGTCATTTCTATGTCATTAAAGGGTCAGACGAGCAAAAATCAAAGTGAGAGCAAAGAACTGGCCTTATATATCATAGTAGAAAGAATCAGCAGAGGAAGCAGGTTAATAGTCCATTGAAATACTCTAATTAGTACTCTAGTTCCTTTAGACTCCTGACATCTGATCTTCACTACATCCAGTCTTGGGTGATCAAACATCTAAAATTCCATTCATAGTTCATTATGCATTAAAAAAAAGTCCACCACATTCTGAGTTGGGAAACTACAAATCTCCCAAATTAGGAAAAGTGCTCCAGTAATTTTAAATAAATTCATATTGCCTGAGACCACTTTCAAACTCAAGTACTTATAAAATTTTTTAAAGTACCTTAATAATTTTGCACACCTCCAAATTATGTGTATCGTGAGCTCTAATCTTTCTGCAGTAAAGTACATTTTCAATGCTGAAGGATATATCTTAATTTTTCTAACCACAGAACTTAGAGCAGAAARACAGAAATTTAAAACCTGGATTGATTGCAGGTCAATCAGAAATAAAAGATAGAAGCTAGTGAAGTTTGCATTTGTATCAGGTAGGAAGGTAGTCTCAGTTAGCATGGCTCCCTTTGAATAGTTGCTAGTTTTGAAATATAGTACATCACAACACAAAAAGTAAGTACTTATGACATCATCAGAATTCTGAAATACCCTTCTAGTTTCTATTTACTCTATTTTTAATACACAGTAAACTAGTAGGAATCTGTTCTTATAGACTGAAGAAGTTAATGACTCATGCTTGGGACTCTCTAACTTACAGCTCCGTCCAGGGTCTCTTTGACTATTACTTAGGTCCTTTCTCTATTCTCTATACTCTRTACTCTGTGGCTTACTCAAAAAAACCCCATCTTTTTCTAATAGTTCTAGTCATATTTTGAAAATTCTATGAGAGATTAATTAATTAATACTGTTTCTTTCCTACTGTTAATTACTTGGTAGCCAGAAAGCGAGGAGAAAATAAGGAGGTTAGGAAGGAAGATTTATATTTGAAGCACTTGTAGAACTGAATAAGAGAATGTTTATGCAGTCTCTCTTACATAGCCCTTTAAATGATTTAAAATGAAGGTATTTGGAGATCTATTACTTATTATTGTCACTGATAAGCACTGACTTAAAAAAAAAGATGGTAAACAACGTGACATTTTARTATGTAATTAATTAGTTTTCTTCTATTTGTCCAAGTTATTAGTATTTAGAAAGTTAGCACRTCAGTTAAGAGTGTGGCCTCATCTGAATTCTTGCTTATGTGCTGAAGAAACAGAAGTGTAGGTATGTAGCGAAGTTTTTATCACATTGGTAGATGTTATCTGGTGGTTTGTATTATGTTAGAATGAGGGAAATTAATTCTTGGTACAGAGATTTTTTTAGTGATATAATGTTGAACTGATATAGTTAATTATGCACTATTTTTACTGCTTCTAAAGATCATTTGATCTTTGTTTGAGTAGGATGAAATGTCCAAATTTGAGAGTAAAAGAACTGTTTTTTTCTTTGTGGTTGGTTTTGCTTTTTTCTTTTTTTACAGCTGAAACCAAACTGATGTTTAAATAAAATATTGTTCCCATACATCTCTGCAGSGTTTGATGGCCTGGACCAAAATTGGGCCAGGGTAGTTCTAAAATTTTTACCACTATTATACAAATTCCAGATATCTCTCTAATACAAAGTATAGGCAAAGTTACCTAAATCTGCTTTTCCTGTAGATGCCATCAAATGAAGGCTGATATAATTGTATGATGAACCTACTGTTTAGCTGCAGAAAGGAATCCAGGAGTATTTGCCATTCACTTCTAAGATACAAAATTATCTCCCAGAAATGGTTTCAGGCACAGCTAATTTTATACAGATTCACATCAGTGTAAATGAAAAAAACAAACAGAAACAGTACTATGAATGCAAAGATAAGCAGTCAAATTAAGGAAACAATCAGAAGATTTACTCAGCTGTGGTTTTCTACATTTGACTTAAAACCTGTCATTCTAGTAAAACTGTAAGTTTGATCAGTATACCCGATATTTCCTGATATACCTCCTCTTTCACACCATTTTAAAAAAAAAAAATTAAGTAATTAGTAATGAAGTGAGTTTTAACTTCCTGTGAAACCTTTATCCTCTTCTCAGCATCTTTCTTTCCTTAAATATTTATGGTTTTCAGTTTGATTCAGAAATAGTAGTGGTTCTCACATTCTAATTGGCCCTTCACACATGAATGGATTATTCTGTCTTCTATGCTAATGTACTTTAAAAAATGCCATTACTGTCACCTGATGACATTTTTTCTGCACAATATTTTTGTAGAGACTTTTTTTTTTATAATGTAGGATATAAAGCAACCAGAGCATTTAATAKGTTCGGGCAAAGGACCTGCTTGCTCATTGACAAGTGCAGACTGTCTCACTGATTACTCATATAAAAAAGGTAAATAATCATGTTTTCATTTTTTGTTGGCTCCAGAAATGTTCAGCCAAACGTATTTCTGGAAGTAATCTTTTCACTGGAACTGTCATTGCCRAAAACATAAATCAGGAAAAAAACCCACAAAAACTATCAGCATAAGAATTWTCTATTTATGTTCTGGTTTTTACATACTTCCCCTGGGTAGGTCTGGTAGTATACACCACGGAAGAGAAACAAGGCGAAACTAGGATGACCATCACTCTTTATGACCTTTCCTGTGCCATGGAACAGGGAAGAAGACTGATATTACAAGCCTGAATATCTGTGTCCTCTCCTCTTATCCTTGGTCTTACAAGTTAAGAAAGGAAAAGAAAATGATGGAGGGAGTTCTGGGTTATATTTGTCTGTATGTGAATGTGTATATGAAAAAAAATGTTAGACTATTATGTAAGTGTATATATAAAAAAGAATATGAAATGATAGGTTTGTAGATAAGGTGAAAGTCTGGAAGAAATTGAGGAATAGAGCCCAAGAGACAAAGAGAATGGGCTCAAATAAAATTGAATCAGAGGAAAATTTTAGGAAAAAAGCCAAAGTAACTGGGGGAGGAAAATAGCATTGCTTCTCTATGTTTGCTTCATTATAGAACATGAAGTTGTGACTAATGCAATCACAGAATGGTTTGACAGAATTCTTTATTCAAGTTTGATACATGTATGTTGTGGCTATTTTTGCTACATAATGTCATTATTTACTATGTTAGTCAGACATATTTTTTTTCTCCTTAGAATATGGCAAATCAACAGTGTATGACCAATCCCAGGACAAAAACATATGTCTGAAGATGTAATTCATAGGCCACTAAATCAAAAGTAACTGCACCACTGTGCAAACCACCACTGTGATTGGCTGATTGCAAATAAGCTTATATTTGGAAATGAGTTTTAAAGAAATAATTCAATCATTATGTAATTCTAGATTTTAGCTTGGGTTTGCCCAGTTTTAKATTCTCTCCTTAATACTGTATTTTACTGACTTAAAAGTATGTGAGGATAAATAAAAAAAAAAAGAAAAAAAAAGGTAACATTTTTAAATTTCCAGCAGTTAGATAAAATTGTTCATACCCGGTGGGATATGATCCACTGAAACTAAATTATTTGAGATCAAATTAAAAGTTGTTACATCAGTGTAAGAGTCACCCTCCAAATAGAATATGGTATGGAAAATAAAAATCTAATTAATAACTTACAAAGTTAGTAGTCTTACACCAACAAAAATCATATTAATGTGGTATCTCAACTCTATTGACCTAAATTTAGGTGTCTCCAAATAGAGCCATATAGCTCACCAAATGCAGATGTGTACTTTAGGGTATCTCGAATAGCTCTTCAGAAATCATCTGCTGTTTTCTAGTATATGGAGTATAATGATATCTAGATAATGTATACACACCTACATCCAGGGGTTGAATCAGGAACTTATTCACACTTCTAACAAGTAATTGAAATTTCCTCCTCTTCATATCTGCTGTTTTTGCAGGTTTTGGGAAGTTGGGGKTTTTTTGAGATTTATATGTTTGTATCTCTAAATTCCCAAGGGCAATATCAGTAGCATGTATGCTTGACTAAATATGCAAAGTCATTTCTGCCTTYAACATAACATGTCTATACAACTATCAGTATCAGATTTTACTGATACTGATAGCATATGAAGCCTTCATCTAGAAAAGATAAAGGCAAGGTGAAAAAGAGCTCCATGTTGACTTATTTCAGTAAAAAATGATATATATAAATACAATCAATAACAGGTATGGACATTTGTTTTATAAACTGGTTACTGGAGTAATTCATAAAAACTAATACTCCATAAGTCAATGAAGAATTCATCTTACCATTTAGCTGGTATCACAGTACAGATATTGGATTTGTTACCTTTCTGTCATGCAAGTAATGGGGGGAAAAAAAAMCAGCTAAAATTCAGCCAGCAAAAAACAGCTACCAAATCTAAAACCTGATTAGAAAAGAATCGTCACTCTCTAAAAGAGAGTGATTACACTGGAAGCACTGCAAAGTTATCAGCCTGGTGCATTATACACTTACAGTGAGACTTATGTGAACTGTGGCCAGGATTTCTTCACAAAGATAAGGAATGCAGATAAAAATGACTGTTATATACAACTTTAGGTGGCATCAAGGCTGTGTTTTTTACTTGAACCCCTCATTTGTCTTCAATTACTTCAGTTTTTGTGTTTCTAGATGGTGGAGTCTGCCTTACAAAGCAATGTCTTTTCTTAGTGTTTTAAAGACAGTTTGAAATCACTGGCTAGAACATCCTGTATTAAAACCCTTAGCATCCTCCACTTGACCTAAAATCCATGAAAAACTGAGGGTCTAACTATTTTTACCACAGTAMAGAAAGAATAAGTGGGGTTGGAAAACTTAGCAGGCTTTCGTCCTATTACTTCTCTTAATATTTGTCTTCTAATTAAAATCATAAGAGGTTCTCTTACTGTAATGAACGAAAGAGATGGTAGGCGACACCCTTCCTCTAATTAGAAGCAATGGTTCAATACCATTAATAACTTCTGAGTAATTGTGTTGTAGCTTTGTCCATGAAATTAATTCCTTGTTGAAGCAAAAAGCRTGTCATCTCTGAGAAAAAAAGTGGACAAAAAAAATATTTCCTTTTTCTTTCCATTTTCATTTCAGGGAAGTATTTATGTACATAAAAGCCAGTCCCTTTGCTTCRTGCAATGTTTCTTGCTTCAAAGAAAGGGAGTGGCCTAAATAAATCTATTCACCTTGGATGTAATAAATCAGATAAATTCTATAACATAAAAGATACTCAAATGCTTATGCAAGTACTTAGCTAATATTTCTGCCTACRGACATGAGACAAAATTAGATAGGAACTCATAATGAAAACTGCAGTTTTATATCATGGACTGTTTTTTAGGTGGAGGCTGAAATGAATAWATTTAGTCCAGAAATTCCTAAAAATCATATTTTTATTATTTACTTGTGATTCCTGAGTTTCTTCAAGAGAAGGCTACACACTTTGATCACATTCTACCCTCAGTTAGTCTGATTTTCTATRATTTTTAGAATAGATTTGTGTGCCATTATTCCTGAATCAAAATAGTTTAATTAGGAACAACTCATTATGAAATTAATTAAAGAAAACAACAAAAAAGTTTAATTACTGTAGGTAATTTCAATTAATTTTAGTTGGTCTTGTGGTTTCCACTGTTTATAGGAATGTTTTCATTCTCTTTAACAGCAAGAGGTACCTGTTCAGTCCTACCTGACCAATTTCCCTTCTCATATAGAGGTGTACAGAACCCTAAAAAAGTGGGATAAGTGATTGTCATGCAGGCATTCTCAAACTTACACTTCTGTATGTTTTAAATTACAGCTTTAATTTTCCTGTTTTGCAGGTGCTTTTTGTAAAAATGAATAAAATACACCACTATGTGTTTATACTGACATCTACATGAAACAGGCAGAGCAGGAGACTAAAATCCACTGTAAAGAKCTCTGTTACTCATATGTATATATATACAATGTTGTCCATGATGTAGATCCGCCAATAGGATTTATAAACAGATGTGGTTTACAGTCACGATGCCAGTATTGTGGATGGATTCATTCTCAGGCCATGGAAGATTAGAAAAATAATTATGCTTATGATGGACATGATACATGTTTCCTCATATTGAAATTAAATTGAATAGTTCAGGTTTGACTGCAAAGCAATGCAGTATTATAAAGGTTTTCTTTGTGCTTGTTGTTGGGAAATCACAAGTTTATTTGCTTCTACCYTTCCTATTTTCTCCCCAGTCCCACTGGTGAGGGAGTGAACGAACAGCTGGGTGGTASTCAGTGTCTGGTTGGGGATAAACCATGACAGCTTTAAAGGTTTCTTCCAACTCATTCTATGATTCTATATTCTGTATTTTTTTCCATGYGGTTTTGCATTTCTTCTTTGTACTCTTCATTCTGGCATTTTATAAATCATTACAAAACAATCAAACTACTTGAAACTTAAAGCAATATTTTTCGGGGAAAAAAAATACATAAACAAAGCTTTTCAATGACATGTGTAAGGAAATTAAGAGTAACTTATCAAAGATTATTTGTTCAGGTCCAGCAATTATTTAACTAATGTGTCATTTTGCAGAGGAAGAATCTTTAATTCAGAAAACTATACAGCAATATGGTAGGCCTTAAAATCCTCTGAGCCCATAATAGTTTTAACACCTTCATTCRCTCAATTCAGGACTTCAGATTTTCTATCTTACTAAAACTTGAATGGCATGCCATGTCAGACACATGATTCATTTGCACATAAATAATTGCCAGACTAAGACTWAAAAAAAAAAAAAWATATTATCTAACAAGAATATTAATAATATCATTATTTGTTGAAGTGTCCATTCTTCTCTAATATCAGACGGGGTTTTTAACTACAGATCTTAATAATCCCTTACAACTTTATTACAAAATAAGAACAAAGTTCTGGTAACAATAGGATAATTCCTCTTGCTTTCTTATTATAGTATTAACTCAGTGAACATGTGCTGGTATCACATTGTGGCATGCTTATTTTTGCAGTACRGTTTAGCTTAGATGATAATCTTGTGGACACTGATAGGAATTTTGCACTCAAAGACTTTTTTTTTTATCAATTCCAGTTTCCTGAAAAACACATATRCAACCAGTATAGCTTAATTAAAATAGATGTCTTCCTTTTGTCCTCCTTTGTAATTACTTTCCTCACTTTTATTGTGTTTTGCCACATTCTTTCCACTCTATGACACTGATATATGAGCAGCCAGTGGATGAGCTAATGCTCCATGCAACCTGAGTCACTTAGCAGGTGATTTCTTCAGGCAGTGAACACCTGACCTACATTTTCAAGGAACCAGACAGGTCAACTTATTATCCCATGATTCTCTGTGTATTTGGATTGTAGCTAAGCAGCTACTGCAAGGAATCAAATTCTGGACACCTAGCCAATGTCTTTCCTATTTTAAAGTGACCGCGTGTCTTAAAGTTGTCTTTTGACTTTCATTAATCTTGGCAGTTGGCGGGTTACTTTTTATGAGATTATAAATACAGTAGGTGATTCTACTTTCCACAGGTTGAAGTTACTGACTTGTCATTTTCTTMCTGAATATTTTAACAATGGGGCTAAAGAACTATAAAATAGGATTAGTATTTCCTTTYCAGAAAGTATTTAAAGAAAATTAATCTCTTGTTTGCTATATAATCCCTTCTGACCAGCAATATTTTTAGAGTTATCACTGACATGTTTTACAAAGAATATCTGGTTGCCTAAGAGCTACCAGTAATGCAGGTAGCTCCTGCATTGATTCCTGAGAGGCAGGAGTCTTTGTTTTAAACCTGAACCCACAATAGATTTGCCATGTGTCTTTCAGGTTTTTCTAAGTATTATAAATTATAAGAATGACTCACATTGTGAGTGTGAATATTATTGAAATACTCTGTAAATAWAATGCTGTATTAAGTAAAATTTTTCTGGACAGAAAACTAATGAATGCTGTCCATCTCCAAATATCTTCATTTCCTGACTCAGTGGTAATGATGGCAAAAAAATACAATTGACCTTTCAAACATTTAGTTCTTTAGGACTTTCAAGACTGAAGATGGAAATTACTCTATTTCTTTGCTTCTACTGTGTATTTAAGTTTTGTCTTAAGATTTGCCCTTACAGCATCTTCTTTATTACAGCAATCAGAATGTGAAAATGTTTGAGACATATTTCATAGTGAGAAATATTCTGTGTATTTAWGAATGAATAGTTCTGCCACTGAAGCAGTAGGGCTCGTGCAAACCTATGGCAAAGTAAATGCAGTCATGGCCTAATTATTTTTTGTTTATCTTACAATTTAACGAAGACCTTTTAATATGTATAAACTCTACTTATTTTTTAAAAGTAATGTCTCAAAATTTAACAACACTCTGTGCTGTATATACACGGAGTATATACATACAGAGTATATACATATGAGAAACACGTTACCATTTGCATGGAGGCCCTTCTCCAGGTGTTACATTTTATTGCTTGTATCCTCTCCTCTGATGCAGATTTTCTGAGGATTTGATTTCAAAGAATAGTACTTTTACTGATGTGACGTGTGGGTTATATGATTTTTAAATAAATACATAAATAAATAAATTTACAGTGATTAAGTTCAGGAATTAATTCCACAGCCTCTACTCTCTGCATTTTTTTCCCTTGTATGTATTCATGTAAGTAATAATTCATTCACATATTTGTATGGATTCATGTAAGTAATAATTCATTCACATATTTGTATGGAAACCACCTCGTCCTTGACAAGTGATAAAATTATCATCTAGGTGGTGTCAGCTGGAGGTGCAAGTGATCTTATGGGGAAACATTGATTCAAAGCCCCTCAGAAAATGAAGATTTTGATGAAACAGAACTAAAATTTACTAAAATTATTCAAATCCATCCAAGTATGTGTATGACTGCAATATACTGAATGCCTTCTTGGGCAAAGTCTTGACAACCAATGACAGGAGATACTGATAAATTACTTAATGCTGTCTCACACAGCAATTTTTTTGTTGAAAAAGTGCTCACAGCAAAAAAAAAATGAGTGAAGTATCCAATCCACAAGGGCATACACCTGTAGTTACTACCATTGGTATCTGAGCTAACACCAAACCAAATCAATACAGCTATTTACAACATTCAGTCTTTCTTTTTCTGAATTGATGTAAACACTATATTTATTTATTTTACAGGAATATATTTTACTCAATAAGTAGCATCTAAACTGGTGTTGAAACATTTTTCATTCAGCAGTCATGTCCATCTCAAACACATTYTGAAGCCTCTTCTAAGCAGAAAGATATACGTATTTTAAGTCTCGGAAGGAGTAACTCTGTTTCTATCAGCCAATCACTTTAAATACTAGTTTTGTCAAAGATCATTTTGAAAATATTGTTTACAGGTGTCAAATAGGAGTAAGAAAATATGGGGGCAATTGTCACAATCTAGGAAACTACATAAAACATATGTATCTGTACTGCTGTATATCAAGACATTATTTTAACCTAGTGATTAAGGGCAAATACACAGTTTATTGTGCTAGAAACTGAGAATAACAGATGTGCTTAGCCAATACTGAGGAAGTAACCAGTTTAAAATACCTTTCCAAGAAGATACATTAATTGCGAGACACTAGAAGATGGTTGCAAAAATATTCAACTGATGAACGTGATTTTCCCCAAGAAAAGTTGTATTTCTCTTGAAGCTCGAAAGCTATATTTCTCACTGATTTACTGTAGATTTTGTTGTTGTTTTTTATTCAACCAAAATAGTGAGGAAAGTGCAAGATAAAAGTGAAAAGGATAGTTTAGTGGCATTTTTCTTGTGATTTTTTTACAGAAAATATTGCCTACACATCTCAAGTGTCTTTAAATACTYGAAGTAATAATGGGATATCACTAGCTTTTGTATTTCCATTCATAGACTTAGATCCACTGTCTTCCTGCTGTGTTTATAAATGAGGTGAAAGTGTCAGAAAGAAATCATGTGCCAAAGGTGTACCCAAAGACCATCCTCTTTGCTTTGTAATCAGCTCACTCTTTTATCTCAGGTTTCCTGACTATCCACGGAACCAAGATGCTTAATATCTATCTCCTAAACACCATAATAATGTAACRAAAAATAAAAATTAACCTTGCTTGACTAAATGAATTGCAAAAGCAATTAAATCGACTGCAGATGGCTGTTACTACAAAACTAGTAAATCATAAAATAGCTACAGTTACCTCTTCTGTCCCAAGCGGCATTAGAATTTTATCTTAGCCCTTCCACTAAGAGTAAGGCCACAGGTAATATGAATAAATATGAAATTTCATGGAAAATAATTGCTTGAGGGAGGGTCTCTGTACCATAATTGATAGATAAGTATRAAATATTTAAATGGAGTATTTAAATGAAGTATTAAAATGCAGTTTTAATAAAAAAAAGCTGGTATGAGATGTTCCCTCTACGATGAGATTAATGGAGACACACGGCAGTAAACTTTCTGAGTGCTGCACAGAGACTTCAGCTGTGTGACTCTTATTAATGCCYGTGACAGTTGAGCACCTAGATCACTGCGTACCACTTTGAAATGTAATTTTACTTCAGTAATGGTTTACATGTTATTTGAAATTGCTTTAAGAATTAAGCACTTGAAAGAAAACATTTTATGCAAATTTGGTGCTTCAAAAGGGTATTTGAAATTTTYGAGCTTGCATATTAATAACTATTTTTCTAAATTCATGTTCTAGTTCTAAGAAACAAAATGTTAAGRTTGCTGAACAACATATTCATATGAAGACAGTAGAAACCATATTCTCAGCAGAGTTGATACAAAAATAGTATTTTCGTTCCACCAAACTTCAGGTTTTACATGAAAATATTTGACCTAAATGACGATGTGRGAAATGTAAAATATGCAGAATTAAGACTGTCATGAGGTCTCCTCTCCTGTTCCCTTCTTTGCCAYCCTGTCTCTTACTGCTTTTCAGTGTTATGCTTTGGGACATTTCAATTTTGAATGGACCATTTAATGAGCATTGAGGTGGAAAAAGTTGAATGGTAAGAAGATCTTTTGCTGTCATGCAATATGCATGAATGTAGTGATACTGATGGGATGCCAGCTGTTCATGGAGGAGATAGTGGTCCACATAACAGGTAACCTGAGCAGGCATGGGAGTGTTCTGTGCTGYTCACATCACTAGAACACAATTGACTATCTCCTTGTAATAGAGGAGTAGGCAAGTCCCTCTTGGTATTGGAGATTAAGCCACCTGTGTGTCTTTGCCTTTATCTAACAGTGCAGCAACAAGTTCTCAGGTGAACATCCTTTTATTGGACAGTAAAAATGACGAGTAGATTTGTCCACTTTAAGAAATCTTGTAACAGCTCAAAAGACCAAAATGTCAACTAACCTTTTCAYAAGTGTTCTGCACCTTGACTGGCAGTCTTTCAATGCTGCTGAATTTGGGGTTCCCAGAATCTGAAGGGATGTATTATTGTCAATGCTATCCTCTTTCTTTATAATGTTAGCTTCAATAAGTGACCTTTTGTGGAATCATAGAATGATTTGGGTTGAAAGGGACTATTAAGGGTCATCCAGTCCAATCTTCCCTTCTGTGAGCASGGAAATCTTCAACTACATCAGGTTGACCCATCCGAACCAACTTTGAATGTTTCCTGCGATGGGGCATACACCATTTCTCTGGGTAACCRGTTCCTGTATCTCCATCCTCATTATGAAAATTTTCTTCCTTATATCTAGTCTGAATCTACCCTCCTTCAGTTTAAAATAATTTCCCYTTGTCTTAYTGCAACAAGCCCTRCTAAAAARTCGGTCCCCTTTAAGAATTGGAAGGCCATAATGAGCTCTCCCCAGAGTCTTCTCATCTCCAGGCCAAACAACCCCAACTCTCTCAGCCTRTCCTCATAGCAGAGGTGTTCCATTCATCTGATCATTTTTGTGTCCCTCCTCTGGACCCACTTGAAGAGCTCCATGTCTTATACCGAGATACAGACTCCTGATGCCTTTCTTATAAGGATCATAACAAGCCAGAACCTCCACAAAATAATGAACAGATGCATGTGTTTGACAAATGCAATTCTTAAAAGAGAAACAAAAAATCAGCAGGCTGATAGTGCTTTGTTATGTCTGGCACTCTGGATAAATATCTTGCTACTAGAACTTCTCAAATAATGGACTTTTATTTCATGCATGTTGCACACAAAGCGGTGCACTGGTTCTTTTATTCTACAAATCTTAAATCCTTTCTGAGGATGGAAATAGCAAGATAGTACAAAACTGGATACACCTCCAATCAGTCTACAGCATACTCTACACATAACTGTGTCATGGCTCACCCATATTACCATCTTTTAAAGGTGGGCTTTTTCTTAATAGTACCGTTGAATACAAGGAACTCATATTACTTTACCTCAAGATAAAGCCAAGGACATGGTGGTAATCACTGCTAATGCCAACTGGGTGATGCCTCCGAGATATTTTTTTATGATTGGCTAAGCTCATCCTGCGAAAAGGKATGGGTGTGGCAGAGTCCTGAAGACCAAATGAAGCGTGCAGGGCACAGCACATGCCAGCRCTCATGTCAGCTTGTTATGTGGAGCACTGACTCCTCAATGTGCAACAGTCTTSTAGCTGGGACCACTACAATATAGAGATCATATATCCTGTCAGTATTTGTATCAAAAAAAGGATCAAAGATAAATAATGTGGAACCTACRGAAGTACTTTTATTAATTTGAAGTGTTTTAAATGTTTCTTCTTTTTTTTGTTTAATTTGTATCTACTTGATTGATCAATCCATGTTGGAAGGTATTTTCAGAATATCTTATCAAAATGCTTGGAATAAACTCTAAACTATACATGTAGAATGTCATAAAGGATTTTTGTAAGTATTAATAGTCAGTCACAATCTCTGCTTCATTGAAGATATTGTCTTACTACTGTACAAATTGTACACACACATACACATACACACACAGAAGAATTGTTCTTTTCTATTTATATATTTGTTCAGTTCCAGTGCTTTTCCTAGTTACTTATTTGCCACCAAATATTAACACAAATCTTCATTGCTGAAACACTGGATCACGTTCCACTAAGTTATCTTTTTTACAGAGGTAAAAAAAATTCTGTAAAACTGCAGAGCAGTACAAGTTTCCTTACTGTTCAGGATGCATATGAAAATCATTTTYGGACTATGATGGACAACACATGGTCAAAAGGGACACACTGCATTTTAACACTGCTTTTTACATAGTTACTCATATTGCTGTGATAAAAAGGTGTTGCGACGCGCTCGGTGGTAAAGTGCCGCAACCTTCCCGAGAGCGCTCCTGCGTCCGGCGGCGCCTCGGCGCGGCACGCTGTGGCCTTATCACGCCCGCGCAGGCAGACGTGTTTGGCTTTACACTCGCGCACCCTGCGCCTTAAGACAGGGGTAAAGAGTCAGGAGGCAGACTCTCCTTATGATGTTCCAAAAGATGGCCTTTACTGGAGGGTCAGGGAAGGAGAGCCAAAAGAGCAGGGTAACACAGGATTATATACTGCACAGACAAGGGGCAGAGAGAACACTGAGGACCAATTACACGAGGGCGAGAGGGAGGAGGAAAGGCGGGATTACAATACATATAACCAATAAGGGTAGGTGAGGGGAGGAGCAGGGGAACAGAGCAAATACAGCATCGAGGAATGGAGAATTTTCCAGAGCATAACCATAAAGGGAACATAGATTGACAGGGATAAACCAACYGAATAAGGGGACACAACTTAGCAGGGCGTGGATGGGAGAGACCTTCTCATTCATCTTAGGGGGAGACCTTATCAGGCAAAACCACCACCACAAAAAGGATAGCTTCTTCATGCTTAACTTTGCTCTTGAGCCTTTCAATTACATGAAAAAAGGCATTTGTAGTCTTAGTCTTTCTGTTTCTCTTAATTCCATGGTTTAATTAATTTTATATTATTTTAAAATTGTGGGGTTTTTTTTAAAAATCTCATGGAGAGATAGGAACTCAAAGAAAAATAAAATCCTCCCCAGTTCTGTTCAATAGAAAAAAGCTGTATAAATGCTGCAGGTGTGAGAAAGCTTTTCTCAGTGCTTAAACTTTCTAAACATACTGAAAAAGGAAAGAAACCTTCACTTTTATGGGAAGCATTTAGGATGTATGGGGAAGGTTTAGATTAAAAAACCAGAGAACATGGAAGTTGTGATCTTCCTGCATCCTCAGCTGGATGATGCATCTGCATCCAACCCCTGAAGCCGTTAGTATCCCATGCAGCCGCAACCTGCTTTCAGAGCTTTTCAGTGGTGTTACTATTGCTTTTTTGAGACAATTCTATCCTTCACTGCTCAGCTTGTGTTTAGGGTGCAGTTGCAATCATTCATCTCATTCCTGTCTTGACACATGCTTGTTTGTCCCTGGTTCTGGTTCCTACTCTGGATGCACTTTCTTACACTCATTTATCCTTTTTTGCTCTGCCTTTAGAAACCTAATTTGCAGTAAACACAGACTGCCTCTTTCTTCTGTGTTGATCAATTCCTGCTCCTGCATGTCCCTTGCAATTCATGGTTTATCTAATGACCCTGACCACACATATCATCATATTGCTGGCTGAAGACAATCAAATAAATTCAAGTTAAAAAGTCTAGTATCTGCCACTTATGTTACCATACTTAGATATGAAGATGGTATTTATGAGTAGTTAGAAAGGTATTACAAATATTCACATAGTGCACATATCTATATATATATCTATATGTATATATGTCTTGAACRTGTTACTATTATTTATCTAGTTATGCCTACATGTATATTTCTATCTATCTACTCTTGTAACAGTGCAAGGTAAATTGAATATCAAAAGAGCCTGAGAGGTGTTTGAAGCCTGTTGTATACATGACCAAATAAATATTGGAACTATTTTGAATCACATTTAGAAGAGAACCTGTAGTAGATGATGTTTTAAGAGAATGTTATCTGCATCTGTTGACAAATATATCCTGATGTGTGGTATACATATGACCTTGGAACAACTAAGAAAAGGTATTCTCCACAAGATACAWGCAAGCTATCTAGAAAAGTTACATTTAAGAACAGTATGAATAGCAAATTAAAGAGAAAAGAAATTTTCTGTGGAAAACCAAATTAAGCTTGTATGGGAATCACACAACTTAACCATGTGATGAATCATCAAGGTTGACTATAACTAATAGCACAGGTGAAGCCAGAGCTAGGTGCTTTCTGGACRGTAGCAAGCTCAATTGAACTGTGCTACAGAAAACTTGAGTGTTATTAAAAGGAATTGTGGTTTAATACCTACCACAATACATTTTTGGCTTTTTTGCCCTGTTTATTTGACTTGAAATCTCAGTGTGGCTAAGTCTGCATGCAACAATACCCATAAGAGCCTGGCAAAAGAAGTCATATGTAGCAGGTTTGGGACTGGTCAAATATTCCCCCAAATTTAGAACAMGTCTGCCAATTACAGAAGCATAGGGCTTTATTCTTATTTATCATTCCCTCAAATCTGTAAGCAAAGTTTTACATTCTCATAGCTTATCTTCCTTTTGGAAGTACAAACTTATTTTCGTGCTAATATCACAGGTCCCAGGCTAATTTTGAGAATTAYTTGTGGTGCATCGTGTTTTAATCCCAACCAGCAACTCAGCCCCACAYAGCTGCTCACTCATACCCCACCACCACCTCCTCATTGGTGGGATGGGGGAAGGAATAGGAAGAGTRAAAGGGAGAAAATTCATGGGTTGAGATAAAGACAGTTTAGAGGTGAAGCAAAAGTTGTGCACAGAAGCAAAGCAAAACAAGGACTTCATTCACTGCTTCCCATGAGCAAGAAGGTGTTTGTTCAGCCATTTTCAGGAGAGCAGGGCCCCATCACGAATAACGGTGACCCAAAAAGACAAACACCATCACTCAAACACCTTCCCCCCTTCCTCCTTCATCCTCCAGATGTATTTGGTGAGCATGAGGCCATGTGGCGTGATATCCCTTTGTTCTGTTGTGATCAGCTGTCTTGGCTATGTCCTCTCCCACCTCCCTGTGCACCCCCACCTTACTTGCTGGTGGGGTGCGGTGAAGAGCAGAAAAGACCTTGACTGTGTAAGACCTTGACTCTGCTCAGCAAAGCTGAAACATCCCTGTGTTACCAACACTCTTTCCAGCACAAAACTAAATCATAGTGCCATACTAGCTACTGTGAAGAAGACTAACTCTTTCCCAGCCAAAGACAGAACACAGTAAATTATRGAGAGTTGTTAATGAATAAACAGGTCAAGTACATGAATCAACCAATTTGGGCTGTAAYAGTTGAGATTAAAGGTTTGGCTATTGCAGGTGCCAGACTAATTAAACAGATCCAAAAGAAACCAGGTTTCAAAACTATGGATGTATCTTCTTAAAAATATCAGGGTTTAAAATTCTATTTTGAAGGTTCTCTATTTATTTAAATGTATTTATTACATGCATTCAGTACTAGTGTGGGTATAGTCAGAATGGGGCTGTGACCCCAGAATACTGAAGCAGTGAGAAGAGGCAGTCACTGTCCGAGGTACTCGCTTCCAGAACAGACAATGCAAGTAATGGCTGATGAAAAAAATAATAATATGCTAAAAAATGGAACACTGAACTATGAGCTATAAAACTCATATTAATTCTCTGACCTCTATTTGCTTATAAAAATAATTTCAAGAGACACCTTGAATTAAACAGTTGTCCAGATGCCAGATCATCTGCCTGTATCACCCTCAGATGCTTGGAAAAGAAACACCTATGTCCAACCTTGGCTTGGCAGCATCTTTCTGATAACTGTCTGAATACATGCTGGTGTCTGAGATAGTGTTTGGTTGAATCAAATTATCCTTCAGGTTGGAACGATGTTACCAGACCCTGCAGTCAGAACAAGATGTGAAGACAGGAGGAAGGGAGGGTTTTGGCAGGGTGCAGGAGCACCTGCGATTCATGTGACATAACAGCCAGACATCAGAGCACACTAAACACTTCTGAATGGAAGGACAACACCAGCACAACTGCTGATGAGTTGTTTCCATCTCTGATATACATTTTTCCACTTACTACCGAAGTTAAAGACCGAAGAATAAGGAAAAAGGTAATATGGATTATAAAGCTCAAAGGAGTGCGATCTACTTGAACAACTTCAATTTTAATATATGGACAAGGTTTGACCTGCTCTCATTCTAATTGAAATTTTTTTTTCATTTCTTTAATTAATTTATTATTCAAATTATAACTTTAATTTTTTTTGCCTATTTTATCTGTTTGGTTCAACAACCCTCTTGCCTCTGAATATTCAATTCCTGTTTTTTTCCCAGAAGTTATTATTTTGCAGGATTGTGATAAAACTCTTTAAGTATTACCCTTAAATCCAGATGTAACAGATGAAATGCAGAAGTAGCATAATCAAATGAACCATGGACTTACTGTATCTCAAGCTGCAAATGTCTATAAAGGAGTGAATACATTATTTTCAAGCTCCACAAAAAAATCCAAAAAATACAAGTTTTTAATTTAATTCCTTGTGTTAAATATTGTATAATACCAGGTACTATATCATTATGTTACATAAATGGTAAAATGATTAATTCAGACCTTGTGGATTTCATATTTGTGTAGTATAAGTGATAAGTAATATTACTACCACATTTTCATACTGATACATTGATGTTTCTTCATACTACTGATATTTWAAAAAAACCCCAACACATAAGGACAAAATCAGTATTCCTGAACATTCATGGAAACATCTGGTTTCAGGAAGATCAGACAAGTTATTAGCAAATGTATTAGCAGATTTTCCAAGATAGTGTGATTAACATAGTACTGTTATTGCAAATATGAACTCTATTTTTTATGAATAACAAAYTCTATGCTTCATTGGGAAAACATAAAATATTTTTTGAAGGATCAAGTGTGTTTCAAAATAACAAAAACATTTCCTGCATACATTTAGCATAAGAGTAAACTCAATTATCTAATTCATGGACCAGTGGAAACAGTGCTATCATATTACAAGAATTTCCAATGTGAAGCAAGCAAACACACCTTTGCATTTTTACATTTTATTGTTCAGTATCTATGTGAGACAAAAATACAAAGGCTTTTGTAAACATGTAAGAAAGCTTTTTGTGTGTTGTGTTCAGTCACGTGAAAGAGTAGATCAAATATCCACACTGTTGACATGTGGTGGGTTCTTCACAATTTACCCTTTTTTTCCAACTTGTTTTCTAAGTGGGTTATTAATTCCATTTAGTAGTATTAGTATTGGAGCCAAATAATTAGTTAGAAAACTTTTTTTGCATTATTTCAGAAACTTTAGCATGCAATCAACTATACACATAATATGTGTGTAATTTACCAAAACTTATTTTRGGATGTTTACTGGTACCTCTTTGGACCAACCCTATCTCCTTTGTTAAGCTCAGGGGAGATGTTATCCAAAGCACCCAATGCTCATGTGAGGATAGAAGTAGATTTCAAAATTTATTTGAACATTTCATCTGATCTTTCATAGCATTCCATGGCCTTGCTTCTACCCTTGTCTAAACCAACAATAATTCTACTGAACATTGGAGGGAGGGGGTAGAAACCCTCCAGCTCACTATTTAGAAATATCTTGCAAACAAAAATGATTTTACATAATAGAAAATATAATAGATCAGGTCATATGATGGATCATACAATGAGTAAATATGACAGTGCTTGATGTTCCTTCATTTTCTTAAAATTGCTTTGTAATTTTCATATGGATGAAAGACATCAACTCTACATGAAACCATCAAGGAAAGAAATACAACTCAAAGAAGATGAATTGGAGTATGCAGTATTTCTGCTCATGAATTTGTATTTCCAATATTGTATGTGTTCAATTCCCTTTAGAGGTGAAAAAAAACAACTAATGAGCATTCCTGTTTTGACTGTGCTTATGAACCACTGAAGATGAGAAAAAAATTACATRAATGTCATGTCAAAAGTGAATTGGTGATATGTCATGTGGTAAGGGATTGGTTTAATTTGCAGATGCCCTGAAAGTATTCTAAATATTAAGGAACTTGAAATAAGCAACAATTTATTTAGTTATTGTTTACAGATCACTGTGTAATATGCCATGTTTTGAATTATAGGAAAGTTACCAAGTGATAATGGTGGCCCTAGCATCTTTAATGGATCACTTATTTTTTCTTAAAGTGATGCAAACTATTACATTAAAGATATTAATATGAATATTATTAAGAGATGCCATAAAAACTGATTATGTTCTTCCATTCAGCAGTTCTGTATTGTCTTCAGATTAATAGTTTTTAAATACGTGTTAAAATCAGTTCAGACCTGTTGTCCTTAGACAAAAAGAAAATATAAATTGAGAAGGTATGAAAATTTCAAGATATAACCCCACAAATTTTTATTTTTGTGAAATAGAAACATAGAATACATTTTAAATATTGAAAAAATGTTGTGGAAGACTGAAACAATAACCCTGAATCATAACTAAAAGGTCAGCAATAGCAATTTTCATACACTTGTTTCATGAAAAGTTAATATTCTCTGTATTACAGTATCCTTACCACTACAATAGACTGTAATTGCCATTGTAATTTGCTAATAGAAAACCCATAGTTTACTTTCTTAGGTTTCACAATGAGAGTGAAGTAAATAAATAATCTTTATTGACTTTCATCACTAAAAATTATTGAAGCGAAACTTAAATGAATTGGATTGAAATCGAAGATAAAATCATTTCTTGATAAGGGAAAAGAGGAACTATACAGGTACTCAGATTATACATGCTTTTTAAAGATAATGTCCTCTAGATTGTCATTCCTTGTAAAATTTGTGCCATGACATCTGTAGTGCATTTCAGCTTGTGGGAATCTCCATAAGAAGGCAGAGAACACTTTCTGCTTCCTTTATGTASTTTTTGTTTCACTGAGTTGTGTTGTTGCAGTTTATGCTGGCATACGTGTTGCTGTGCCTAACACATGAGAAAACAGGTAGGTTCTGTTGATGTCAATCATGTCTGGTGTGGATGACACTCCCTTCTGTGGGATCAGWATCAGGAGGTCAGGTTGACAGCAGCAAGGTGTTGTCAAGAGTGGGCATCCCTGTAACACGGCTCAGCAAGGCACAGTGTGAGTGTCTGAGCCTACAGATAYCTCCCAAACAAAAGCACAGGGGCCCTCGGCAAGGCTCCCTTTAAAGCTCTCTCTCACAGTTGTAGTTTTTTATTTTCCCCACAGCTTTCTGGTTCAAGGCTACACAGTTACAAACATCAGAGCTGTCCTCAAACCAAGACAGCTAAACCCCTAGACTTGGGAGGTCTAGGGAGGTGCCCTCAGTGTCCTTACAGCAATCACTTTCGATGATATAGATGTGAATTAAAAATAGGTCGAGTTTACCATGCAATTAGAAAATCTAAGGTTTTATCTGACAAATGTATTYTATTTAGTAAATTCAAGCGAGGGACTAAAACTTAACATTCTATATAGCTGGTCAGTTTGCTCTGCTTTCTCTTAGACATGTAGGCAATGCGAAGGAATTAGGTGGGTGCAGCTGGACTCAGCTATATTTACCAACTAACCATCACACAAAAGCCCTGCTTGTTTCTATATTTTGTTGTTCTTTCGTGTCTCTAACTACATGGGCATGCCAGAGTAAATCCCAGAATCTACACAAGAACAATCATTTAGGACAGTTTTGTTTTCTTTCCTTTTTAAACTAATGTTATGAAGGTAAGTAAAAGTACTTTAAAGAAAGCAAATGACAATGCCTACTCAAGAAAATGAGAAAAGATGCCCCATCTGGATTCTTGCAAATACATTGTTCTGGATGTTTCTGTTATGGGGGAAAAAAAGGATTTAAAAAAAAAWTTTATTTATATGAAAGTTACCTTAGGGTACAGTTTTTTGTATTAAATTATTTTTATTGCAATGAATTATCAATGTGTGTATTGGTTTATCACAGCAGCAAGTAACTTAGTTTCCTGGTTCATTACTAGTTTCTCGATAATCATCATGCTTGTACCCAAAGTTATCCTGCAATGGGAAATACAGCACATTCAAAGGGATCGTTGGAATATATGCTTCAAAAGCTCCCTCCTGATCTAAAAGAGAGCATTAGCACAGACACTTAAATTTAATTYACTTTCGATATGCCTTCTGGAGTAAATCAACCATCTGTGTTTGAGACAACTACAAGGAAGGTTTGAAGATAATTTGCTATGGTCATTTCCTAATAGCAGTAAGGATGAGACCACAACAGACCCTGACTTTTGCCTGTCCTGACAAACCCTTGAATGTTATCCTGTAAGACCTGCAATCTTCAGCACTTTCTTATTTTCTTGTGCAGTGTCTCAGAGCAGGAAATACATAAGCTTTAATGCCATGCTAAAAAAACCCCAAACAACTCACAGAAACAAAAATCAAAGCCCAAAACCACAAAAAAAACCCCAAAAAACAACAACCAAAACTTATTTGATGAGGCAACATATGATAAAAACTGTTTTCAAGGATTTTAGCACCAATACCCCTTTCCTTGAAAGTAAATTGGATTTTTACAGATCATCCGTAATCTGAGATCTTAGGAACCCTTAAATTCTAACTGAAGGGCAGTAATGTCCAGAAGGAGGGGATATATTTATCYGCTCCAGCAATGTCACAAGTATGTATCTGATTCTACAAATACACACTTTTTTTGAATTGTTCTGTATTGCCCTCRTAACTGACAAGTAGCTACCATATCTGTGATATCACTATTTGGTGACATTTAATGTTCTAACACCAACAGTAACATGTATAAACTATCACATTGTAAAGACTTACCAAAATAAGACAGAAACTTAGGCAGATTTTTCATGCAGATCAAAGACATTTATCTACTTGGTTATATGTGTAATTTGTTAGTTCTGAAAACCAGTGAGCAATYAAAAAAAAAGGTAAAACACACTGGCACAAAACATGCTGGATTAGACATTGTTACATGTTGCTCAGGAAGCTGTGGAAGCCAAGAAYGTACTGAGTTTCTAAAAGAAACTGGATGTTTATGTGGATATAAGAATATACAAATTTATGGTGTTATAGTTGAAAAAAACTAGAAGAAAACTTGAATATTTGACAAATCTGTAGTCATTAGACAAAACCTAATCCCATACATTAGATGCTGCTTATTTATATTTGTGGAAAGGTTACTGTTTCCTCCAACCATTTTATATTAATTACCATTGGAGATGGGTTGCAAGACCAAGAGTAAATTCCAAGTCTAGCTCTTGCTGAGTAATTAAAACCTAGGAAAAACTCCACACAAAAATTCTACCATTGCTATCACTGCTATGCACGCGATGTACTACTGTGAACAAGACTCAATGGCAAAGAGCACACCTGTGTTATGCAGATGTACTCTGAGCTGGTATAGAAGCTGTTGTAGTAATAACATTAAAAACTACATTTTCTGGTATTTTCATCTGTGCTATGACTGGTCAAGATTAAACCGATGGCAATGCTGAGAAAAACACAGCAATTTAAAAACTGTTTCTTTGCTGGTTTCTTCTCATAGATATATTTCATGCTCCTTTTTTTGAACTGTGGCCTGTTCCAGAAAAGTTGCCTTCAAGGTTCTGCAGAGAGATCTCAGTGTTCACTTTGGTTTCATCAGCAGCAAAACCCTTTTCCACAAACAATGAACACTGCAGTATTCATTGCCAGYGGCACCCAACGAAGTCTATTTTTGTTATAGCCTGAGGTGCCCTTCCACAGCAGATCAACATTCATCATTTTCTTTTCTGCAGTTTTTTCTGTCTTGCTGTTCCACTCAGTTATGTGACAAACCTTTCTCTTGACATGACTGATGGAACTGTCTGTGACGTCTCACATCGCCCACTGTAATACCAGACCAAAAGATAGTTTGCACAGATACTAAAAAAATTCAGGCTTCCAGGCATAGATTTAAGATGAAGAAAAGCATATTTCTCCAATTTACAAGCCTTGTAAAGTACTTTCTATTAAGTGCCTGTTAGCAAAAATAATTTAAATAACGAGAACATTCAGAAATAGGCAGGAAATTTCTCATACTAGCTTTAATACATTGATTAACCTAAGAAAGGACAGTGTTAGGCAAGGTGCCTTTATATGAATGTTACATTCAAAAAACAAGGTTTAGGGAAGACCCTACCCTTCGTAGAAATTAGATAAATTAATACAGAGCAGTTCCTTTTATTGAAGGTCAGTTCTCAGTGTGATTTTGAAATGTTAGCAATAAAAAAACCGAATAGAAGTTACAAACAATTTTCTTTCTTAGCTCATTTCCTTGCACAGCATTGGTATAACTACGAGCATAATGAAAATCTTAGGTTAAAGACAGCAACAATATATTCATATTTCCCAAAGAGAGTAATAACCATAGCACTTTTTCATTTGCTGGTGCTGCTTACACAAAACTATCTTATTTAACAGAAATGTGCTAAAACTGATACTAAAGATTTTTCTTCCTGTAGTAAACTGCAGTTTTAAAAACATTCAACTTTTGCTTTCCAGTTTTCCAGAAACAGGGTAATAAGTTAGATGTTTATATTTTGTGATTTAATTTTATTATCATTATCTTTAATCCCAAAAGGTTGGAACACACCCAAATGACCTATAATGCTATGCACAGTCTGTGGAGAAGGTGAGAAGACAGTTTATTAAAAGCTTTATTTGTAGAAAGTGATGCAACCTGACTCTTACTGTCCCATACTATGAAAATCCAAAAATAAAACATGGAAAAATACCATCTTGCACATACAACATAAATAACCCCTCAGATGTACTTATCACATTTACTTCCACACATATGCAGAGTAATATGTATGTCCTAGCCAGATAGGTCTGGCTAAGAGACAGCATGAACTGGCTGAACAGAGCATTGTACCTGTTGTATAAAATGTGGAAATGCTYTGCTAGCAGAGGAACAGAGTATTCTAGTGATCACGATCTGTGTAAAGCTCCTAAAAAAATCTGTAAATGCAAATTGCTTTCAGCCAGTGTGCCCTGAACAGATTTTGGATTATGAAATGATACACTACGTGACACTGTAACCTTGACCAGTTCAGAGGAAGGAGCATGCCTACACACTGCATACAGAAAGCAGAATAATTCATTCAAATTACCTGCATTGCAGCTGAGCAACTGTTAAACTCCTCTGAAATCCTACAGCTTTTAATGCTACCTCCCAGCCACGTAGAAAGCCAGTTGTCACAAGATCATATAATTCATTTCTCATGCAGTACGCTGGAGACAAATTACTGTCATTGCTCAGTATTATCATCTTCTAGAACAAAAGATACAGGTTGGGGGGGAGGGGTTTCCTTTTATTTTTTCTTTATTTTTTTTCTTCCCTCTAGGGGAGGAAAACAGTCAGAGCTTTGTCAGCCTTKTTGGCCATGAACCTTAAAGAACTCACTCAGTTTAGCAGCCTTAATATCTTTGCAGCACTATAAATAAAGATCTGTTTTCCCAAGGTAGGTGGCATTTCAGGAGCAGATACAGAAGAGGGAAGAAAAAACAGAGAGAAAACAAACAATGATGGTTCAATTTGGGCAATCACCAACCTAACCCCTTTGACATTGAGGCCGGCAGCTTGCTATAAAATTATCATTTCATTGAAAAGGAGAATTATATTTGATATGCACCAAGGTAGCTTAGACAGAGAAATTGCATGGCATCTTTCCTAGCAACGTCAGTGATGTTATTTTGCCAGATTATTTTAAATTAAAGGATCCAGACTTAGAGCAACAACTGCTGGAAGTTGTTTGTCTGCATTAATTGATGCTTCAGAAGGAAATCCATAAGGAAATTGTCTCACTAAGATTTTTATTTTGTTACCCATCACAAAAGGCTACCTGCTTTTTCTGTAAGATGAAATCCCTTGCATTTTCTTTACAAGAAAAACAAATGTCCCTCACAATCGCTTCCATTCCTGTACAGCTTTATATCCCTGTGCAACGCAAGGATTCATGTGTTAGGCTTACTCATTTTCATGTCCATGTTTCAACCTTGTTCCCATGGGGTTCAGTGCTTGCTTTGCAGTAGAGTTGCCCCTTAGAAAAGCAGGGCTTCAGTATTGCTGCAGGCTCCTAACATTACAGCCTTGCAAATGTCAAATGGTGTTCTGGTGAAGCCTGCTGGCTCATTTGCTTGGATCTTCCCCCTCCAGGCTCTTTCTAGCTTTCTCTTCTTCTTCCCTCCTCCCTCAAGAGCCTGATGCCTGGCATATTTCCCAACTGCATTAGTCATGACAGAAGCAGAACCATGTATCCTCAGTTGAGCTGGTTCCACAAGCTGCCCAAGAGTCCTTATGAGACCAACAGACCATACAGCTTTGAATAATTTTGCTAGAAATACACTGTTTATGGATGGGGAAGCAGTAATTAGTATTTCATGTGCTGTTTCTGAGCTTGCAATAGTGATAATGGCAAAATTTGTTTGAGATAAAGAAGAAATTTAGGATTGTTGTTTAAATATTTTAAGTTCTATGGACTTCAAACAGGTTTTAATAACCCAGAACCTTATATTTTTAAATGCAAACCTATTTGTCCTCAGCTATCAGCATACATGTTATCCCTCAGGAGATACCCTCTAGCTTTTATCTTATAGCTATCTATATAAAAGCTAGTGAGAAATCTGGAAAATAAAACAAAACCAGCTTCCCAGTAACTTTTTACTGTCACCTCTTTATCAGGAAAAAAATCATAAGGAGTTTGGCATTCATAAATAAAAGACATAAATCCTTTGTAATATTTTCCCCCATTTCACTCTCTCTAAATGTGTCTGCTTGTAAACTTCATGGTAATGACAGAGAAATGGACAACAATATGCAGATATGTGACTTAGAATCTTGCACTAACCTCTAGTGAGCTTCCATGACTTTTACAAATGAAGTGCAAATAATTCCACAGCAGAGGTGATCAGGGTGGAAAAGAGGGATAGAGAAAGAAAAGTGGGCCAAGAAATACATGTTAGTCCATTCAGAGAGCTACAGAAAACAATATAAAATGTATTAACTCAATTTTTAACACCTACATTTGCAAACAAGAAAGAAAAAAAGTGTGTGTGTATGTGGTTTAACTTTCAGATAATGTAAGATACAGAAGATGCTATGGGGAGGACAAAAAGGATGTAGGAAGTTCTCAGMGTTCATCAAAGATGCTATCAGAGCACCATAGCAATAAACAAATCTGTGTGAATTAGCCACATTAGAAACTGTCTTCCAACACACACTATATAGAAAACTCAGAAATGTCAGGGTTGTTATTAGATTTTATTCTAAAAATATCTTCTAGTTGTTTTCCTAGTAGGAAAAAAGTATTTGGAAACATGAGCCAATGTAAAGCAATTGTTAAGATTTTATTTTGGCCTGTTCAGGAACCTGCATCTGATCTATGCAGACTCCTTTGGCCTGTGTCCTCATTGTATCTGTGCATGTCACACTAAGTGAGGCAACTATCACTTGTCATCTTATATTTCTTCTTTAAGCATCTCCCAAGAGAGAAACTTTTCACTAAAATTAAGAAAGCTGAAGAAATGTGTTGGGTACCTTGACTGGAAGTGAGTGCTACAGATTTTGACAAGTTCTGAAAAAGCTCTGGCTCTTCCAGAAACAAAAAAAATGGCTATAAAATCAGGGGTGTCTGAGTCTCTGATTGGAATTAGGCACAGTTCTGTGTTGTGAGCCGGAACAAAATTTCTATTAGTCCACAAAGCATAAAGCTGAGAGCTAATAACATTTAGCATTGCCCATCTCACAAAGACTATGAGAAAAATAATATTTAGTCTACTTATAAGTTTTGGTTATTACAAGATTTTTGTGGGAAATATTTATTTTTTTAAAGTGTTTTATCCATCTGTAAGCCATAAACAGCAATGCAAAAGGAGTCACACAACTAAATCCCAACCTAGAGTTTGAGTAAAGCAGCTCTTTGAGCACCAGTAACTCTCCAGTGGCACTGGAAGCTTTCTGAGATTCTATGAGCAGTGCAACAAAGATGTTCATATTAGAATTGGATTACCCATTTTCATAAAAATATACATGTCATAAAAGCCTGAAACATTGCAAAGGTGTACAGATTTTGCTGACCTTTTCAATAGAAATTACTTCAGACACAGGAGTTTCTAACACTTCCAGAGAAACAAAAAGAAGACATAGGCAGACACACAGTAAAAATACTGCCCTTTTCAGCCTGAAAATAGGCCTCTTAGGACAAGTATATTTTGGGAAAAMAAAAAAAAARRAAAAAMMAAAAAAAAAAAAAAAAAAARAAAAAGAAAAAAAATTTTAAAGCTGCAAGATCGGATTTCAATTAGAGTCTATAATAATGATGTTACAACCCACCCTAGGAGGTGAGGCTGACCCAGGTTCTTGTTTAGAGATCCCTTAGGGTGGATTAGAAGGAAACGACATTGAGTCATTGGTGTTCGCAAATATATTTATGTAGGGTTTATTTTAGAACAATTTGGTTACAATGGAAAGCAGGTATGTAGCCGTTTTGGTTATTATTTTTAGTAATATAGCAATATAAAAGCATAAAAGTATCACTTAAAAAAACATAAAAGGAAAATAAAGAGAAGGAAAAGAGTAGAGACATCTCACCACTCGTGGACCACGTGACAAGAATTGGTTGTTGCAATTTCAATGTCAGTTGGTCAAAGTGAGAATCACAGTCTAGATCCCATGAGGGGAAACCACCAAAATACCCCATCCACCGGGTTTATATTGACTCAGGTTGAGGTGGGAACACCCAGATACCTCCCCTGGGGTAGGGAGTTTTACACAGGATGATATAATACTTTGGATCGCGGGACACTTTGGGAGTCTTTGATGGTCTAAGATGTTACCACTGCCTCTTTTGTCAGTAGTTGAATCATTTATGGCCCATTATGGCCCATCRGCAGGGATAAATGCCTTCAGGCTACCTGTGAATGTCCTGGTACTTCTCCACAGGGGAGTTTTCACAGCTGAGCCATTTGGGTAAGGACTTTGTCTTGATAAGGAGCATAATCTGCCTCTTATAGGCTCCCCTTCCCTTGTTCAACACTCATCTTGTAGCCTGAGGTGTCAGGTGTTCATGCCCTCTGTTCATTCACCTGGGCAGTTACTTTGCACATCATAAACATGGGCCACAATAATAAATCTCTAAAGCTAACTATTCAGCTATATTTCTTTCTTTTTGTTTCATATTTTTGACCAAGATCTTTACTATCTTTCTCAACTGTTAAACAGCTATGATCAGCTTTACATCCCTATGAAAAACAATGTGAACTGTATACCTGCTCAGCTGTTCTATCAGCTGCACTGGCACCTGGATGTCTGTCTTAGTGCCCTGAAGATAGAATACTGAAAAACGTACTGAAAGACAATGTTCGGAGAGGTTTGGGATCTTTTTTTTAACCTGTTGAATAATAAACAGTAGAGGGATAATGTTAAATCTTGTCTGTATMTTTGACTGTATTCCTCACAAACACGTGTTCTTTGACTTTTATTTTAGTAACTCACAATAAACATTACAATTTATTAAATGCTTTTAAAGTTCAGCTGACTTCAGAAGATTCTATCTTTCTCAAGGTAAATACAGGGAAAATATCAAGTACTCAGACTTGATGTTTTACCTTAACTAGAGGTTAAGAGAATTCAGATACCCACTTTGAAACCAGACGTTTACAGAGGAAGCTACCAAACAACACAATCTTGAGGCTGACCTGCTGGAGCTTACTGCAGCACTAAGAACCAAATTTCATTTGTGTTTACTCTGAGGACTCTATTCTTAGATGGTTTGAGATATTTCCCAAGGTATCCRAGTCCTGTTCTTTTGATAACTTTTGTGCACTTTTTAATAATGACACAAAGAAGTTTTCTTTCCATGGTTATAGCTGGGAGCATTGTAAAAAGGAGGAGTGTTCTGAATGTAAAAGTTTTATTGTTGTATAAGGAGCTGGGTGATCAAACAATTCGACCTGTGGTATCTGGCTTCTGGACTGGAGGTCCACATGGGGTAGTTCACACAGATGACAGCTTTTATTAGCAAAGATAAAAGGTGTTAAACATCTTAAAATGAAATGTGAATTGTCTTTTACAGATTCTGTACTGCCCGGAAAGCTCGTTTGCTAGTATGTGTATTAAAARTAAGTTGGTTGTTTAAACAGACTATCAAATGTGGGTTTGGAAAAAATATAATATTTTCTTAGCTTGTTCCAAATTACAAAGAGCAAGAACTTGAGTGTGTATCTTCTACACACACATAAGGAAGAGAATGAGGAGGAAAGAGATTTTTAAAAAAATTGATCTGGGAATAGGACCTTTCCTTCTCAAACTTACAGAATTACTTTTGTAAACAGGAAGAATTAGAGGTCTATGAGAAAGAAGATCATGCAGCTCGGGTGACATAGTTCATGTAACTGGTATGCTGCCATGAATAGATACAGTCTCTGGGAAGAATGGGCTGGGATGGCATGGAGGGGGTTTTGCCCTTTTTGTGAGAGAACAATGAGAATGTGTGGAGTTCTGCCTTGGGATGGGTGATGAGCAAGCTAAGAGCTTGTAGATCAGGATTAATGGGCAGAACAACATGGGCAACATTGTGTTGCATGTGTGCTACAGACCTACCTGTCAGGAGGAAGAAGCTGGTGAGGCTTTCTTCAATAACTGGAAGAAGCCTTGTGCCTGCAGGTGCTGGTTCCATATCTGCTGGAAGAACAGCACAGCGCAACACAAACAAGCCAGAAAATTTCTGGACTTCATTGATGTCAACTTCCTGGCACAGGTGACTGCAGAGCTGAGGAGGGAATTGCTCTACTGAACCAAATACCTGATACTTACACACCAGAATGAACTGGGTAGGGATGGGAAGGCTGGATGCAGCTTTGCTGCGGTGGCCATGAAATGATGGAATTTGGGATCCTGAGAGCAGACAAAAAACAAAAAAAAACAAGATTAGGAGGGCAGACTTTAGCCTGTTCAGTAATCTTGGATGACTCTCAAGAGACAGCACCGGAGAGTATTTTTTCCCAGTAATGTCATTGTCTCTTCTCATCAAGAAAAACAAATATTCAACAATCAGGGATGTCTATGAACCAGAACTCACAGTATGAGGGAGATATTACAAGTTCACTCGTGGTACATAGTGATGCCTTAAGTATTAGCCTTTGGATTTTTCTAATCCTGCACTGTACTAGTGTGTAATTCTGAACTCCATATTATGCGCTAAGTAAGATCTTCACATTCTAGTTAGACAAAACAATTCCTTCTAGGCCTGGGAACCAAGGTCACCATCCTAGGCCTAAGTATAAACAAAAGTGAATTGGGAGGGGCATGAATGGGGGAATATTACTTCATTACCTGGAACTGTAATTGGACAATTAACTTCTAACATGCAAATGTACCAAACCTATATCTGTGGGGAAAACTCGTGATCAGGGTCCATCTTGGGTCCAGTCTAGCCTTGGCCAGGTTTTGTACTGCCCAAAGGTGTACCACTCAAAGRCCTTCAATAAATTCCTGCTTTTATTCACTAACTCTGCTCAGTCTCTGTTTCAGGTGCTCCTATTTTAGGCATCAATAGTTCCTCCTAATCTATAATAAAAGGTAAAACATGTTAGTGTTTGAGGTTTTGCAAGATGGATTTTTTGTAGGTTTGTTATTTTTGAGGTTTTGTTTCATTTTGCTTTCGGTGGGAGGAAGAAGACCAGAGTTTTATCTTGTTTTAATTTCCCTCTGGTTCTGGTGTTTTTTTGGTTTGCTTGCTTATTTGGGATTAGTGTTTATTTGTAGTCTTATATGTTTGGGGTTTCTTCATATTTGACTGTAACTTCCTTTACTAGACAGAATTTCTGGAACAAAGAAAAGATGAGTGGGAATAATTTCCTTCTATTTCTTGAAATATTTCATATCCTTTGATTAGATGATAGTGCTAAGAACGACAGTTAAGCCGTCTTCTACTCACCTATTCTCCCCTCATTTCCTGCACTGTCACTCTCATTTATAGCAAGAATTAAAACTAATGATAAACACAGAAGATGAATAATTAATTAATTAAATAACTAGTATTAAAGCCTAGATGGAGATATTTTATGAACTGTGAAGAAGACATAATTTTTAGTGACTGAAAATTCATGTTCATTTTTTTTTGTCTTAATGAGAATGTTTCTAAGTCACTGAAGCTACATCTCAGTTAAAAATATATCAAGAGAAAGTTATTAAGCAGTTTCTTGTTGTCAGTTTTGTAGCATTCACAATCTCTGTTAAATTTGTCACACCTTTAAAGTAGCAGTGGAAAGCCACAAGAAGTAGTTAACTGAGACAATTCTGCTGTAAACAATTAGCCTTCCAGAGATAAAGCTCCTGTGAAATGGTTGGTTTTAAACAATCAGCTAAATAGTTATTCCCTGTACAGTCTTGATGAAGTGGACTTTGAAGACTATTTTTGCTAAGGACATCTCTCCAGCAAACTCCATATTTCATTTTTTGACTCTGACTTGATTTTTTGTGTGAAATAGGAAGAAGCACTATTTAAAAAAAGATATTTTGGAACATTGTGAACAGAAAATGGTATCTTCTATTCATTTTTTTCAGGAAATATGCTTCTGATTAATTTTCCTATTCTCTTAGTACAGCATGATTAGACTCTAATGATTATTTTTTTAGAGTTTTTGGATTTGTCAAATTAAACTGAGTATCTGAATTCAAACACCCAAAAAACATTTCTATTTCTTCTATATTCTACTAGAGCAAATCTTCTGAAGTAAGGTGCAGGGCCTCACTCATGACTGTATGCAGGCTCTTCCAGTCTGAGACTAGAAATATGAGTGTCACAAAAATTCATACTGATGACTTCCACCCATTCTACCTTGCAGAAAAAGAGTATTTTAGTTTCCAAAGCCGAGACAGACATTCTTATGCAGTAAGTTRAGGACTGGATAGCTTTCCACATTTTTCTCCCAGTCACTCTTACACACACACTTGCCAAAGGTTAAACAACTTAATGGATTACTTCTTCTTTTCTTTTCCAAAATGTGGAATATAGAGGACGAAGGATAATAGGGTGCAGAAATTTTAATGGTTTTTGTTTAGATGGTCACATGTACATGGGCAGTCACCAATTGCAAGCCCTGGTCACTCAGTTTTAAAAGGTACTACATTTGTATTACATGATGAGGGACAAAAAATGAGTAAAGGACTAAGGAGAGATTGAGATGGAAGAAATTAAAATCAGTAGAACTCAGAAACTGCAAAGCTGGTTCATGCCAATATTATACTTTGACAACTGCAGATTTGTCTGTACTAATTGATATACACAGACATTGTAAATATGACTGAATAAAAAATACTAAGGAAAACTGTGGTATAGAGTATTGGAATTTAGCTACTTATTTCTAAGGAAAAAAATTTRCATTTTTCCCTAAATATTTAAGCTTTAGGTAAATATTCATTTTTTAAGAAAAAATTAATTTTTTTGGATGCAAGTTATTTTGGGAACCTAAGTTCTTCCTATGTTGTTACTCAGACGTGCACAACAGAAACATCTCCATGTCTCCCTGTGGGAAGTTGATTTAAATCAGTAACATACGCTGCAAGGATGAACTGAGCATGGACATAGAATCTGTCATAATGGTGCTGTTGTGATAACTACACAAGTGTATCTGCACGATTGATTTATTCCTGTCAGACTAGAGAGACACATGTGGTGTGCCTTTCTTAGTCTGATACATGTCCCATCTCCAAGGATGATCTGAGTGTCAAACCAAAGATAAATTTGAAGTTAAAGGAAGCTGTCTCATGATCTTGTACTTACAGAAATGTAGCTTTGCAAGATTTCTCATTTCTTGGACTAATATTCTAATGAGAAAACCGCAAACTCCAGAATCTCTCTTTGTCTTATTTCAAAATAATAAGCTATCTTTTGAACTCCAGGGGAAGACTTAGACTAATGTATTTGAGGTTCAAACTATGAATTTAAGTCTCAGGGTTGCAAATATTTAGAGACAGATTTATAATTGCTGAGAGTTTAGTATTCCTCTCCATTCTTATTGTTTAACTCTCAGCAGGCATCAAAGAAATTACTTGGTATCTATCATCTCACCCTCTTTAAATTCCAGCAGAAAGATTCCTGAACATTCATTTGATATTATATTTTTCAGTTATTAGTAATAAATGCTGACATTGGTGGCCCTATATTTAAATCCTGAATACAGTAAAAATTTATGGAACAACAAGGTCATTAATTTAGGATTTATTACAATACTAAGCTAGTCAAGATATATTGTCCCTTTATAAAATTATCTGTTTCACAAAGCTGGTAAAACCAATACTGATTTACTCAGCTTATTTTGCCCCTGTATCTAGATATGGCCTGCATTTTATTTTTTTTTTAATTTATTTGAGCCTCTAGTTATGTTAAATTTTTGTATCCTTCAAGAAAAGGAAACTATAGGGTAAAAACTAGCTTCACAGAATACAGCTGGGACATTTGGAAAATCTTTTTCAGTTCTGACAATACTATAATTAAGACAATTGAAGTACTATATTTAAGATGATTTAAAGAAGAGAGATGGCTACAGACTCCCAAATTGGTACATTTTCCATAATAAGACACCATTAATATATTTTATACAAATGGTTTACATTGTTTCAATGGCTAAAATTGATAAAAAACTTCAGAAGAATATTGCTTATTGAGATACAACTATTTTTGGGAAATCAATCTATATGCCAAGAATGGATAGAAGAAAAATAAGCCAATAAAACTGAGTACCAGTGTTTTCTGGTATAAGAGTAAGATGTTATTCATAGAAGATATTTTAAGGGAAAAAAAAGAAAAAAAAAAAACACAAAAAAAACCACCCTAAACCAAACCTAACAAAAAACACCCACAAAACAAACCCCACAATGCTTAAAATAGAGGGGCTGTCAGACTCAATATTGAAACTGCCGTGAGGAGGTAGAACTCTTTTCCCCAAGCATATCTTCCATTAACATTAGATGATGAGTGATAGCTCTTCTTTTCAAAAGTTATTCTCTGACTCTATCACTAGTGAAGAGAGGAAAAAGGGAAATTTTGTGCTGAAGCCAGCCAGAGTTTAGATGCGATTATAGTATTAAAATAAAAGATTAACAGGATTTTAGAGAGAAATGGGGTGCATTTCATTACTATTAAAAGCTCATACAGAAAAAAATAACGAAGCCAGCAARTTGACCTTTTCTTGTTTGAAATATCATTCCGAGTGAGAAGAAATGTCTTATGCCTTCACACACAAAAAAAAAACCCAAACAACCAGAACAAGAATTCCTTCAATTTCAAATAGTACAAAGAGTAACTGCAAAACCACCTATAATTTTAAATAGCTAAGCAGCTATGATTTATACTGTGTTGTTTATTTTACTCCCAAAGGGTCAGAACATTTATCCACGTTCTAAAATATTAAATTCATAATATAACCACACTACTGTAATTTTTGCTGCATGTCATTCTCCTATATTTTTTCTCTTTTTATGATATATTGTATGCGATGCTTCATATCATTACATATGGTGGATGTTACATTGAGGATAGCAGGGCCCATCTCTGCCAAACCTTCAAAAAACTCACTAAAGTCTTGATTTTTTTCTCTCTATGCCTTATTAACAGTATTGTTAATAACAGCAGCATTACACCATTGATGTTTAAGAGAACAGTATCATACAAATAAAGACCAGTATAGTTTATTCACTGCTTAGAGTACTAAAGAGGAAAGAATATTTAGTTAATAGAAAATGGGGTGGGTGGAAGAAATCTTGCAAAAGGAATTTTGTCAGACACACCTCTTTTCAATTTTAGCCAAGTAGTCTTATGTTAGTCCCTATCATTTTGGAGATAATCAGCAAAATCTCCAGACCTTTATATAATTTCCCTGATAATGAATAATCTATACTGCTTTTGTTTTGTTTATTATTCTTTGAAATCTCCGTTGCCTTACATGTACACACACATACATCCCTGCAAAAACATACACTTTCACATACAAATCTATGAGAAATCTTCCCACTGAGACTTCCCAACAGCTAAATACATCAAAGCTACTCCTTTGATACATCTACTATCACATAAGACTTGTACAGCTTCAGTGCAGTCTATCAAGCATGTCCAGAGAGTAGTCTGACATGTTTCTTTACTTTTATAGATTATAATAACATGCMTTCTCATGTAAATTTTTTGTATTCCTTAGGTTTCATATCCAGTTGCTCACTGCATCCTTTTATAAATTCTTTAGAGCTCTTCTGTATTTCCAGCTCTATCTATATCAACTCATACCTCTGTCATAGATTTCTACAGTATTGATTAGCTTCCTTGATATATTATCTTGTTTTTTCCCTCTTGTATCTATTGCAGATTAAGCTGTCATTTCTGTGGCTTTATATTTTCTACATTTTGACAAGTAGCAAACTTAACTTGTCTTAACTTCATTGAGTTATTAATTTTCTTTAATCTTTTCCATCAGAAATGAAATTAATTGGTTATTTGTCCTTTGCCATTTGAATGGCATGACACAAAAGCAAGACATTTTTTGTTTTTGTTTTTTTCACCTTGCAGATATTGAGATAGTATACGGATTTCTGCTTTAAATAAAGAGGTATACATGTATACAAAGTTCTCATGTCACAACTACATTGCAAAGCCAGTGTTAGAAATAAATAACAAAGAATAATAATGATAACAGACATGCACTAATTTCTTTACAATCACACAGAAATATTGCAAATAGAGAAGAAAAATATATTTTAGTTTGATTTAATTTACAATGAAATATGTCATAAATTCACTAATAGAACTTTTAATTTATTAAGAGAATTCTCAGTAAATAGGAACAGAAATGGAAAGAAGAGATCTAATTTTAGGCCTGCCACTCAGAATCCAATCCTGATGTGAACCTAAAACTAAACAGGAGTTACTGGAGTTTCAAGATCATGTATATCATGCTTCATATGAGAGGCGAAGTTTTACAGAGAGCAAAAATCTAGCACATATTATAAATGATCCATGAGAGAAACATGAATCCAAGAAGCTGTGAACCTCATGACTCTAAAAATAATACAGAGAACAGAAAAAGTCTCAAACATTGAAAAAACAGGTGTGCCTTCCAGGGCTGACAACTGCTCAAATGCCTGTCCAGTACTGAGCTACTGTCACATTGAGCAACAAATTCAAACTGCTCAGAGACTGCTTTATTTCCAGTGAAGTTATTGAGGAGCTGGCAGTAGCTACCAGTGCAGCTGTGCAGTCTGGCAAGGCAGCACTCCACTGTGCCTTTGCCTGTCTGGAAGTCAAGGCACATCAGCACTCTCTGAATGTGAAAGGTTCACCCGAAGTGAAGGATTTATAATGTAGCATAAGTAAGAAATGCCTGTGTCCAAACCATACTTTAGCAAGTGCAGTGAAGGCTTATAAGTAAATAAACAAAGTAATAGAAGGAATCAGATTCTTCACAAACAGCTGATCTTCCTACCCAAAGCTACTGCATACACAGAAGAGCTAATCTCTTGATCAATAATTCCTGATATAATTTAAAAACGAACCATACAACAACATCCTCCCCACCCCCCGCCAATGCTACAGAGAAAAGAAACCCCAAACAATCCAAACCCAGAAGCCAAAGGCAGTTTGACACATGTTGTGGCTTAATTCATATCACTGACTTTGGCTTTCAAATAAATTCTGTATCAGAATGCTTTCTAAAACATAGTACAGTCCTTATTTTAGGTTCAACACTGGTCATGGAGATTAACAGCCATGGCCACTATCTACAGAAATTGTTACAACTGCTTCTACCATGCTAAAATGGTTATTTACAAGTGATACCAAGTTTGGATGCAAATTTGACACCCAGAATGCCATATGACAGAAATAATCCTTACTCAGTGGATGTAATAGTCCAGAGTTTCAGATCTCACTGATGCRGAACAGCAGAGCTGTCAATATTGACATAACCAGAAATAGTATTATGCATTGGTAATATGCATCCTGACCTTAACTTATTTAGCTTGCTGAAATCATCTTCCCATTGCACGTTCAGTATTTCACACAAAGAGAATTCCACATGAACAGTGGCTATTTTCCAAGAATTCCATAAAGCCAGCAAGTCAGTTGATCTTCACCCAAASGAGTAAGACGGGCTGCCACTAAAACACCTACTCTATCTCTGAAATACGTAGAGCTGGCAGCATTGAGGGAGCCTCAGCAAGCTGAAAGGCACCCTGTCTCAATCTGAGGAAAAAGTTGGTCTGTTTGTTTCCTGATTTTACCACTTTTTGAATTGCCTCACTGTCTACAGTTTTCCAGCCTATTCTTTGCAATGAAAGAAATGTGTTTTGCTCTTTTATTTCACAACATGAGTTTCCTACAGCTTTTTTTGCATGTACTTCAGATGAAAGACAAAATGAAGAAAAAGCTAAACCCAAAGCCAAACCAAACCAAATTTGAAACAATCATCAATATATTATTTTAGTTCTTAGCTAAAATAGAGGAAAACCCCAAGAAGTTAAATGTACAGTATTTGATTGCATTTAATCCAACTCTAGGCTGTCACATGGAAGTTGTAAAATACCAGACCTTCAGTTCTACAGCTATTCAAAAAATGGAGGGGCAAAACCAGAGGACCATGAATTTGGTCGAGGGGAGATGATGGCAATACATTATATCTATATTTAGTAGTGCATCCTTCTTTGCAGAATGACTTGCGGGAGTGGCTGTGGGGAGGGAGATTGGGCAACGTGTGCAGAAAGCACCTCATGGTGCACTGCATCTGACTGGTCAGAGCAATTGACCTGCAGTTAAAAACAGCAGTGTCCTTTCTGAACAATAACTTGGGTGGCACTGCCCAGTACATACGCACTCATGATTATACCTCCAGTGAGCACAGCCAGAGACCATCAAGATTTTAAAAGAACTCTAAGTATACAGTGATATAAATTATCTATCAATTTCTAACCTACATAATTCTAATAATTCACAGTGTGTARATATTTTTTATTAAGCCTGATGAGCTTTGCCAATTCTCAACTTCTGTAAGAATCTCAAAATCTTGATCTCAAAACTGTGCATTATKTAACAGTGTCACTGTATGGGACCCTTACAAAAAATAATTTCCTAAGCAACAAAGTATATCCCGTTGTTTTCCCCTTTGTACTTTCCTTTTTTTATTAATATCAATGTTAGACTTCTTTTCCCTGAGTAATTTGTAGTAGAATATAACCCTCTACTTTGTCTCTCTGTGGGTACATCACTATTACTGTAGTACCTTCAAAGACATTTAACCATAAGAGTGTAGAAAATTATGCTTGATATTTGAGAACTGTTTTCATTCAGATTAATTTATCCCTTCAATTCTCTTTTGAAAACAATCACAGTGAAGATAAACCACTGAGTGATTTAGTTTAAACCACAGGTGCACCAAATCTTTTTACTCTGCCTGCAGAGAGATCTTTGAATATCCCTATATCCATTTCAGTATCAGTAATTGGTTTATAATAGCAGTCTGGGACAAAATATGCACTAAGTTTTGAAAGCCATCAGAAAAAAATCTCCCATATATTTTATGGTGTTGTTTAAAAAGAAATCACTGTATTATAAACTTACAAGATTTGGTGCACAATATGTTCATTCAATTTTGCTATAACATTAAAGGTTGTCTCTACAGATAATTCTGTAAAGACAATATGCTATCACTTTTCTTTCTGTCTTGCATCATCCATCTTGCAAAAGCCTCACCTCTTGCAACATTTTAAAGAATATTTTGGATTTGACTTTAGTTTGAATCCACTAGAGAGAAGACATGCATGGTTAATCTATCTCTATCTTGTTTCTGTAATGATATTGAAATTCATAACTGCTTCAAATTATTTTCCATTTCCAAACAATTTTATTGTTTGCACCTTGAAAATACCCTCAAAAAGCAAAGGAGGAAAAATAAATTCTATAAAATTAAGAGAAATTAAGAATTTTTATTCCATGCTGTTACTCTTCTCTTACAGTTGAATGTATAAAGTATTGCTTGAATTATAATGTACCAGATATAACTTTATCTGGAATTTGTTTCTAATTCACATGAAAAAAGGTTATGTACAAATATTTTGTCTTTTCTGCCACCATCCCTCAGCCCCCCCCACTCTTCCCAAACTTGAAACCTTAAAACAAAAACATATATTCACCTTTTCAACCTTCTTGAGCTCTAAAACAAATTGTCAACTCTTGCCTTCAGGTCTGTAAGGTTTATGATTTCTTCTTCATCAGCCTACAACTGAGACGAGGCATTGCTCTCATACTGTAAGCAGCATCAGTAGCCAACTATCATAGTCCAAATARTTATGATCATATTTGCAGTGAATAACCGTCATTTTTACAGATGAAACAAACGACATGAGTCAAGAATGGCCATGTAAAACTGAAAATGCTTCTAAAATTTGACCTTAAATTTATTAGTCAGGTATTTCTTACTGAGCATTTAAGCCCGCTGATGATTAATACACTTTTAAAGAAAATCTTGTTAGAAGACTCCATGTCTATATTATATCTGGTGGCTGGGAGTTGTATAAGCGAAAAAAAAATGATATAGAGGTTTGTTTTCTCTGATTCTATATTTAAAAAAATCAGATTAGGCACACATTTCTGTTGTCATATAGTAAGCTTTACATAAATGGTGTACAAACACTAATTTTGAAGCTAACAAAATAACAGGGAAAATAGTGAAAAAATGATAGAAAAAACCCCCCACTGATACTAGGAAAGTGACAGATGGATCCAATAATCTATAATTAGTGAATCCTGGACCATCAGTCAGACTGTTTAGGTAAACAGTGTGGCATTCTCCAATACTTCATTTCCTTACTTCCTAGGCATGCTTCTCTCCCTTTTAGGTTGATGGGCAAGCACATTTAATGTTTTACATTAAACTGATTTGAAGTGCTCAGATATTACAGCAAGAAACAGAGCCCTGAAAGTAATCCAGCTCCTTATAAAATTTGAAACTATGTATCAGTGCCCTGTGGTTTAAAATATTAGTGCTTTAATTAATTCTGAAATAGTAAACACCATGAGCACAGAGCTGAACATTCTGCTTAAGTTCTGAAGGAGTGAAAAGTGTAATAACTAATGAAAACTCCTGTTTTCCTAGCACATTTAACTATTGTAAATACAAGCTACATATATGTTTTTATATAAAGACATATATGTTTTTATATATGTAAAAGTAATATATATTAGAATGAATTATATATATMTCTAAATGACCTTTAAAAACTGGTTTAATCCAAAGTGAGATGAATCTGGGACTACAGACACCGAAGGCATGGTTTGTTTGGCTTGATTGAAAACATCTTAATTATTAACATGAGTCACTTTGAGCTCCTGCTGTTGAGAACGTACAGAAGCAGGATTTTTCATGTTTTAATTTTCCTTGACCTACTATAGACATCTAATCAGGTTAGTTATGTCATGCCACACAAGTACCTCGTTTTCTACATTGTGGACAATGCTCAAATGCAAATCACACACATGCAGTTAATTAATATATAATATTAATATATAATACTGACGTATTTCCCACAGTCCTTTAATTATAACCTTTCAGCATGCAGGACAAGCCTAAACTTGTTTGAGATAAGTACATGTCTACAATCCACAGATTGCTAGTGGTCCTAGTGGCTGCTCAGTGAAGGTGCTACTATTAGCAAACAAAATTCCAACTGTCCATGGCCGTTGTTTCTTTTCTTTATACTTCATATTTATTCTTCTGAATATCACAAATTGTGGAAATTATCTCCAAATATTGTCATCACAATGTTGTCTTAAATATAGGTCCAGAATACAAGTCTATGCTAAAACTACTAGAAATATAAGCAGGTAAATTATTGGAAATGTTGACCTACTTGTGGGGCTTCACATGAAATTTATGTCTTTACCAACAAAGCACATGCCCAAGCAGAAATCAGAGTAAACTCCATACAGAGCAGCCAGAATACAGTTTATTCCTCTCACAAGATTTAGTCCTCTAGTTTCAGGATTCCACTGGGATTGACCACATGAGAGGGTAACATGGGCTAATGCTTTATCTGTTCATTGTCCTTGGCTCTTAGCACAATGAAAATATTTCCTTATTGAAGAATGACAAATAAGAGTAAAACAGAATAGCAGAAAATGCTTGTTGTCCTCATCTGTAACCTGGACTTCTCTGCATTCCTACATTCACAAACATGGAAACACTTCTTCATCCCAGCCGAGATCTCTTCCCTATCTCTACTTTGCGACATTCCTTTCCCGTCATGYGCCTAATCTTTTTCTCACAGGCCAAGGATTTTCCCTATTGCACCCACAAGTATTGCTGACCAACTTCAAATCTTTGCAAAATGTGATTCCTAAATCTGCAGCTGTAAAGCAAATCCATGTTTTTCAAGACAGCTTGTCTGCATGGAAAAAAATGTTTATAGTAAACAAGCAGAATGTAGTTCTTGGACAAAGAATTATTTCAAGTAATATCACCACTGAGAAAGAGAGCTGGAAGGAGCTGAAATTACATTTGGATGCAAGTATTCTAATAATCTAGTGCTCAAATCTTGTCTTGATAACCACATATTCTGAACACCTTAAAGAGTGAGTGATAATTGTGAGATTTCAACATTCATTGGAAGCTGGCACAGAGAATATTTTATTTATTAGTCACAATTTTCTGTAACTGCAAAAATTTAGCAAGTGGAATCAAAAGTATTAATTATGTATTTTTTGATCTGTAACAAATGATAGTGTAATTTATTCATAAACATATGAAAAGTGAAAAATATCTGTTCATTTTTTCTCTAATGAACGTATTTTACATGAACATTTTTTCTGTGCAGCGTATTCTAAAGTTAAATTGAATAAAAACTGATGTTTSCTTTGAAGAAAGGATCACCGTCTTTTAGTGTCCTCCTCCTCCATCTCAAAACCTAAACAAAACCCAACTTTCAAAACCATCAGTTTTGATTTTGATCATGTTACCTCTTACGGTAGTATGCAATAAGATGGTTTGGCAAGAAACAGGTTCACTTCTAATACTTTGTCTAAATGTCATATATTTGATCAAATTGTCTAATTTTGTGATACAGTAAAAAAAAGGGAAAAAATCTACTTTACTTACTCATACCAGCTACTTTAGGTATCCACCTCAGAATGGTATGTCTTACTTTTTAGCACAGATTTTTTTTCCTGAAGTTTTAGAACAGAAAAAAAGAAAAAAAGCTCTTTTAYAGTTTTATTTTGAATTCATGATAGAATTTGATGTTACAAGCAATTCTTTTGTTGTTGGGAAATGTGTCTTCTACAGAATAAGTGGAACATGAACACATTCATACATTTCAATGAATGTAATTATTTTCATTTTACTCAAAGGTAAAAATATTTGTCTCTGTAACAACTTAAAGCATTATTCAATAAATTTGACACTCTCAGGCACTGGCGTGACTCTTCTTGAGTCTGTTCTCTTCATAGCAAAGAGCTGGACTTCCATGATTCTTATGAGTCCCTTCCAACTCAAGATATTTTATGAGTCTATGAAATTTGAAGCAAATTTAGACAGAGATTTGTTAAATATGCCACTTAGTGGAATTCTTCTGTCAAAAAAAATTCATAATAAAGTCATCAGAAAAGCATTTATCTTCAAATAAGTAGGTATTAAGATTTAGGCTTTATGAAAAATTAATCTCAAACTGTTTTTTTTTCTGTATTTTAAAAATATTATGAAGACTAAAGAAAACTCTTGCAACAACTTTTACAAAGCCTTCTCACGTATTACTAAAAATGTTGCAGTAACCCCATTGGACTTAAACCCTAAATAACAACAACTTAACTGATTGTTTCATAATTTTTATATTAGTACCAAGGTTGGTAAAATAGTCCACAGTTTGTGTTGTGCTGATGAAGTGAAAAAGCCATGGAGTCTTTGGCTATGAAAGAAAATATTTATGCTGAAATCTATATCATAAAACATGTTGTTTCATCTCCTCAGTATTCTGTTCTCTAGTACATCCTCCATTTTGGGAAAAAGAAATAAGGTTTATATTATCTTATTTCAGTAAAACTGAATTTCTTATACTAGAGGGCACTAAAGTGTTATCCAACCAAGTTGTTTATTTTTTGCTCTACACATATGCTTGAAGTGTATGGCTGATCTACAAACCTGTTAATTAGAAAATGTCTGTCAGTGCTTTTCAGGTGCAGACTGAGTGGATTCTGGTAGATACTAATTTATAATCAAGGTTATGTTTTATATGATATGACATATGAATGTGGCCCTCAAGATTAGTATCATATTTATAATAGTTGGTCATGATACAGTTACTTAAGTTGATGAGAAATTCTTCAAGAAACAAGTTTTTGTGGACAAACAATTCACATCCATTTGAGGAAATGTTCTAATCTAATTGTGCAATTAGCTACATTTTCAGGAAATCCCTGCATAGTATGAATTACGGGGCTTAATTCATAACTTCCACAGCCAAATATCTCTTTTAACAATATTGAGGACTGGTCGTAGTACTTACTCAAGGTAAGGAATAACACCTATTTCATGTTCTGTCTTAGAGTTTTGATAATAGGTCTCGTTCAGAGAAACAGTTATTTATAATTTAATGAAAATATTTTTCAATGTTAAAGTTCTTCCTTCTTCTCAGCAAATATTTGCCTTTAGATTTTACAGCCACAAGAGCATTCCCCAGTGATGTTTCAAAAAATCCTATGATGCCACCTCTTAATGGAATCCTACCTCTGTTTAAAGCACAATTCTACCTGAGCTTATTCAAAAGTGTGATTAAACACTGGTATAATAACAAGTCTGAGCGACAGGACCCTAAGTATATCTTCCCATTAGCACATGCATTTATGTCTGATCATGCTGTTTAACTGTATTCTTAGGAAATGTCTACCTATTAGCTCTTGGTACCCTACCTTTAATGCCGTGGAGTGTCATATCCCAGCAAGTGACAAGACTATTCAATATAAAAATAAATGTTCCATCATAAGCATTCTTTCACTGGCAACTGTAATACCCCACAATGTTTCACTTTCAAGTAATATATTGTAAGTATGAGCAAATTTTTATAGTGAACTGGGTAACTAAGAAATTTCAGGCTCAGTTCAAAGTTGAGAAAAATACCTTATGGTGTTATGATAGCATACTGATGCCCTATAGCAGACATCCTAGTGTTTAATCTTATATCTGTTTCCTGGTTTTTTTTTGTTTTCTCTGAGAGGTACACAGGTGATGGCAATCTGATGAAGGGGGGGGGTTTGCTGCAAAAAAACTTCATTAATACCAGCTCTAGTTGCAGAACTTCTCTTTTAGCTATTTGTAAATAATATGCAATTAACATTCTGATTTATACTCTGTCCTTAGGAAAAAGGGAAAACTTAATTTGTTAGACTTGTTTTTCCTTTTCCATTCTTATTATAACCCAAATGGTAATGAAGAGTTTTAAAAATTTTGAATTAAGCAGATTTACTAACAAAACAAATTTTTCATTGAAGACAGTGATAATGAAATTGTAACAAAATTAGTTCTGAGTGAATAAAGTAAGAATATATTTTTTCTGATTGCTACCTGTATTTAGAAAATTTCTTTGACGTTCAAGAATCTCTGGATAAATTCACTCATTTCTTCATGTTTTTCTCATGATTGTAGGATATATCAATAGGATATGAAAAATATATTGAAGATTATTTTTTACACTATTCTTAAAATTCAAGCCTAATAGTGATAAAGCACATATTTCCTTTAAGTCTTCATAGCAATCTTGTGTTTTCTTTGAAATAAAGCTTATAAAAACACCAAGATAAARTATAGCTCTGTTTTTATATTATGTTTAGCTGTGACATTCTTCAGGCAACTTTTATTAGAGTTTCATAGAATGCTGTATCTCCCATGAAAGAAAGAATTTATATTTTATATATTTCTTTTCTAGTAAATACAGAAAAAAAGGTCTAATATACACGTTTAATAGTCATAAAATTTATATAGACACTTTTTTGACAATGCTTACTCAGAGATTGTTGTAGAGGATGAATCTGCAGTCCAACAACAGAAGACAATGAAAATTTGTGAAGTAAAAAGTATGAAGTATGAAGGTTAATAAAAGAAGATATTAAACCTCTGGAATTACATATTCTCTTTTCTTATAAAGTGTTTTACTTCTATTGATTGCATCAAATTTACTGTGTAGATCAGGATTAGTATTGTTAGCACGTACTATGTTATATAAAATCAATTTTACTTCCTATATTAAAAAAATTTTAAATATGTAACACAAGCAAATTCTTTCAAGTCTTTCTTGCTACTTCCATCCCTATGTTCATGAAACTTATTTCAAGTAATTCTAGTTCAGCTGTKCATATAGAAGAACAAAACTTTGGAAATTAATGTMGATTAAAAATAAAATCCTTTTTTCAGTAGTATTTCTGGTGGTAGATTAAGAAAATATATATATTCAAATGAAGAAAATAAGATGTAATTCTGATTAAATAACTCAATCTTGTTCTCTAAATCTCCAATGCTGCTTTTGAGGTCTTCCTCTAAAAAGAAAGGACCTTTGAATTAAATTTAAAAATATATTTATGTTCTTAAATGTTCATGGACTCTGCACATTTTTTATAATTAATATGTATGGTAAACACTTAGAATTAATGACTTTTTATTTTAAACTGAGTTTTGTAAAGAAATAATACATGATGAGAAAGGGCATTAATGAAAAATGGCTCAAATAATACAGAAAAGAAAGAAAAATGTGTACTCTGCTTATCTCCACTGCTTTTAAACATAACTAAGACAAGAACTGCAAAAGGCCAAAGATTAAGTTTAGCTTAAATTTTATTCTGTACTTAGTCACAGAGCCACAGAAAAAGAAGTCCTTAATAAACAAATGCTCTAAGTGATCCTGAAAAATGTCACATGTACCTTCCATTGAAAAGGCAATGTGTGAATTCTCAAGCACARATCTTCATTCTATACCAAATCCCGTTTTATTTCACTCTGCAATGACTGTTAAACCTGAAATGTGACAATTTCTTTTCCCTGTCCCTACTTAAAAACCTATCTCTGACCATCATTTAAAAATGTATAATGTAGGATTTCTCAGTAAATAAATCTTCCCTGTACAGCAGATAAGAACCAAAAATATAACATTTGAGTCCTGAAGCTTGCTGTACTATCTAACAGTGTCAAGTGAAATGAGAACACAACTGTTATTGCCAACGCAGCAGCAGATTCTGTTTTGTTAGTTTACTTTCTGATTCCATTTTGATTGTTATGTAAATGCATCAAAATGGCACCAATTTATATCATACCAGAAGAAAATATGTTTAATATTCAGTTAAAGAAATTCTATCCATTAAGCACTTACTTTTTTTTGGTTTTTTTTCAAAATTTTGATTTTGTTTTTACTCTTCTTACAGTTGTTTAACTCTTTGATCACTAAAAGATTACACCTGCTTTTGATAGATATTTTCACATTATTTTTTTTCAATCATTTCTGCAAGCTTCTGCTTGTTTGTTTATGATTCATTATATAAAAAAAGGCCCATCTGCCTAGGTCTGTTTTAATCTTTCCAGTTTTTATCTTTTGCACAGCTAGCCCTTCTCAGCTTAAATCTTGCACACTCTGTGGTTTTACAGCTGTTCCAATTACCAGTTAAGGAATATACTGTTTTAAGTTGCATGTCTGGACTAGTTTGAAACCTTGCATTTTGATGGGAAACTGCTCCAAATAATTTCACACAGATTCTGGCAGATTTGTCTTTTAAAATAGTTACAAATCCAGCACTTAACAAGATGACATGGCCTTCTTGGGGTTTCAGCAATTTAATACTTTGGCTTTTAATGCCCAACATCAGGGGCTCATACAGTCTTGCAATCTTTATTGCTTGATTGTGTCAGAGCTTTTAGATAGGAATTTTCTCTGCTGCTTGTTCKTGAAAATTGTTCAAGCCTTGTTTTTTCAGTTCTGCTTTCCAGTGACTGCATCTGTAAACAATTTCTTTGTAAGCTATTTCTATTTATGTATCTAAAAAACTTCCTGTGTTTGTTTGACTATAAAAAGAAATGCAGCTTTTGATTTTCTTTGATTTGGCTCACAGAAGTTCTGTTTGAGCATAACACAACCTCTAGGTGCAAGTGAAAGTGAGTAGTTAAATATAGGCAATAACAGAATAACTCTACCTGAAATTCCAGTAGCAGAACATGGCCAGTCAATTTGCACTTGCAAAAGCATCTGGATCAAGAGAATAATCCCTGTTTCATACCTTAGTTAATGGCATTCTTCTGTGATAAAAAGATGACCAAGAATCCTGTTCTTCAGAAATCATTCACATATTTGACTCTTGATCTGAATGAAATTTCGACTTATCAGATACTTGGTTTTTTTCAGCATATCATGTAAGTTAATGTTCAAATCATATAGTTATTTAATTTAGCTATTCATCGTACGACATAACAAAACAAGACACATAAAAGAAGCAAGAGAGCAAGCATTAGCCATTTTGATAAGCCTGGACTTGAGGAATTAATAGGCTGTTATGTCACAGTAAAGTTTGTAAATTTTTTTTCTTAAGGATAAAAGAAAAAAAAAATTTAAAAGTCTGGAATACCCCCCAGAAGATAGTTAATATGGCTCCTATTAATTTTATTTTATTTTAAATGCTATATTTTTTGGCTGAACTGGCYTGAAGACAAACAGGAAACCTCAGATTTCTTGTACATGCAAAGTCTTGAAGAAGAAATAGTCTTTATCTACCTGGAACTAAAAACGTTCATGGTGGAACTACCTTTTTTGGTTTCCTTGTTTTATACTACACTATGTATGTGCAAACATCTGGTGAAGAGCTAGCTAACTCCAGGAAAAACTTTGAAGATTGATAATTCAAAGGGAATAGCTAGAACTGAAATCATCAAATCTGTAAAGATGCATGAATTAGGATGAAAATGAACTGAGACAAGCTTTTCAACTTAAGCAGTTTCACAAACATAAGTTTTAGAGATGAAAGTGTTCAGTGTCCTTTGATGAATAGAGCAATGGTCAGTTCTACCTCAAAGCAGGCTGAACTCTAAGCAGAATCTTCCAATTTTTTAAAAGGTCTTCCCTTTCCTGACTATAACATTCTTAATGAAAATACAGGTAACTTCTCATACAGTTTCTCTGCCATCAAATTCTCTTTTACTCCAGCACTGTATAGATTTTTTTTGTACCCTTAACCCGTTTTCAGGCCTGGCACAAAACATGTTATTTCCTTATAGTCCACCAATTTCTTTTCAGTGTTTCTGGTGAAGAATGACAATGTTCATTCAAAAATAAGGTGGTTATGGAAAATTCATTCACTTTCTATATTATGGGTGAGAGAAAAAGGATATGTACTCCCCCTTCTCTTTCTCCTCAGCACTCACACCTAAGGACAACAGCAATTAGGACAGAACCTTTCATTTCTCAAATACTATTTGTGGGTCATGCCATTCCCATCTCCTTCCCAGAATGCTGAGACCCTGAAAAAAAATCCCATTTGTTCTGCTGGTGGCCTTTCAACAGCCTGAGTATTTTAATGAGTTATTGAATGTTCTCTCTCAAAACCATCTTGTTCAACAGTCATGTCCAGGCACAGATTACTTCCCTGTTGGTCTACATAGTCTGACCTTTCAAAAGTAGGCATATCTTTATTGTATCTGCTGATAATTTGTACTCCCTTTGAAGATTTTCAGAAGAGAAGCCTTTAATCTTACCACACATCATCTTGGATTTGTTTTTTAATCTGCTGCATCTTTACACTTGGCATTCTTAACTACTTCCCCATCCTATTTATATGTTTTTAATAGAAGTTCCAATTCAAAATATAAGAAGTTAATGGAACTTCTAAGATGATTTTTCTTTCCTTTGTTCCCGTTATTTCTCTCTAGCTATCTTTCTTACTTTTTCCTCATGGTTTCCTTTCTTTCTAAGATATAATTTTAACTATCTTTGATAAATTTTATAAAACAAAGATCCTGTCATAGTAATACCATACGCATATATATATATATATGTATGTATATGTATGTATATATATGCACATAAAATTATATAACTCCCAAAAAGTTGATCTACATTCTGAGTCACTACAAAAAAATACCTTTCTGTGGTGCTGGACTTGACACAAAACAATAAGTACCTGGACCAATTCTCTCATTCTTTATACTTCTCTAAACACGGTCTTTTAAGATAATTTTTGTTTAATGTACGAAAAGCTTTTCTCTTCCTTTAGTGTTGGGATTTTTTTTTTAAATCACATGCTCTGTGAAGTTCCTCAAAAATTATYTTTTTAGACTGTTAAGTTTAGATTGTTGCAGCAATAACTAAAAGTTTATTGGGGCCATTCATTGGCACTGCAGCCTTTTGTCAGACTGGCCCACAGCCATGCCATTAAGCTCTCAGACCCCTGAAAACCGTGGTTTCTTGTAAACTGYCTGCTGAGAGTACCTCCTGGCCTATCTCCCAAACTGTGCACAAGGGTTATTGAGGAGAACRGTTTTAATGGAATAAAAGTGTACTAGGAGCTGCAGTTTAAATATATCTTGCCAGTGCCAAGTTCCATGACACTGTTTAATTTATTACTTATGACATAAATTTAATGGTTCAAAAGTGCCAGAACCATTCAACAGCCACAAGCCTCTTAGGGAAGATGCCTTCTTTTTGTTTGTTTCTTTCTTATAGAACTTAATGTAAGGGGATCACATTGTCTTCATAGGCCAATCCAACATTCCTGATGAAACTCCTTCCATGGCAATACTGCACACTAAACCAATTGATGTAGTTTTCCATGTCAGTATCTGTGTTTTATTAATTCTGCAAGTTCTTTTACTGTCTGGAAAGTCTTATATACCTAATAGTATTTTTCAGCAGAGATTTATTGGTAGAGGCAATACATGGCTCTTAGAAAAATAATATAAAGAAGAAAAGGAGGAAGATGGAGGCTTGCCAGAGGAGGACCACTTGATTCAAGATACCAAAAGAAAAAGGAATAAGTAAAGGCAATGTTGCTAATTCCTTGTCCTGCCTGGAAGTAAATAATGTTTAGTTTTTATAATAATCAGTTTCATAGACTTATGAGTCTATGAAAAATAAGTTTGGTGGGAGAATAAACATAGAATATTCAAGTAATACCTTTTCTTCCTTTACTGCCACACACTAAGGTTGACATTCACCTGGTTTCAGCTGTCTTTAAATGTTAGTGATCTAGATGAAGCTGGTTGTCTGGGGTTCCTCAACAGTGCATGGAAAAAGAAGGAAAGAGGGAGAACACCATCAGAGCATAAGGCATCTTTCATCTTTTAAATATTCGTATAAGAAGTCCAATGTTTTCTTCATTTCTGTAAAGGGAATTTCAAAATTAAGTTTAGATTAGACTGTGATAATCCCTCTGCAGATATATTATATACAACATAGGGATTAAGTACGTATTTAAATCTCATTTACCTCAACAGAACTTAAGTGTGACTTTCAGTAAGTTGTTGCCCAATGATTAGCTCTGAAAATGTATATACATATTTACTAAGTTTTGGAACCTGGCTCTGCCCAGAGTCCAGAGATATTTAGAGTCTGTTCAAGAGACAGGCCAAGTTTTCATTTTTTCCAAAATGAATTTTAGATGACAATTTTAAAGAAATTACTGAGAAACTAGTAGGAATTAATGTTGCTTAAAGCAAAACTTTCCAATTTGATCATACTTGGATTTTGTAAGTGAAGCATTATTTCAAAGTGAGAAAGTAATTATATATGTTTATCTTGACCTTAACAAGATTATAGTTTAGTTGAATATGTGAAAAATTTTTCTTGTGACAAATGTATCTTTGAATTAATATAATGCAATTATACACTTTTTATCCAATTTTGAATTTTTTGTTTAAGCTACCATTTACTTATGAATTGATTTCTTTCTAGGCTTGTCAGACTCGCCTTAGGGAGTTTTAGGTTTGGAACAAGTACTATCCAAGGACTGCTTAGTTTAACTGAATTGAAATGTAGCACAGGAACACGACCCTAAATCATGTATGTTATAATTGCTTTTGTTTTCACTTGTGCTTCTGTTTCATTCTGACATTACACTGAGCTCTCTTCCCAGTGGCAATAAAACTACTAAATCATCTGTTGTGACCTTCAATTCCATTAAAAAAGCTTCCACTCACCTCAGTCTCTAAATATAGGGTTTTTTGACGACCCTGCAAGGAAATAAGACACTAAATGCAAAAATATTGTGCTCTTTTGTAATTTCATATCCTTTTCTGTTTTCAAGGAAATGACAGATGTTAGAAGAACATCTTCCTTTTATTTTATTTTWTTTTTTTTGTTTTTTAAGGGTTGTGGCTAATTAGATGTTTATTTTAAGATAAGATATTCTGTCTCTCTGTGTGCATTTAGTAACAATCTCACCAAACTTCTGTATCAAGCTTATTAATCAAATATATTTGTGTATTAAATAAAACTGGGTTAATGATGGTTATTGACTGATTTTTGTCGAAGTAGCTATGTTTGATTAGACAAATAATGATGCCATTTAGTGCCAGTTACAGACAGCTGGTTGAGTATAACTACTGTTATTAGTCTTATGAAAAATTCAAGTATGAAATAAATGCAGCTTTTTCCCAGGCCTTCCACAACTCCCCAGATAAATAATTTTTAGAGGCTGGAGAACAAAGAATGCATAAAAGTGCTACCCCCCCCCCCGCCATGTATTTCTAGAGAAGCAAACTGTCTCACACATCAAAATCTTACTGTACAAAGAAGAGGAGTATAATCCTGTTTTGATGGGAGTTAGTAGCAGAACACATACTGATTATGGGGCAAGTAATTCACTCCAGCAGTCTGCATCAACCACTGTGTTTTGATATATGTGCTTTTTTTTTTGGCACAATTTCTCTTAGATCACATTCTGTTCAGTTCCCAGAAAAGAAACGAACCCACTCTGTAGAAAAAAAACCAACAAAATATACCTAACCAACTAACCAAATGAAAACCTTAACAACCAGCCCTCTAGGTTTTTCTATATGGTCTACCATGATTGCATGCGASAGCTTGTCTCACTACATTTTCACTGGTAAGATAATTAATGTTTCAGAGCTTCACAAGAATCAGGTGAATCCTTGCTATTGGTTTTCAATAAGTCATAAGACATTAGAAAAGTTCTGGCGTTGGAAGACAGCTAATGTTGCACTGTTTGAAAATGCTTATGGATGCATCTTACTTAGCTATTGACTCACCAGAATATTGATCTTGGACAAAATAAGGAACACCTTACAAATGAAAAGATGAAAGTAAAGGACATCAATGAAAATTATTTCAGTGATCATAGTTTACGGGGAAAAAAAACCAACCAACATCCTTTAGGACTATTTTGGTAACATTTTTGATTAAACTACTTCTTTTCTTTTTTTGTACTAGTAATAGTTCTGATGTGATTCACTTTCATTATCACAAGTTACTTGTTATGGTACACATCACACACATCTCAGACAAAGATAGAATGGAATTTAAAATGACACACCTTATGGGGATTAAAAATGACTAACTGACTTTTATCTCAATGGAAATGTACAACATATATGAAGACATGACATTTTAGAAGATCTTGATTCTTGGTTCTTAACCATTCATTAATTATTTTTAACAATGACATGAAAGAAAATTATCCACACATTTTATTTGGAGATGATGCAGGTATTCAGCAGTAGGGAGAAATTTATTACATAGTGCTCTGAGTTATTTAGTAAGCTGTTTGCAGTGRAACAATGTTTCTTGCAATACAACTGCAAGAGACATTTATGAATTACCAGCTATATTTTGTGTACAGCAACGTTATCTCTGAAAACAGTGGCTTGCAGAAGACTTGTGGTCATTAGGAAAATCAACCAAACACAAGCTACCTGTGACATCATTACTCAAGTTGTTGSTCCAATAGGAATAAAAATTTAACTTCACAAGAGGAAAAATTCATTACTTCCATATATGACCAACATGGGAACACTGCTTTTGATTCTGACATCTCCAGTTCTAAATAGCTATCAAAAATTAAAGATGCAAAGAAACAGTCATAGGGATTATTGACAAGGTGGGTTTTTTTCCCTGAGATCTAAACCCAGAGATTCTGATCTAATTGCTTGTTAATAAAAGTTTTCAGGTGGTTCGATGACAGTCTTCAGATTCTTTAAAGAATCTTACTTGGAAAATGTTATTTTATCAGGCATAGAAAATGTAATTAGATTTGTTGGCAGGAAGCTGAAACTAAACAAATTCAAGCTTTAAATATGATAACAATGGTACAAGAACCATCTTGAAAATTGCAAAGTGAATAAATGCACTCTAATGTTCTTTTTAGCTTATGACTGGAATATCAATTATTATTGCTCAGTTGCCGGCTTCTGTGTTACCAGAGAATTTCATATGTGGCCCAGGAAAACATATTTATCTCTTCTTTAACTTTCACATAATTCGATTTCCTATGACTAATTTTCCTATAGTTAGTTCCTTGTTAGCTTTCCTGTATAACTGGACTCTCAAAACAAGATTATGTACACTTCACTGTCTCAGCTTTCCCAGGTTTCTTAGCATAGCTGATGATGGATACCTGTCCACTCAAAAAACTCTGAAGTACTACTGAAACTGCCCTCTCCAAGCCATTAACATATAATATTAATCTGTAATATTTTAATTTAATGGACATAAATGACCAGTTTCAGAGTCTATTCATCGGTTGGTACCTCTTGCCTTCAGTTTTGTCCCAATAGCAGAGGCCTGAATTAAGATTTTTCTAAGCTTGTGCAGAAACAGAATGCCATACTGGATAGAATGTAGGACAAGGCATATTGCAGTCAGAACTAAATGGTGGCTACCACTGTGAGCTAAAGAACCTCAGACAGATTGCCAAGATAGCTTATTTACACACTTAGCATGAGAAAAATGGAAGCAATGATGAAGGAAGAGGTGCTCACACTGGAAAAGCAGAGGAGAAAGGTTCTTTCTCCTCATAACTCTAGGACAAATTCTTTCCTGGAGGAAAGAACATCCAGGTTCTTTGAGGAACCAGATTCAAGGGTGTAGCATGACAAGCCTGCTTTTAATCTAAAATTGTATATGTGTTGGTTTGTATGAACAGGTTTTGGGACTGGAGACGCTACACGGGTGGCTTTTGTGAGCAGAAGCCAGAAGCTTCCTCCATGTCCAGCAGAGCCAATGCCAGCTGGCTCCAAGACAGATGTGCCCCTGGCCAAGCCAGGGCCCATCAGAAATGGTGGYAATGCAGATCCTGCACTAGTTCAGGGTCAACTGGGGGTTGATCACTCTCACAGGACACTGAGAYCCACTTTGTCCATCATCAGTATTGGAGACAGAGGCAAAGAATGYGTTAAACACCTCTGCCTTGTCCATGTCCCTGTTTGTGAGGTGACCGTCCTCATCCTGTAATGGGATAATGTTATTTTTACACTGCCTTTTGCCATTAATATATTTTGAAAAACTCTTTTTACTGTCTCCCAAATCTCTGTCCAGCTTCAACTCCAGTTAAGCCACATGAATTACAGTAGCAAGCTGCATCTCTGTATTTTTCCCATATCACCTGACTTTGCATCCACTGAACATGCATTTTCCTTTTCCATCTTATTTCCAAAAGAAGACTCCTGTTCAGTCAAGCCAGCCTTCTGCCTTGTCTGCTTGACTTGCAACATTTAGGAATTGCCTGCTGGTGTGCCCCTAGGAGATGAAGTTTAAAAAGTGACAAGCACTAATGAGCCCCAGCACCTGTAAAATCATTTTTCCCAGGGGACTTACTAGCTCCTTGAGCAGCCTGAAGTTTGCTCTCCTCCTGTCCAGAGTTGACATTATATATTGAAGTTAAAGAAATTAATATTAAACTCTTTTKTTCCCTGACTGTACTTTATGTTATGCAGTGGATTATGGAGAGAGTCCTTGGTTTCACAATACAGAAAGACATACATAAGGCTTCACAGACAACTTCCTCTTCTTCAGGGGAACTTGCAATTCTTTATTTGCTACCATGTTGAAGAGTAAGGTAAAAATGTTAGGTCATGCCTTAGCTCTTGAAAGCTTTAAGTACACAGACTAATGTAACCCCACTGTAAAATGAAACTGGTGTTTACCTTGTCAAGAAACAATTTTCAAAAATGTATAAATGCCAGCCAGGTAGCATATAATTGTAACTATTAACTTTTTAGAGTAACATTGAAAATATGTCAAATTTGTGGATGCTGTTCATGTTTTATTTTCATGTGGCTGAGTTGATAGCAAGTAAGATAAGAACAGCTTGATAYAAATATGCGGCTTATGTAAATCCACTTACCAAAATTTTTCTTGTCATAGCTAAATTATTTTTTGGTCTCTCGATTATATTATTCAATATGTTTTCAAACAGTGAAATATATCAGTAACATATGAAGCAAAACTCATTGAAGAAAGCAAATAGTTTTCAATGAATTCAGTTTCAGTGTGAAACATCAGTTTGATAGAACAAGACATACAGTGATATTGTATGAGATTTAATGTGTGCTTCATCCAGGTGTCTGGAGCCCACAGATTAGATTTTAAAATAGAAATCTGTCAGGAGTTGGTTGGATTGCTATGGTTATTCTACATTTTATTCTTGGGACATAATTATATATACTGCATTTATCTATTTTATCAACAATGTTCAGACCAAGTACTTGCAGCTATGTAGCTAACTTCTKTAACTTCCAAAGGCTGCTGAAAGTATGTCTGTGAATTATTCTCTTCACATAGAGGTAGAATCTTCAAAATTCTYTCAGAACTTTCCAAACCAGTTGGTGCAATATACGAGAATCGAACCACCACACATAGTTAGCTAGAAATTATTGTATGGGGTGTTTGAGCAGCTGTGATACCATTTATTGTATTTTTGGGTCTGATAGAAAAATTTTCACTCTTTTCACTACAGCTCAATTTATTTGAAGGGAAGCAGACCTGTAGCCACCCATTATCCAATCATCTGCCTCTACTCTTTTTCTATTTGCCTTTATTTTTAACGAGAAGACAAGAACTACACAAAATCTGTATTTTTCTCACAGCAGAAACTGTTCTGCTTTCCAGTAGTTCCTTAGTGTTACAGTAATATGACTCTGTCAGAAAACTTCTGTTTACCTTTGTGTTGCCAATACACTCAGGTAAAATTTGAAACCAATTTCTATTTGACTGAAAGTAAGAAGATACTATCTTGGTTCTGCAACATTTAGTTCATGTTTCTTTGCATTATCCAAGTATTGCATACAATTTTTATTATAATGATTATCAATAAGTAGAACCAAAAAAACAATAATAATGTGGTTTATCATTCAAGATAATTGCATTTTAAAAGCTAGACTAACTGCTTAGGAGGAATTGAAGAAAGAAGTCACCTAATTCCAAATAAAGCAGATAGCAAGAAAACATATAAAATATTATGATTGAATTGTAATTGTTTGTTACTACTTGCCTACGTTTGAAAAAACGATATTTTTTTCCCCAAATTTGTTTGCAGAKCTTCTTATAGATTGGCGGATTCTAATTTTCAGCATTAAGCATTTTAATAATGTAAACATTCACAGAAAGGTGAAACAGCAAAACCAGAATGAGTTTAAATGCCTACATTTCAGGAAGTTAGACAGAAATTCTCCCAAGATGCAGTATTCTTTAAATATGACATCTATTTTTCACATGCACATTCATCTGAGACCTGTTGCTTGCCAGTTGGAACAGCAATAAAACAGATTTTTCAGTTCTGTAAATGAGGCAATGGTACTATGAGATGCTGCAATTAACAGACATTGTGAGGGGGTTTTGTTTTGCCTTTTTTTCCCAAAGTATTATTTTGTAGGTGCTTCTAATTTTGTAGATTTTCAAATGTTCAGCTAATGCAAAAGACTCCACTACTCTGGTGCACAAGCRGTCRGAGAGCTGGAACACCTCTCCTCTGAAGAAAGTCAGAGAATTGAGGTTGCTCTGAGTCTGGAGATGGGAAGGCTCTGGGAAGACCTTATTGTAGCCTTTCACTACTGGAAAAGGGCTTGTAAGAAAAATGGGCACAAGCTTTTTAGCATGGCCTGTTATGATAGGGCAAGGGGTAATGTTTTTTAGCTAAAAGAGAATAAATTTAGACCAGATATAAGGAAGAAATATTTTATTATGAGGATGGTGAAGCACTGGAACTGTTTGACCAGAAAAGCCGTAGATGCTTCATCCCTAGAAATATTCAAGGTCAGATAGGTCTTCAATAAACCTGGTCTAGTGGAAGGTGTCCCTACCCATGGCAGGGAGGTTGCACTGGATGACCTATAAAGATCACTTCAAAGCCAAACTGTTCTATGATTCTACAATACATTTATTCCACTGTAAAGGTCCAAGGTATCAGTGAAAATCTCTGAAAAGGCAATTTTCTAGAAAATCACTCAAAAATACCTATATASAGAGACAAACATACATATATCCATGTACTTGTTCACTAGGAATAACTGAACTGCAGGTATATGCTAAAAAAAAAAGGAGCAAAACGAACAAACAAACAAAACCCCAGAAAATGTTGACTAGTGTAGACTTGCTGCAAGATGTTTTATGATCTCAAGATTTTATTATACTAATTCTATACTATATAAGGAATCTCCGATACATATAGGATTACCTTTAATTTCTTTGTATCTTCTGTAAAATGGAGTTTGCAAAATTTTTGTATGTGACTATGAAGAGATCAGATACTTTATACTGCCGGTAATAACCATAATTACTGGAGATATCAATTAATTCCTAGGAAGCGTAGCATAAAGCAATTGCATACTGTTGCATTTATATTTAATTAATCATGGGAGACATAAAGCCTTCTACCTTGACTAATGATTTTATGCTACTTGGCTATTTTATCATCTCCATAGTGCAGACAACTTCAACTTGGATATTCTCAAGATCCAGAATTCAAGATTTCTTATTCTGATATTCTGACTTTTTTTCGTTTTTTTCAAACAAATACTTATATAGAAGTGGGAATTGGGTACATCAACCACAACTCCACAACCACAGCTGGCCATCATTGTCTGAAGCACTGTGGAATCACAGTTTTTGGCTAAAAAAACAAAGGATGGTGATTGGACAAAAATATGAATTAATTTTGCTTGGTTACTGAAGCAGAAAAGTGTTAAATAGTCCATTTCAAAAGTGCATGAAAACAGGACTTTTTGCTCTGAAAGTGGGAGAAAAACTGAGGTTTTCAACGCTCCAGTGTAAAAAATATAATATGAAAGAATTAATTGACCCCTGAGGAAATCAAACTAACGATGATATGCCATACTTTATTGATTATGTGGTGGAAGTGTGTTCCTGTACACTGGAACTAATTAAATGTCCAGGATGACAGAATGAATGAGAACATGCAATTCTTGATAATCGTTAATAAAATTGACCTGATGCTTAAAATTTGTCCTGCATGTCCCTGACTTACCTCCACATTCAGATCAATTTTTGAGACATTAGCTTCTTGAGTCCTTTCTCAAAATTAATGCCATACAGGTACTTTCTTTCACTGAATTAGAAAGCAGGGGGAAAAAAAGGGGCAGTTTTAGTTTTCGTAGAAATACACTAATGTCTCCAGGTACAGCACTGACAGCATGTGATATGTGCCAAAATGTTGCATAAATAAATCCTTCACTGAACCTTCATACATACAGAAAGTTTAATAACTAAAAATTAATAATATTTTTCTATATCTATGTGGAGGGACATGGGGAAAGTAAATACTATATAAAGTTTTGCAAATTGCTATTTTGTCTTTCCTTCTAGGAAAAAAACTAATTTTAAATAAATGAAACTGTCTGGTTGACAAAAGTCAAAGTCTTCCTTTTAAATGTATAGTATTTTACCCATATTTATACCATTCAGTGAATCAGACAGAAAATGAATCTATAATTTTGTAACTCAGAGATTTACTTGTGMAGGGTCTCACCTACCTCAATTTCTTTCAATAATGTGGTATGAGAAAGWAAAAACCAGTGGACACCACAAGGACTGGAAGAGTATATTAAGAATGATCCAGATCTTATAAATTGAGGCAGTGATTTAAAAAATGGGATTAATTAGCTTCTGAAGACTTGGATTAGACAGCAACTACATCAACAGATTCAGTAAAAATGTGTTTTCCCAGAGAAAGTTGGAATTATTTTTCCTATTACCTTTTCTTTCTGTTTTCTATGAATCTTGCCTGGAAAATGTAGTTTTATATAGGTATATCTATTTTTTTTCTGTAAAGATATATTAACTTTTCCAATGTTTTGAACTAGGTTATTTAAAAAATTTGACTAACATCTATCTGGTCTTTCTAAAACTGTGTTTTCTTATCTTTATAAAGTCGATAACCAAAATTATTGGTTAATTATTATAATTGGTTAATTGGTATAATTATTCAGCATTATTTAGAAGTAAAGATGTATGGAATAATAGCAGAGGGTATGGTGTCTTATATTTAAAGAAGGACASTTTTATTTCAAATTAAGGTCTGCATTTGACTGACCAGCTATTTGCTAAAATAAGATATTATCAGAATATGATTCGCAAGTGAACAACTCTGAATGTTGAAGAGAACTACCTATGTATTTCACTGATTTCCTAAATTTGCAGTAGTTTTGATCAGCTGCAATCTTCWGGTTCCTGGAATCTGATTGTATGGTTGAAGTCAAGAAGAAGTTGTAAATGTATAGGAGAACTGAAAATACTGTGCTGGACAAAGGATTAGTGAGTTACTAATGTAGATTAGATTCTTAAGTTTCTGGTGTTAAATGTAACTGACTTTATTTTCAGTAGTGGTCAGCAGTGAGAATCTAATACATCCTAAAAATCACTGAGCATTAAAAGGCAGCAAAAGTAAGGATTGCAATTGCAGCTACTTACAGCAATAAAGACTGCTATAAAGATATTAGTTCAGATTATTTCTAGCATGGAACTTCCTCATGGATAATCAAGGATATAAATTTGAGCAAATTATTTACATACCATTATCAACATTTTTGTTGTAATGACACATTATACAAACATGATAAATCAGCCAAATATGTGAGAAGCTACTAAGGATTTTTTAATAAAAATTAATGTTTTGTTAAAATTGCTTTCAAATTGTTTTTTATAAACAGAAATTATTGCAGGCTCATAAATGTTCTAGAGGTCACATTAAACAGACATATTTAAAGTAGGTACTTAAAGGTATAGGCTGTTCAGAAGAACATACAAAAAAGTCTACAGGAAATACTAAAAGGTGTATAAAAAACAATAATTCATTTAGGTCAGCAGCTAACCTTTTTAGGGACTCTATCTGGGGTTTTTTTTGATGATGAAAAAGTCCTTTCCTTAAAGCAGGGGTAAAAAAGGGCAAGCATAAGAGCCTTGCAGTAGAGGAAAAGGTAAGAGTTGTTCAAGAAATAAAGGTAAAAGTTGTTCAGTTAGGATTTGGATAAAGGAAATATCCTTTTTTAATGTCACAGCATTTATCCAAAAATCAAGGTGTTATATCTACAGATATGAGAATAAAGATCTGAATACAATAAAGATCTTTCTGCATCTGTTAATATAACTTGCAGATTTCTTGTTTCTGGCTTTTTGTGGATCACTCCTTCAAGTATATATACCTAAGTGTATGTGTGCATACATGTACATAGACACATTTATATAGGAGAGTAAGAGTGAGTGACTGAGTAGATTCTGTGAACACAGCCTGACTATACAACCACCATGTCTCATTTTATGTAAGAAAATTAAAAAAAAAGAAAAAAAAGACAAAACCAAAAACCCAAGGATAGATCTCTTTTCAAAATATGTTCAAAGCATTGGCTCTTGAGAATTAAGATAACAGATCATATAAGCTTTCACAGGCTGTGTAAGTCAGAGCAGCCCTGCAGACAAGTATTTTGAGGTACTGGTAGGTGAAAACCTGGAGGCTGAGCCAGCAATGGGCACTTGCAGTCCAGAAAGCCAACAGCATCCTGGGCTGTATCAAAAGCAGTGTGACCAGCAGGTCAAGGTGGTGATTCTGCCCCTCTATTTCACTCTTGTGAGACCCCTCCTGGAGTGCTGTGTCCAGCTTTGCAGCTCCCAGTACAAGAAAGACATGGACTTGTTAGAGGAATGTCATTCGAATGCTCAGAGGACCAAAACATTTTCCTCTGAAATAGTACTGACAGAGTTGAACACAAGGGTTAACTTGGAGGGGACCTACAATGATCACCCAGTCCACAATCTAAAGCATATTATTAAAGGCATTGTCCACATGCCTCTTAAAGACTGATTAACCTGGGGCATCAACCACCTTTCTAGGAAACCTGTTCCAACAGGGTTTCACCACACTCCCAGTAAAGAAATGGTTACTTAAGTTCAGTCTAAAACTCCCCTGATGAATATTTGGGCTATTCTTGTGTGTCCTGTCACTGGATCTCAACACCTCCCTCTCCATTTCAAATCCTCAGAAAGCTGTAGAGAGCAGTGAGGTCATCCCTCAGCCTCATTTCCTCCAAACTAACTAGCCCAAAGTCCTCAGCTACTATTAGACTATTAGTCCTACTAATAGGACATTCCTTCCAGCCCTTCCACTAGCTTTGTTGCCCTCCTCTGGATGCACTTCCACATCCTTCTCAACACTATGGAGCCCAGAACTGCACACAATCAGGCCACAGCAATGCTGAATACAGTGCGATGATAATAATAATTTTTGATCAGCTATTTATGCTGTGTTTGGTGCACCCCAGGATGGGGTTTGCCCTCTTGGGTGCCCAGGAATCCTGTTGGCTCCTGCTGAGCCTGCTGTCCACCAGCACCCCCAGATCCCTTTCTGCAACCTCTCAGTATTTAAGACTTATAAGAAAGATGGAGTGATACTGCTGTTTACCAAGACTCTGCAGAGACAGGAGAAGGGGAAATGGTTTTGAACTGAAAGAGAGTAGATTTATACTGGACATAATGGAAAAATTGCCCCATTCATTGAAATGTTCAAAATCAGATTGGACAGRTCTTTGAGAAACCTGATATAGTAATAGATGTCTCTGCCCACAGCAAAGGACCTGACCAGGTTTTGGTAGTGGAGGGGCTGCAGGGGTGGCTTCTGTGGGAAGCTGCCAGAAGCTTCTTCCATGTCCGGGACAGCCAGTGCCAGCTGGTTCCAAGACGGATGTGCCACTGTTCAAGACAGGGCCAATCAGAAATGRTGATAATACCTCTGTGATAACATATTAAAGAAGAGGAAAAAAAGGTTATTGTGCAGATATAATTGCATCCAGAGAAGAGTGGAGTGAGAATATGCGAGAGGAACAACTCTGCAGACACCAAGGTCAGTGGAGGAGGGCGAGGAGGTGGTCTAGGTTCCAGAGCTGAGATTCCTGTGCAGCCTGTGGTGCAGCCCATGGTGAGGCAGCTGTACCCCTGCAGCCAAAGGACCAAAGGGGTGCACAGATCCACCTGCAGCCTGTGGAGGAGACCCATGCTGGAGCAGGTGGATGCCTGATAGGAGGCTGTGAGCCCATGGGAGACCCGTGCTGGAGCAGGCTCCTGGCAGGGACCTGCAGACCCATGGAGAGAAGAGCCCATGCTGGAGAAGGTTTCTTGGTAGGACGTGTGACCCCATGGGGGACCCATGCCAGAGTAGGCTGTTCTTGAAGGACTGCACCCTGTGATAGAGTCACCCATGTTGGAGAAGTTCATGGAGAACTGTGTCACATGGGAGGGACCCCACACTGGAGCAGAGGAAAGACTCTTCTCCCTGAGCAGTGGCAGAAACAACCTGTAATGAGCTGACCATAACCCCCATTCCCTGTCTCCCTATGCTGTTGCGGGGGAAAGAGGTAGAGCTGAGAAGGAGGAAGGGGTGGGGGGAAGGTGTTTTTAAGGTCTGTTTTTACTTCTTATTCAATTAATTTAATTTTACTTCAAATTCAATTAATATCTCTAATTAAAGTCTGTTTTGCCTGTGATGGTATCTGGTGAGTGATCTCTCCTGGTCCTTATCTCAACATGTGAACCCTTCCTTATGTTTGCTCTCCCCTGTGCAGCTGCAGCMAAGGGGAATGACAGAGAGGCTTTGGTGGGTGTCTGGCATCCCGCTGGGATCAACCCTGTACGAGGTGTAATCCAAACCATTCTGTGGTTGATTCTGTGATTTGATATTTTTTCTCTTTGACACTCAGATTTGCAACAAGAARGGTTCATCTCATTGTAAATGACCTAAATTCACATGGAATTTCATGGTCATTGTTGTCAATGGTAAAACCTCTAAGTATTTAAGCTGAAATTATTTCTAGGTATAACATTCTCTTTGTACTCATTAAAATTAAAGTGTCAAATTCTGATTATTCATATCCAAGTATCAAGAAATACTACTAATAATGGTAACACGAATAGTAATTATAATAGAAAAAACAAAATAAAAAAATAGTGACTCGAATTCCCCATATAAYTATGTGTCTGCTGGTTTCTGGTTATGAAGGTAATTGTATGGARAAATTAGCTGCAGTGTAGTGTTAGAAATTAGTTCAATTTTTAGTGTTGTTTTAYACACTTTTCTAAAGGGTTTCAAAATATCATAACATTGCATCTCTGCAGTAATTATTTTATCTATTACTACTATTTATATTCAGTACTAGTTTGAATGTATGTTGCAATTATGTGCATTTTAACCTTACAAGGAAAGCCTCTCCACAGTACTGTTCAAGTCTAAATACTGTTGGAAAATAAATCAAAATGCAAAAGGAGTTGAGAAAGGACACAGCCAGGACAGCTGACCCCAGTTGACCAGAGGGATTTCCCCCACCGTATGGCATTGTGCTCAACATGTWAAACTGGGGGAAGAAGGAGGAAGGGGACAAGGGGGACCTTTCGAGTGATGCCATTTGTCTTCCCAAGCGACCATTGTGTGTGACAGAGCCCAGCTTTCTTGGAGATGGCTGAACACCTGCCCGCCCATGGGAAGCAGTGAAAGAATTCCTTGTCTTGCCTTGTAAGTGTGTGCTTTTGCAGCTTTCGCTTTATTTCTTAAACTGTCTTTAACTCAACCCACGAGTTTTCTCAGTTTTACCCTTCTGATTCTCTCCCCCATGCTGGCGGCAGGCAGTGAGCAAATGGCTATGCGGGGCTTAGTTGTCGGCATGGTTAAACCACAGCCGTATGTCAGATGAATCATATTTATAAAGGATCTGTTGCCATCCTCTTCCAAGGAAACACATGAGGATTTAGAGAATATAAGATAATGGAATTATCAGTGACTGAATTGGGAAGGATATGGTAATTCCTACTATTCGATGTTATTTTTCATGCCGCTACTCTAAGTGAAAAACACTAGCAAAAACATTACTGGGAATTCAAATGTGAAGTAAGAAGCTTGAGTAAACCAGTGGCTCTAGATTGGGAAGTGTATTCCCAGTAAATACATGAAAAGTTTCTTGCAATAAATTTGCTTTTATAACCATGTAATAACAATAAGAGCATTCAAAAACATCACTTTTTCCTAAAAGAAGGATGCTTAACTTACTTGAGGTACAAGAAAAAAATCCGAGTCTGAACATGTGACCTATGGCATAAAAATTTAAAATTTACAATATGTATGTTGTACCTTAATAGRGTTGAATCATATTATTGTGATATCAGTTGAATATGAAAGATGTTGATCAGACAGAAGTAGAAGGTGTTTGGCAAGAAAATGGTTTGAAAGATGGTGAAAGACAAAATCCTGCTCTGTAACACTTAATATCTTAAGTTGAAGGAGTACATCTGTTACAGCGTTTTTCCAGTTAGTTTAAAAAATATTTAGGAAATATACTATTTGGATTTTTCTTTGAAGTAAAGGACTTTTCTGAAACAGAAAATTAATTAGAAGTCTTATCATGTATTACTACATTGCACTACCAGGTAGTTATAAATTAGTGATTATAATGAAATATGAAAATAGTAATGTAAAAAAAAGCTCCCACTTTTTTGGAATGTAGATTGACAGCATGCTGAAATATTCAAGCCGAGATCRTTTAAGTAGGGAAAGAAAAAGGACTAAACTAATATCAAATAACCAGAATCAATTTGAAAACATAAATACCAACCAGTTTAAAGTCTAATTCTTGGAAGCATGTTGAAAGGCCAGTCATCTACTTTTCACCTGTTATATAACAATGGGAAAGGCTAGAATAATACTCTGGAAACACCTGTTGTCAGTTTAGAAAAATAGGCAAAAAAAAAATCAGTTTATATTTTTTTGGATAGAAAGCAGTAGAATGGTAAAGAAGGACAAATCTAATATGAAAACACAATGAAACTGTGAAGGACTTTGAGGTAAGAATGAGAAGCTACCAACAGAAATGAGAGATGAGTCAGAGATTTCATGAAATGGGGCTGAACAGCCAAGAAATATTTAGTCATCTTCATTTTGGAAAGCCGAAAGGCTGTCTTAGAGCAATATACTTAGTATTAGAAAATGTCAGCATATAGGAAAAGATTTTTGTTTTATTTTTCTTTTTATGAGCTTTTTTAAAATACTTAAGTGGAATGAGTGGAATTAAGAAATAGTTGTTAGTTTTTATGTAATGCAGGGAACCTAGAATAGAAGGAGATTCTCTTATTTCTAGGCATATGAGAAGTACAAAAAAGATGGAAAAAGTAATGGGCACTTCTGTCTCTAGCACAGTCACACTGAGCTGACAGTGAACCATCCAAAAAGAAATGTCAGACAGGCTGAGATGGATGATAGCCCAAGAGAGAAGATGTTAGTTGGATACGAGAAGATATGAAAGAGAGCTTCAGTACAGAGAAAGTCAGGGCGAAGATTTAGTCAGTGGATTTGAAGATGAAAGGGAGAATAGATGTAAAAATGGCAGAGAAAAGAATGGACAGGCAGTGTATTTTTTGTTTGTTTTTGTTAAAAGCCCATATTCGGAATTTGAGAGCATGTTTGCCACAGGAAAAACAATTTGAGTTAAATCTTCAAAAGAAACAAGATCAGATGAGTAATGTATTTAAAGGAGTCCTATGAGTTGGAAAGAACAAAGAATTTGCAATTTTCATTATCATTACATTACTGTATTTGTATTTTCAAACTTTTTTTTCAATTGTACCTTTTTAGAAAATCAGAGAAACATGCTTCCATGAGGAAAGAATCTCTGAGACAGATATCTATCCTTCCTGTAATAAAACTGTTTTGGATTTATTTTCATGTAGTTGAAATTAYGTATCTCTAATAATATTGCCTACCAAGCAAAGTTAAAACTGGTGGTAGTAATCAGTTTCTGTGATTTCTCTTTTTCCAGGAAAAAGCAAGACTCTCAAATAAGTATGAAGGGGAGATGGAAGAAVAATCAGGGGCTAACAGCTTTTCTTGTTCTAAAATGGGGATTGATTTAAATGGGATTATATGATAAGGTTATTTGAAATCAGAAAGATTACTTGACTGGAGGGGTTTTGTAACTACCATTTGCTATGTTCCCATATTTAAGATAGCCTATTTTGACCAAGTAGAAGTTGAAGAAGAAAACAAATCAAACACCAAAATACCCCATCCCTAACTCAGCAGAATGGAATTAATGGAAAATGAGCTTTTCATTATATCTTTCTGTAAGAGCTTTCCTTAAAACTGGCAATGCTGATTTAGCAGCAATTCTTCCTCAGTGCTCAGTCATAGGGATAAGTAAAATATTTAAATGCAGTTGTGTTGGTTTCAGCTGTGGTAGAGTTAAGTTTTTTCACAGCGGCTGGTATGAGGGTATGTTTTGAATTTGTGCTGAATGCAGGGTTGGTAACATAGAGATGTTTTTGTTATTGCTGAGCAGGGCTTACACAGAGCCAAGTCCTTTTCTGCTTTTTGTACTGCCACGCTGGGAAGGAAGTTTGGAGTGCATGGRAGCTTGGGAGGAGACACAGCCAGGACAGGTGACCCAAACTGACCAAAGGGGTATTCCAGACTATGTAACATCAAGCTCARTATAAAAAGTGGGGGGAAGAAGGAGGAAGTGGGGGATGTTTGGGCTGATGGTGTTTGTCTTCYCAAGTAACCATTACATGAGATAGGTCCCTGCTCTCCTAGGCTGCCTGTGGGGAGCAGTGAATTAATTCTTTGTTTTACTTTGCTTGTGTGCACAGGTTTTGCTTTCCCTTTGAAGCCGTCTTTATCTCAGCCCACGAGTTTTCTAGCTTTTACCCTTCCGATCCCGTCCCTGATCCCGTTGGTGGGGTAGCAGCTGTGTAGTGTTTGCCGGCTGGGGTGACACCATGACATGGGTTAAAGTTCCAAATGAAAATATGTTGTGTTTGGAAAGCAAATTAATGATGGCCTGAATGATCATTTTTCTGCTAACAATCTCAAAGAGAATAATTACCCAACCCATCACCTTTRTAGAGAATTCTAACACGAAAGTGTTGAATAATTAAATCTACTTTCCTTGAATCTTTATGGCCTATGAACAAAAACCATGTATGATTTTTTTTCCTGCTTTATATAGCAAAAACAAAATACATATGTTTTTATCTCTAACTAATGTTTATTCAATCACCATACAACCATTTCRAAACTTCTTAATGACAATACTTGGGCCTGATTTGCACCCCACAGATCATCAAAGATGAAATTCTTTATGCATGGAATCCAATACAGTAATTCCTGCACTCTCAAATTTCTGCAGTTGGTAAAAATAGGTAAAATCCAGTGATTCCCTGCAAAGTTGACACTCATTAAAAGTATCACCTCTGTATGGGATCTCTTTGACCACTAAAGATGTATCACTGTTTTCATGTCACTATCACAGTAGGAACATCCAGAAGGGATGGAAAATACATACATATATATCCATCCATCCATATATATATATATGATCTTTTTCACAGTGGGTTCATCACCTATTTATAAGCCAATATTAATTCACCTGGCACTCAAAATGTACCTGCACTTGTCCAGTAATATCTCATTATTTATCTTCATTTGGGTGATAGCTCTAGGCTGGAATTTAATACCTGACTTTCAGAAATGAACTCCGTGAGCAAAATAAAATATTCTTAAGAGTATATTAGAACCAAAACCTTTTATGTTGCTTTGTTCCAAATATATCCTGAGTCACTGATGCTATACATGTAAAGTTTTGAGAACACACAAAAAAAATTAGCTTTCAGTATCTTGATTCATAAATTAGCATATGGTGAATATGAGACCCCCCTGAGGTGCTACAGCAAGTTTATTATACAAATGATGAATTCAAGAAAGCATGAACTAACTTTTTGTTAATATCTGATATTACAAATAAGAATGTTTTATCTGCAAGTTCTGTAGTCGCTTTGCTACAATTTCAAACAACTTCTAGTTTTACAAGAAATAATAGGATGGTTTCTTTACCACCACAGATTTGTCTTTGTGTGAGCAGCTCATTCATTATTGATGCAGATTGATTTTGTCTGATTACCTTCTCTGCAGTTCATAACTCTGCACAACTCACCTTTATTTTTTGCTGTAGGTGACAAAATGAAACAACTTTTTGCTGCTATGGTAACATTATTTTATAATAGCATTCCATTTCAGCTCTTATACTAAATTTGCTCAAAATGTAGGAGGAAGAAGAAAGGAAGAAAACTGACATGAGAACAAGAAAGTGAGGGTAATTTAAAAAGAAATACGAAATATTCAAAATCAAGAATGGGTTCTTTCAAGTTTTCATTCAGGGGGGTAGGGGAGAACTCCATGCAAAACTCAATACTAGTGTTTTATTTGACAATATTTACAGTAAAAATGAAAAGGGTTTGCTTAGATAGAAATTTCATTCAAGTATCTAGCGATCAAAATGAAACACAAGAACCAGAGATAAAAGTAGTCAATAATGTAAAAGAATGAGAAGTAAACAAAATAACCATATTTGAAAGGTGCCAATGAAAATAAGATGTTGAAAAATATCCAGAGATCCTGCTTTGATTTTCTAGATACTATACTGCTTTAGTTACAAATTCCGAATAAATAAGGTCATAGTCATATGTCAATGAAAATGGTAATTGCTAGGTCTTTTTGTATTGATTTTAGAGGCATTTAATGTAATCTTTATTTCACAAAGATGTCTGAGCTCGAATATATGCCTTAAATGTATGTTTCAATTAGAATTTCATTTGATAAATAGTATGAAGTAATGAAAGGAAATGATGGTTCAGAGGTCTTCACACTAGAATATGCAGAGAGAAACGTTCCAGGATTTGGTTTCRTCCTCTTTTTTTTTGTTGTTTTGCCTTGGTTTGTGTTTCTTTGGGAAAAAAAGTTACTTGTGTAGCGGAAATAAATTAGAATTATCGATACCATTATCCTCATTATCTATACTATTATCCTCAATCTGGCATCAGCTGTAAAACCAACGAGGTGCAAGAGCCTTGTATATCAAACTACTTGGTGCTGCTAAAAGAGTTGATATGCTTGAGCTGGGTCGACTTTTAATAGAGAATCTTGCTAACAAACCACCAGTAGATTGTGAATCTGTTGTTTCCTGTAGGGAAGACAGTCCTCTTCCTGAAACAAAGGGAGGATGACAGCCATAGCTTGCAGTGTGGAAAAGAAAAAGTGGTGTTACTGTTAATTTTATGGCATAACAGATTTTTTTTGTTTAAAGAAAATAAGTCAATCTCTTTTTCTGCAATTGCTCCTTTTATAACTTGAATTAATCATTTGCTAATTCTAAGCAAAGAAACAATAAATGAAACATATGGACTGCCAATGATATCTGTTGAGAAAATGCTTGCTTTCATTGTGCAGAAAACTTACTGGTTGTAGAGTTGAGCAAACATCGGATTTCTTAGGGAATGGCCAAATCACAGAAAATAGTTCTGGTCAAACCAAATGTACTTCCCAGAACTTAAACAAACAAACACACACACACACAAATGTTTACAAAGCGTATTTGCACATACTGTCTTGATGTCACATATCACTGATGAAGTGACATTTCTGATTCTTTATTGTAATGGAAGTGATGAATTTTTTCCACTTTTTCATTTTTCCTATTGTTAAATTAATGATGTCTAGAGCAAGAAAAATGCTGATTCAACTTCAAAAGTTTCATTCAGATGTCACACTGTTTCTACATTTCTGGAACATTTCCTACAGCAAAAGTGTATTGAGATTTTTATTATTTTTACTTTAACTGAACTTATTTTAGTCAAACYCAGTCTATATTTAAAAATATCTTCTATCCCTCCAAAAATGCATTTTTTCATATTTATGTATCTGAARGAACAATCAGACAAATAAGAAAACACTCAGATCTAAGTAGAAACACATACTACTACTAAAACCTCTGTCACCTCCAGATGAAGCCAAGGTTGATCTGTTTTTTAGATTCTCAGAACAGTATCACCAGGGAATTGCATGCAATATTTGGAGCATACACTACTTCAGGGCATGAAGGTTCTAAAAATAAAAGTTGACACTATTGTAGTGTGCTTAAATGTGATTGACAAGAGCAGTGAAGTCATAAAGAATGAGACAAAATTGTTATGACAGCAGGCAAGCTGTTTAAACAATGACTGAGAAAGAGTTGCATTTATGTTAAGGGTTTTTTTTCCCCTGTGCATCCYGAAAGTGGTCACTGTGAAATTGTAAGCTCCATAGACACAATTTTTCTTTTGTGTCCCTGGAGAAAAGCAGTCATTCCATAAGACATTTAAGAAATCCACATTTCTTTCAAGAAGAGGCAACATATATGAATTTTTATCTTTTACTGGCGAGTACATTACTATTCTGTAACATTCATTAAGACAGAAGTTTCCCAGTTCAATACCTCTCCTTATATTCTAGTCAATTCTTCACAATTCCTAAGAAAAGGAGTGACCTATACAAGATAGGGTTAAAAAAGACAAAATAAAATCTCAACTCTGTTGTTTAGAATCAATTTGAATTGTTAGTTTCAATGACAAATATCTTCCTCAAAGAGATAATTTGGTGGGGTTTGGGATGTGTTTTTAATTTTTTTCTTTTTTTTTGGTTGGTTGGTTGGTTGGCTGGTTTTGGTTTTGTTTTTTGTTTGTTTGTTTGTTTTTCTGTTTGGTCTAATATTATTTGCATTCTGTTACACTTCTGAGTAGCTACTGTGAGGTTTTGACTACACCTTGATGTATTAACCTACATTATAATGTGTGGAAACTAGGTCAGACTAAGACAATACAGATTTTCTTTTTACCATTGTCCTGGTTTCAGCTGGTATAGAATTCATTTCTTCTCAGTAGCTGGTGCAGTGCTGTGTTTTGGATTCAGAACGAAAATAATGTTGGTAACATACTGATGTCTTGGGGTTTGCTGAGTCATGTTTATCCTAAGTCAAGGACTTAGGATATCCTTAGTCAAGGGGTTTTTTGTGTGTGTGAGAGGTAGAACATATTTGGTTTGTGTGGCCAGGTTTTGGTAATGGGGSTGGTGCTACAAGAGTGGCTTCTCCAAGAAGCTGCCAGAAGCTTTCTCTATGTCTGACAAAACCAATGCCAGCTGATTCCAAGACAAATCCTTTGCTGTCCAACGCCAAGCCAAAYGGAGATGGTAGAAGCACCTCTGCAATAAAATATTGTCGTGGTTTCGGAAAGGTATTCCCCAGTTTAATGTTCCCACTGAAACACTGCAATTCATGTGCCCCTCAATCACTCTGCCTCCTACTCCCCCTCCTGCTGCAGTGATCTGGAGAGAAGAACTGGAGGCACAAAAGATAAAGATCAATGTTTAAGATAAAACAAAATTACTGGAAACAGCCGTGAAATTAGACAATGAACAGTAACAGCAACAATACTAATGACAAAGTGTACAAGAAAAAAGGTGAATTATTCACATACCATTACTTATCCCCCATGGAAAAACCCTGATAATACCTGACCACTCCCTCTGCCACTCTATGCGACCCAGAAGGAAGCCGTTCCCCCACCCCTGAAAAATGATGTGAGGGGGTATAGAATAAACTCCAAGTCCTAGCCATGCCCCCTTCTGGCTACCACAAAATTTAAGCCTGTCCTTCCTGGAATCAGGACCCATATTTTACATAGATACTGTGCAGAAGTAATTGTTCTCAGAGAACAGCAAGGTGAGAATATGTGAGAGGAACTACCCTGCAGACAGTGACAAGGTGAGTGCAGAAGGAGGGAGAGAAGATGCTCCAGGTGCCAGAGCTCAGATTCACCTGCAGACTGTGGTGAAGCCCATGGTGAAGCAGCTGTGCCCCTGCAGCCCAGGGAAGTCCATTAGGGGTGCAGAGATCGACCTGCAGCCTGTGGAGACCCAYGCTGGACCGGGCGGATGCCTGAGAGGAGGCTGTGAGCCCATGGGAAACCGGCATTGGAGCAGCCTCCTGGCAGAGACCTGCAGACCCATGGAGAGAGGAGCCCACAGCGGAGCAGGTTTCGTGGTAGGACTTGTGATTCTGTGGGGGACCCATGCTGGAGCAGGCTGTTCTTGAAGGACTGCACCCTGTGGAAAAGTGACCCATTTTGCAGCAGTTTGTGAACTGTAGCCAGTGGAAAGGATTCACATCGGAGAAGTTCTTGGAGAATTGTCTCCCGTGGGAGGGACCTCAGGCTGAAGCAGAGGAAAGACTCTTTTTCCTTGAGCAGTAGCAGAAGCAACCTGTGATGAACTGACCATAACCCCCATTCCCTGTCTCCCTGCAACACTGGAGGAGAGGAGGTAGAGCCCAAGAAGGAGGCAGGGATGGGGGGAAGGTGTTTTAAAGCATTATGCTGCTCAGATTCTGATTGGTAATAAATTCAATTAAAGTCTGTTTTGCCCTTGATAGTAATCAATTTGTGATTTCTCCCTGTCCTTATCTCAACTCATGAACCTTTCATCATATTTTCTCTCTGTTATCCAGTTGTGGAGGGGAGTGAGAGCAGATTGGTGGGTATCTGGCATCCAGGCAGGGTCAACCCACCATAACAACATTTGTAGAACAGTGGCAGTTGTGATTGTGTACTTTATAGAAAAAATAAACAATAAAAATAAAGCAATTTACATTTGAGTATTGCAAAAGTGTTCATATTTACATATAAAAATATGCACAGATAAATGTGAAGTAGAAGAGGGAAAGATGAATGAGAAAGGAATTGAACTCCAATTTCTTAATTTAGTAAAACTAAAACTTTCCTTTAACATATCTCCTTCTTCAGGTTTTCATATTTCGTTTTCTCATATATTGCTAGTCCCAGAGCTATAGACAGCTGAAATGTCCATTTAAAACTATTTCTTCATAATTTGATACTAGCAGAGSAAGCAGCACGTGCTGATTCCCAGGGTACACCAATAAGTGCAGTCTGCAGGCTGAAACAGCTGGCACCACTATTTAACACAATCAGGATTTACATTTAAAATGTACTTGGTGTTATATTAGGTTTCAGTAACTACTTTTCATCATGTGACCATCTGTTTCTGAAGTTGCAATTTTGTGCTTCCCTTGATAGCTGTCCTCAAAAAAACCAAAAAATAAAAAAAAAAAACCACCAAACCAACTGAAAGTAATGCTGGGTATTTTACAGTAAACCTCTTTACTGAACACTAAGGAACACAATTGCCTGATGTGGTTTAGTCCTGATGGGCAGCTCAGCACCACACAGCCACTTGTTCCTTTCCGCAGTGAGAAAAGGGAGAGAATCCAAAGGGTAAAATTGAAAAACCTCAAGGGCAGAGATACAGCCAGTTTAACAAATTAGCAAAAGCTGTGCATGCAAGCAAAACAAAACAAGGAATTTATTCACCCCTTTCCATAGGCAAGCAGGTGTTCAGCGATCTCCAGGAAAGCAGGGCTCCRTCATGTGTAAAGGTTACTTGGAAAGAAAATGCYGTCACTCCAAACATCCTCCCTTCCTCTTTCTTCCCCCAGCTTCAGTTTGTGTCACCTGTCCCAGCTGTGTTCCCTCCTAACTCCTTGTGTACCCCCAACATGCGCAGTGGTGGGGCAGCACGAGAAGCAGGAAAGGCCTTGATGCTCTATAAGCGCTAAATAATTAAATAATGAAAACGTTCCTGTGCTATCAACACTGTTCTCTTGACAAATCCAAAACACAACACCATACAAGGTAAATGAAGAAAAGTGACTCCTCTATCTCAGTCAAAAACAGTACACMTAAGAACAAATATTTGCTTCTTAAATATCATTAAGGGTACCACGAATATTTCACAAACAGGCCCAAACAATGTTAAATAACTAAGCTGAAAACTGATATCTGAAAATTACCCATTCATAGCATCAGAAAATTTAAAAAACCCAAAAACCAGAACATTAGCCACAAAAAGTTGAAAGACAGAAGTGGTCCAGCATCACTTTTAAATTACTTCCTGACTACAATATATGGATAATGTGGATATGTTCTTGGGAAGTGGAGAACATGAATATGAGTCCCCTCAGAGAGGAAGGTGATTTTTCTTACTGGAAAGAACTACTATCAGTTACCTATGGGTCAACAACAGTACAATTTGCTAATTGGCAGTACCAGTGATGCCAAAGGGATTTTTGCTTTTATACTTTTTATATATTAGTAGCCCTGTAACCCTGTAGCCCTGTAGCCTTTTACTCCATATCCCAGTAGATTCTTAGCTAGCAGTTTCCCTCCCCTTTAGACAAAACAAGATTCCTTAATCACCTTATCACAGGTAGTGTTCTGGGACCAGGGACGTTTCTCTGTCCCATGTCTCCTAAAAGCATAAACAGTAGAGCTAGAAGTTTAAGGAGGGCTTCAGTAGGAGGCTGAACCAAGGGGGAATTACCTCATTAACCGTATTTCTAATTGGGAGATTTTGGTCAATCATGTTAATTTGCTAAACTTATAAAAGTGTCTGAGTCCATTGGTGGGGGTGGTACGGTACRGGACAAGATGGGACGGGCAGGATGAGACTGGGACTATGGGGATCATCGTGTGGAGTGCATTTTGTACCCTTRGAGGATTTCCAAATAAAGGTAACAGCTTTCCTTATCCTCTTAACATCGTCCAGCTTCTGATTTTAGGTAAAAAATGCAACACCAGCACTTCAAAAGAAAAAGAGTTTTGATTTTTCTCAAAGGCAAGTCATACGCATCAACTCTTAATAGTATTGCAGAGTAAAGAAAGTTCTGGCTCCAACACTCTAAGGTTTGAAGAGGAGATGACACTTAACTTTAATTGTGTCTTATAAATGCCATCAAAATGCTGAAATTGAACAGAAATTAATTGAAAACCCAATATATGGGTCAGTATGCTAAGACTCCATGATTTGAGATATAACAAAACAATCATATTTTTAACAATGTTCTTGAATCTTTGGAAAAAATGTCTGAAATAATTCAAWTTTTTTTTTATAAAGTAGAAAAATAGTTTCTTATACAGCTTCAAATTACTGCACACAAGAATTTGAAATTATTGTATTAATCCTGACAGAGAAACAGATAGTTGCTGTGCTCTTCTGCAAGCAGGAAAAGAGAAACATTCTATCAGGGCATTGCACTCCTGTTCAGAGTGAGATATTCTGAGGATGGCTAACCAGTGACAAAGTCTTGCTGACTGCAGACGAATCATGTTTTGAGGCAATGGTGGTGGTGCTGCAGAGTGACACACACATTCCACAGMAGTTATTTTGTGGTAGCTCTGGTCTGATCTCATGGACTGAATGTCTTCTGGCAATTGGAGCATTAAATAGTACTTTTTGGTGCATCTTTTAATTTGATTTCAGCCATGAAGAATGGAAGCAATTGAGGGATTTTCTCTGAAAGCACAATTCTGACACCAAAAAGAAAAAAATTAATGTCTTGATATATGAAAATACCTTTAGTGCTCCTCTTGTAAAGCAAAAAACACTACTTTTGCTGTATGTGAATTTGTAGTGTCTGTAGCAGTATTCAGAAATTTGTGAGTCTGATTAAAGTTGAGCTATAATAAAAATGGAAAGAAATCATTACATCATCAAAATTTAGAAAAAGGATATATGGTTTTATCAAATTGCTCTTTGAAACCCTAAAAGAAGAAAGTGTGTTTCATTTTTGGAGGTTTTAAAATTTATCTTTGTAAGAAAAYTTGGCCAAATCAAAAACTGATGACTCAAAACATGACAGCACAATATAATCATCATAATGCCTATTTTTTATGGTATATTCTCCACACTACAATTTCAAAGCTTCCTGTGGCCACCACATTTGTTATTTGCACAGCAGTCAGCTTGCCAGCTTTAATTATAATCCACATGCCATTACAAGTAAGTTGTTGAACAAACAGGAGAATCTCAGCAAATGTATAATCAAGTGTTTGGTTATATTAAAAGTTGTTTGTTAGGGCTCGTAAAGGATTATCTTCGTTATTACATTACCTTGGTGATAACATTTCTATTTGCCTACAATGAAATTTCTTTCCATGCCTTCCATAATGACTTTTCTGCCATTTTTCAGTTCTGCTGCAAGTTCAGTAACAGATTTGATAGATCTTGTCCTTAAAATGAAAAAGAAAATTTAAACCTTTAGATTGCTTTAACAAAGACCAAGAAAAAAGAAAAAGAATGTGCAAATAATGAAGTCTCCAAGCAACAAAACTCATGCATGATTTGTTGTACTGTATACCCTCATGCAGTGCTTTATTTAGAGCTCAGTCTTCATGATTGCAGAAAAGGGGATAAACAGAATCTCTTATTCAATGGCTAGGGATGCTCAGGTAGGGAAAATAAATGTCTGCCCTAAGGCCATGATTGCTTCTGCTGAGAACTAGAAGAAATATTATTTGCTGAGTCTCCTCTCCCCTAAAGGTAGACATGGGGTTTTATACTGAAAATCACAACCTATACAGGATTTGTAGTATTTAGTTTTCTCTTTCTGTATTACCATTTACTCCATAAGAAAAGTCTCCTCAAATTCTGCAATGTCTAGACTAGCAGAAAATATCCCTTGCAGATTAAAAAAAACATCAGAAAAGTTGCCTCATAGTTCTAAACTAGCTCATAGAATCTAAAATTGATAATTACTTTCAAAACAAATGGTAAGTGTAATGTGGAATGAATCATAGTATGTTAAGGGATTGGAATGGACCTTAAAGATTGTCTGGTCCCAACYTCCCTGCCATAAGCAAAGACCCCTCCCACTAGACCAGTCTCCTCAAGGTCTTATCCAACCTTGCCATGAACACTTCCAGGGATGGGGAATCCCCAACCTCCCTGGGCAACCTATTCCAGTGTCTCATTACCCTTCCAGGTGCAGAATCCAGAGTTTTGAATGTGAAATTTCATCCCATAATAATGATTGTATGTACAATTTGAGAACCAACTCCTGATCCATAAAGYACAAAACTATTTCCAAGCCTTGGAAGTAATTTTATGGGTTTTCTACAATAGACTTACAAGTGACTTACAGTGGATTAACATGTGATTTTAATTTTACTTCATCTTTTACATMCAGACTGTGAATTTGTTAATTCTTCGCTGAATTTTTGAATTTGTAACAAGTATACGCTAGATTTTATGACCAGCTGCAGAAGAGAAACTTAGTCTACACCAAGTTAAAGGCAGCTTACTTGCCATGTAACACGATAGTTCGGCTATGAAAGGTGCAAAGAAAAATGAGTGTCAGTCAGATTTAAGGCAACTAATTCAACAGCAATATTATGAATGAATTACAGCACTTGTGATGCACACTATTTACTGGCTCTAGAGAGATGTATATATTCTTTGGGAAAAGGGGTTAAGTTCCTACTTTTTAATGTATGCTGGGGGTGGGAGTGAGATTACGGTACTGTGAACTGCTCTCCTGTCAAGAGGTCGGGATGTTGAACTGAAAAAGGCTTCCTGAGTGCTGAGTATAGTCTTCTTCTTTCATGGGCAAGCATATTATACAATGCAATTTATAAACTAAGCAAGCTTCTTAGCAGTAGTTGAACAAGTCTCYATCCACTAGAAAACTTCCATAACTACTCTGATGGTAAATAAGGCATTTAATTTCTATTCTAAGTTTGTTCATGGCCATTTGATACCTATTTGTTCTTATTACTTGTAGTTTAAATAGCTCACGTATCTTCCTAGTGTTTATCTTTTCTGTTTTTCCAGGCTCCCCCCCCATATATTTAGATTGAATAGKCATATGAGAATTGGACCTTAATTTTCCAGGTTTAATGAGCCAAAGCTTTTATTTATTCTAGCAAGATAAACTCTTCATTATCCTTATTATTTTGTAAGCCTTCTGTGCACTGATTTCAGTCAAAATGCTGCTCACTTGATATAGATGACCTTGCAAACTTTTCCCTTTCTGGGAATGTTAGCTGCAAGTCATCGCTGAATCACTGAATGAATCATATTGTCTATTAATTATATCCTTCACTCCTTTAGCCAGGTATTTCATTAATATCTCTCTTTTTAATTTTTTCCTCTTTTTTTCCCCTAGTTAATCTGAAATCTCTTGCAAAATATCTCTTGTTCTTGACAGAGATCTAACCACATTTTCCAAAACTACTTTTTTGTCCAGCTTCTCTCTTACAGTTTTGATATTTATCTAAGCAATGTATAAAAATGTATCACATTTTATTGTAGCAACTATTTGATAAAGGAATATGCCACAACACTGTGGAATAACTGGTCTCTGCTATTTATTAACAGCATTTGTTCTTTAATATATATTTTTGAAACTACAATTCTGCCCTGAAGATAATTTCTGGTATCATTTATTTCTTTAGAAAATTCATACCAAAACCTGACCCATGGGAATTTATAAAAGCTTTCCAGTCCTTAAGGTTCATCTGAACAGAGTCTTGGGAGCTTTATGAAAAGGAAGCAAAGTAAAACTTTCCCAATGACCCCGGATTTCTTCAACAGAACACATGCACAATCCTGAGCAAGTTGTAGAAATGAGCTCAGTGGCAGCAGAACTAAGCTAGACTGTGCAAATCTTTTCAAATTTCTTTAATGAGGAACAGGACTGTGAAGAATGCAGTGAGGTAGAGAGGAACTTCTAAACACTTTTGCTTCTTAGTACTCTATTATTCTTTGCATCTTCATCTCATCCAGGATAGATCACTAATATTCATCAGTACAAAACATTTATTTCAGTCCTGTACTGGGTTTACATGGCAGAGTTTTGGGAGTGGGAGGCTGCAGGTGTGTCGTGTGTGAGAAGAGAATATGAGCTATCCCCATGCCGGGCACAGACTGCTCCAGCTGGCTCCAAAACAGAGCCATCACTGGCCAAAGCTGATCCCACTTTTCTGATAACATCTCTAAGGAAGGGTAAAAAACACTGTGCAGTAGCTGTGCAAGAGAATGAAAAAACATGAGAGAAACAGCCCAGCAGAAACTTGGGTCAGTGAAGGAGAGGAGGAGGTGCTCCAGGCATGAGAGCAAACATTCCCCTCAAGCCCAGGAAGAAGATCACGGTGAAGCAGGTTGTTTTCCTGCAGTCCGTGAAGGATCATACCAGAGCCGACATCCACAAGGCAGCTCATGGAAAGGACATGCAGGAGCAAGTTTTCTGTCAGGAACTGAGGCCCATGAGGGACCTACACTGGTTAAATCTGCTCCTGAAGGACTGTATCCTTTGGAATTTCTTTCTAGAGAAATTCTTGCAGAACTGTATCCCATGGAAAGGACCTACATTGGAGAACTTCTTGAAGTACTGTGTCCTGTGGAGCAGAGATCAGTGTGAGGAAGAAGGTGTGGCAGTGGTGAAGTGTTATGACCTGACAGAAAAACCTTTCTCCATCAGTCCTAAATGACATAGAGTTTGCAAATCCGTCACACAAAACAATGCCATTTGTAAAATCTCACATTTTTGAAATGAACAAATCTTTCCTTCAGGAAGGAAAGCCAGAGCCCTTGTTGTCTGCACCTCTAGATCTGCCCCATCCTGTCTCAGTTTATATGTGTATTGCTGCCAGTGCTTATCATCTTGTTTTCATGAAACTTTGCCAATATCTTTCACATGGAACTCGTGTATAATTTGCACTGCATAAGTGTAATTGGGCATTTTAGAAGTAAGTTAGTTTCATAGTTTGTTATGAGATACGTGTCATAGAATGCACAAATCACATGAATGCATAGGACATTATTTTTAAACCAGTGACAGAYTTTACTAAATTGAGTCATGAGATGGCTTCTGTCTACTTGCGCATATTATCACTTTTCAGAACTTGTCCTTCTGCCACAAGGTAATTAGATCAGACCAAAGGTGTGAAGCAAATGTTCTGTACCTGATACACAAATGCTTTGATCAAAATTGTTATTTCAACCTTTCTCTTGAGACCCATGTCGGGCTCCAACTAAACATGTTGGTTTTAACACCAGAAGGAAATTAAACTCCAAATAAGCCACTGCCCTTTCCCCTCACCTTCTGGTAAGGGAGGGACAAAAACACACAGCACTAAATTTGGCCCCCTTGTCTGTAACCAGGACACCTGTGTATACTCTTTCACTAATATCTAGATGAATACTTCGTTTCACTGGATACTGAACACATGTTGTTCATTCCACGAGACCATGACCACAAYGGATTTGCTAACCAGAAATTCTTGACAAAATGTGAGCAATTGTGAATTTGAAATGTAGATCTGTAAATTATTTTCTGGGTGTTTTTGTCTAAATCAAAGCAATTCTGCATCCTRTAGTTTCTAAGATACATCTTCAACATCATGGAAGAGTTAAAGAACACATATGCCCGTATAATGCTTCAGACTGTATACAAAATATTGTTAAAGAAATTTTTGAGGAAAAAACACTGTACTTTATATTTTCTCATAAGCAAATGAAGTTTCTTTGTCTTTTAGAAAGCTGATGTAAGTTTAGAAGAGGCTTCCTAAGACAGCAAGAAGAAAGTGTTTCCGTAAAGGGTAATGAGACACCAACATACATGCAGGAGACACCTAATTTGATTTGGATTCCTTCAGTAATCTAGCTACAAAATATGGAGCTTAGATTGCAAACACAGCCCTAGCAATTGGCAACATTGAGAATTATAGCTTGACTGTGCTGAGAATAATATGTTAAAGCCAGTCCCATAGTCTCCTGCAGTATCTTATCAAACTTAAGTATACAGAATTCCATTCACAAAAATAGTAAATTTCTTCCTAGGTTTCCCCTTCTCCCACCCTTAAATTGGTTTATACATGAGGTACCCACAGTATATGCCACCATTAAAAAATACATTCAAATCTCAGGTTACCAAATATGCATTGAAACTTGGATAAAGATGATCAAAACCTTATGACTCAGACATGGTTTCTAGAGGTCTCATCTAGACTGAGCTGGGCAAAAGACTGACTATTTGAAAAATGTCCTCACATTTTATCTTCATGACTTTTTATGAACTCTTAAAGAAAAACATGAGTCATTTCTCTGAGCAGCAATTAGCTCAGGAAGTCATCTTCATATGATTTTACATTTTGCTGCAAAGGATAAGATGAATCTGACCTACCATAGAGCATACTGGTAGGTGATTCTAATCATTTTATTTAGTCTGTACATTCAACCAAATAGTTTCACTGAAGCATAGAGATTTSTTTCGTTATTTTTTTTCTCCCTGAAACAATTTTTGGAAATCTAGGATAATCTTGATTATTTTCATACTTTTTTTTTTGTTATTAAGTTTATATCTCAGTACATCTTCTGTTCATATGTATAAAAATTAGTTTCTTTAATCTTTTCATGGCCATGAAAAACTTTATTCATCATTATCATCAGTTCTTATGATTGTCTCTTTACTGAATAATTTTGATACCATTATCCAGAGTCAAGATATTTTTTGCTAATTCATTGACCTTTGATAGTAAGAATAATGGATTATTGTCAGAGCCATTTATTAGGAAACATTGCATAAGAAATAAAGTAGAATAAGTCACCTTATCAGTTAGTAACTTTAAAATCTTCAGATCACTGAAACTTTGAACTAAGTTGAGACAAAAATGCATAATATACAAGACAGTCAACTTTAGTGACACAATACTGAGCATTTATTAACAGCAAGACTATTCTCCCAAAATATTTACATCTATCAAATATTTACTTGCTACTTATGCAACTAAAATGTCACATTAGCACATAAAAGGTTTGTTTCTAAGCTTCACACAGTTTGTAACTTTTTACCAATTATTGCCTAAGATAACATTCTATTGTCCATCTTCCTTTCACAGATCTGATCTCAAAATTCTTAAACCCAAAACCAACTAAAAACACCCGGGTGTGTATTACAATACCACTTAACATTAAGAAATTTTGATTACTCTGAAAACTACTACCATTCTTAATTCCTTTTTCTCCTTGTATCCATTTGTTCGTCCTACTGTTCTCTGTCAATGCCAAGTTGCTTATATGATTTTTAGCATCCTGTCTGTTTCTCTGAATTAGGATTTCAGTAAAAAAGCTATCAGCCTATGGGAACAAAAACCAATCTAGCTAAARTCTAATGTTTGTCAATATTCAGAAACCCTGGGCAGCCTGCCAGATATATTACTTCAAATTTAATTCAGTTATAGAATAACAATGCATGACTTAAAATGGGCTATTCAGCAAAAGTCAGAGTTCATCAAAAGTTCCTATCTCCATAAAAGACAATAAACTCTGTGTCTTTGTGGATGAATTTCAAGCTTCTGAGAAYGTATAGCCATCTTCAGGACATTTCAGAGTTGAAAAAATGACTAAAAGAATAAAACAGACACCTTGATTTGAATGAACTGGAGCATCACCCGGGTCTCTCTACCACTCACAGGGAATTGAGATCCTTATCATGCCCTGAACATCTAACTTTCAGAAATTTGCAATAGAGTGAAATGGCACCCGCATTTACTGTGGGTCATTAAAAACTATTCACACTGCTTACCAAAAGTAAAAATTGAGAAGAATATTCTTGATGGTTATCTACCCTATCAAAAGTGAAAAAAATTATGAGTTCATATTTATACTGAAAAAACAGTCTAAGACAAATAAGGATCAAAAATATATACATAAGAATTCAAAGTTGAATATCAAGAAAACTTTGTATTTAAGATTGTCTAGATGTTGTCATAGCCTCTTGAGGTAATTTTGTTGCGTGTTTCATTCTTTAGGAAAAAAAGGAGATAAAAAATGGGACAGAATACACAATACAAACAAGTCTGGATCAAGATCTGCAGGCTAAACTAAAGGGCAGAAGGAATTGCACAGGCAGTGGAAGAGGTGTCCTGGGAAGCCTATAGGGATGCCGCCTGGTCGTGTAGGGATTGGGTCTTGAAGGCAAAGGTGCATCTGGAGTTGAACTTCACAAGGAATGTAAAGAATAATAAGTAGGGCCTCTACAGGTATGTAAGCCAGAAAAGGAAGGTCAAAGAAAGCATGCCTCCTCTGATAAGCATGGCTGGCAAACTGATAACAACAGACAAGATGGCTGAGGTATTCAACAACCTTTTTGCCTCAGTCTTCAATGGCACCCACTCTTTCCACATCTCTCTAGTGGATGGACTGCAAGACAGGGACTGGGGGAACAAAGTCCCTCCCACTGTACGGGAAGATGAGGTTCATGACCGCCTGAGGAACCTGAGAGTACATACGTCTTTGTGACCTGATGAGATGCATCCCAGAGTCCCAAGGGAATTGGCTRATGTAGCTGCCAAGGCACTGTACACGGTATTTGAAAACTCACGACAGTCAGATGAAGTTCCAGGTGACTAGAAAAAAAGGAAACATTACACCCTCCTGGGAACTACCAACCTGTCAGCTTCACCTCTGGGCCTGGGAAGATCGTGGAACAAATCATCCTAGAAGCTCTGCTAGGGCACATAAAGGACAACAAGGTGATCCAAGACAGCCAGCATGGCTTCACCATGAGCAAGTCCTGCCTGAAAAACGTTGTGGCCTTCTGCAGTGGAGTGACAACATCAGTAAACAARGAAAGGGCCACAGATGTCTTTTATCTGGAATTCCATAAGGCTTTTGACATGGTCCCTCATAACATTCTTCTCTCTTGATTGAGAGATATTGATTTGATGATCAGACTTCTCAGTGAATGAAGAATTGKTTGGATGGTCACGTCCAGAGGGTAGTTGTCAATGGCTGTGTTCCAATGGAGATAGTGGTCAGTGATGAGTTACCACAGAATCACAGAATCGTTTGAGTTGGAAAAGACCTCCAAGACTATTGAGTCCAACCTTTGACTGATAACCATCTCGTCAACTAGACCATGGCACTTTGTGCCACATCCAGTCATTTCTTGAACACCTCCAGGAGTGGTGACTCTACCACTTYCCTGGGCAGTCCATTCCAATGTTTAAAAACTCTTTCCAAGAAGAAATTTCTCCTAATGTCCAACCTAAACCTCCYCTGGTWCAGCTTGAGGCTATGCTGTTTTGTCCTGTCACTGGTTGCCKGGGAGAAGAGGTCAACYCCCACCTCACTACAGCTTCCTTTCAGGCAGTTGTAGAGACCAGTAACATCACCCCTGAGCTTCCTTTTCTCCAGGCTAAACAATCACAACTCCCTCAGCTATTCTTTGTAGAACTTATCCTTTAGACTCTTCACCAGGTTTGTTGCCCTTTTCTGGACTTGCTTCAGAACCTCAATGTCTTTCCTGAATTGAGGGCCCCAGAAATGGACATAGGACTTGAGGTGTGGCCTCACCAGTGTTGTGTACAGGGGGAAAATAACTTTCCTAGTCCTGTTGACCACACTATTCCTGATACAAGCCAGAGTGTCACTGGCATCTTGGCTACCTGAGCACATGCTGGCTTGTGTTTAGCTGGCTTTCAACCAGCACCCCTGGTCCTTTTCCTCTGGGCCACTTTCCAGACAGCCTGTAGTGCTGCATGGGGTTGTTGTATCCTTTAGGTGTCCAGTACTGTTTAATATTTTCTTCAGTGACATAAACAGTGAGACTGAGTCCATCTTCAGCAAGTTTGCCCATGACACCAAGCTGAGTGGGGCATTTGACACGCCTCGGAGACAGGATGCCATCCAGAGGGCAAGGATGGAACAAGTTCAAGAAGTGGGCCCATGGAAACCTCCTGAGGTTCAACAAGGCCAAGTGCGAGGTCCTACACTGAGTTGGGACAGTCCCCAGTAKCGATACAGGCTGGGTGAGGAATGGATTCAGAGCAGCTCTGCCAAGCACAACCTCTTATTGGAGCAGGTTCAGAAGGTGGCCACAAAAAATATTGGGGGGCTGGAACACCTCTCCTGTGAGAACTGAGGCTGAGAATTTGAGCTAAACTTCATTAAATAATAACYGTTTTTTGGCTGAATTAGAAGAATTGCAAGAGTGACATATTTAGTCACTGACCTACATTTTCTTGCTGTTAGAGAACATAGWTACCATGTACATTAGCTGTATAGAACTTCCATTCTTTGAGGAATTTATAAAAGCTCTCAGCTTATAAACAAGCTCTCATCAAAAATAAAACCTGTGATTTTCCACTTAAGGACAGGATACTAAGCCAACTTAATAGATTTTAGATGTAACAGCAGTAGACACTCTCTTCTTGGATCAGATTAGAAGTGAGCACTGCATGCAGTTAAATATTGGTGTCCTAATACCTTTTCAATATATTTAATTATGAAGTTCTATCCACTTCATATGCAAACCTATGTTCAGACATCAATGTCAAAAGTAAATCTCTGTACATCAAAAGTTACCTTCTGTGTATGCATACTGCAGAATGATTCTAAAAGTCAAAATTTTGTTGCTTGAAAGCCATCTGACCTCATTTTAAATTCCAGTTCTTGGCTTATTCACCACCACCTGTGGTGAAGGTTTCAATGTTTAATTATCTTCACTGCTAGGAAATCATATCTTATTTAAAGCTTAATTTTATCTAACCTCAAATTCAAGGCATTGGATCATGTCATCCCTTTATATGCAAGACTTTAAAAAGGACTGTGATTGCTTATACATAGTGCATAGTGACCAAGTTATGTTTCCCATACTTCTCTTTGACAAAATGATCAGACTGAAGCCTTCGAGTTTCACAGCTAAGGCCTCCTCCTGGTATTTAAATAATTTTCCTGTTTCTTCTGTTGACTGTGTTCTATATTTCTTCTTGAAGTTTGGTCATCTGAATCAGACATAACATTCTAGCAACAAGCTTTCTAATTCTCTTTCTTTCATTTTTTTGAAATTATTCTCTGAAGGACTACAGTTATCTTTATACCAGCTACAACACTGAACATAGAATTCATGGGAAAATGGCCATTTATGAACACCCTCAAATTCTTCTCTGAGTTGTTCCTAATCTCACCTGAAGTTCCCTGTCCTAAAAACATTGTTTATGTTCATTCCACCAAAAATGTTATTGTATTAAGATTCTTCTACTGAAATATGTTTAGGTCAACAGTGCTCATTTATTGGAATAGTTTGGATCACTTCGTAAAATTTATATATACTTTTTATTTACTGGCCTATAAATGTGTGTCACATGAAAATTTTATTGCAAATGCAAAGACATTTTATAAACTGGGTAGCAGTGAAAGCATTGGGAAGTGTTACTACCAACAACTGCATTTGGACATCTGTCAGYGAGACTATTTTTCATCTAGAAGTACTGATTAACTCAATGGGATAGATATGTATAAAATTACAATGTATTTCTAATTAGATGCACTTTTTGTCATCACATTTTATTATACACCTTTATAATCCGTCCAGAAACAARTAAACAGATAAAAAATGTACTTGATGAGGCTTAATTTTCATTAGATATTTCTGAAAGCATAAATAGTAATTTTTAATTTTCATTTTTTTAAAATAAAAATTCCAAAATAACTGTTCAGTTCCTTTGGTATTAGTCTAATCAAACTGGAGTTCCTTTGGACAATGTTTTTCTGTCATGTGTGCTCTCTTATTTTTCTTCCAAAAAATAATATATAGAATAGTTTGTCAACCTGTGAAGGACTTGTATTTTCTATCCTTAATTATCTTTTGTGTTCTTTCCCCCCTTATGAGSAACAATAGAACTTTCCCTATATTAAGGTAAAGGTGCAACTATTGATGGGGGAAGGTTACATTAAAATGAGTAATAGTTTTGCAAAAAGTAACAACAGAGTCATAAAATAGTAGAAGCATGTAAATGATCACTGAAAGGAACTTCAGGGTATCTCGAGTCCTACTTTCTGCTTGAAACCATACTCTCACCAATGATCACCACTTAAGTTCACCCATGAAAAAGTCTAACCAAGACTACAATTTTTACTAGACTTCTTAGATTAGTATTTATAGTAAAGACTTTCTAGCCAAGACTTGAAAACCTTGAATGATGTGAACCTCCATGATCACGCCAGCCAACCTGTTTCAGCACTTCGCTGGCTAGTGAAGGATTCTTTGTTTCCTAATATCCAGTTTAAACAACACAAACCACAAAAAAATTGCCCATTTCTGTTTTGCTTGTCAGTAACAGAATATTTGGGCTTCATCATCTATGTTTCTTCAAGATTTATGTAGGTTTTACATTGCCCCTTAGCCTCTGCTCACTGAACTAAGTAACCCTCTTATTTAAGGTCATGTGCTCAGGTTCTTAACCACCTCAGTTACTGAGTCTTGGGCACTCAATATCCTTCTTATATCAACCTGGGTAGGAAGAAGAGATTCTATTCCAGGTATGGCTTTCCCAGAGTTATGAAGAGGGAAATSGTAAGAACTTCTCCTGTTGAACTGAAGTTCAATAGGTTTCTGCTAGCACAGACYTGAGATTGATGAGGATCTCTCTGGATTAACACTGGCATTTTAATTGTTCCCTCTTATTCAGCATCACTTCATTGTGGAACTCCATCTTGGTGTATGTCTGCTCACTGAGGGCTGCCAATCAGTCAAATCATTTAACATTCTGGGTCAGAGTGGAATAGTCCAGTTAATATTAAGTCCCATTAACACAGTATTGCTTATCCATCCCAGTTTCTGAAATTTTCAAAAACCTCACTTAAAACAAGTAATATTATTATACCTACTGTGCTTCCCTCCTTAAATTAACCAATTTCTTTTTCATAGTTATCCTAGTACTACATATGTTTAGTACTATATCTATCACAAAGACTGTAAGATAAATCATGCAAGTCCTGAGCAGGAYATGTAAGTTCTAATAGTTCATTAAAACTGAAAAACTACATAAAGTTAAAGAATATTTCTACATTCATTTTATGTAAGTTCAGGTGTCTGTAGGGGATAAATTTATATTTTAAACTGTCCCCAAGAATTTTCTTGAAAATCAAAGAAGAAGAAAAATAAGCATTCTGGAAAAATTTGTCTGATCTGCCTTAAGTTTCCACATTAAGACCAGAAAAATTAGGCCTTAGAAAGTGCCTATTTCTCTCCTCCAACAGCAAAAGGAAGGTTCCACAGAGGATGTTGGGACAGGCATGTACAACAATTTATTTGTGGGTCCTGTAGCTGATGTCATCCATCAACTGTAGCAGTAAAAGTTACCTTCAAGGACAATGAAAAAAAAAACCAAAACAACAAACAAATAAAGAAAATTTGAAAAGAAAAAGGAGAAAGGGAAAAGAAAAAAGGAAAGGAAAATATCTTCCCAGTGACCAGTAGCAAAGACCAAAAATGGGTACCTCTCYAGATGAATGTCCTCTTCTTGACAACTTCCCTAGTCCAACAATCACTCTCTCCAAAAACCTATTCTAAACTAACTGCATAGTTTCCACAGTATCGCAGTCTTCTTGTTCTGATTTCTTATAGTAGTATTGTTTGAGTGGAGCATGCTTCGATCCGTTGCAGATGTTGCAGAGTTAATTGACTTTTGAAGCTATGTGCATTATTGTGAAATGCTTATGGCTACTTTGCTAGTGCTAATCTACTGAATTCTATTTGTTCCATAGTATAAGTTTGCAAAATAATAATGGAAATCAAGGTCTGTAAAATGGAGGAGAAAAAGTAAAACAATTCTAAGGTTAATTGGAACAACTTCTTCAAACACACACTATAACTATATTTATATTTTAAGCAGTCACCAAGAATTTGCTTCTACTAGTAGGAACATTAAAACGAGATGGTTAAGTACACTCTAGAATATGAGGGTAAGAGGTAGTTACAGTGGTCTGTAGGGGCATGTAGGTGGAAGATTATGAACTGAAAGGACAGACTGCAATATTATGAGCTGAAGAGTTCTAAATTATAGCCATTTAGGTCAAAGCAGTTTCCCACAGGAGTCTAGGCAATTATCTTTGGTGTAGGTCTACTCTTAAGATGTCTGAAATTGGAAGGAAGAATCCATGTTTGTCTCAGTTCCTCATTTAGAAAGCATAAGTGTCTATTTTTTCCATTTTTTTCCACATTTGCACCTACTAAGACAGCTAGATTGCCTCAGTCCTTCAGTTTTTCTAACTTCAAGCACCATCCTTATGAAAAGGAAGTCCTTGACACCTCCATGACATAAATTACTACAGCTTTTGAGCCCTATTTTAAACTTATGGGGGTTTTTTTATAAATTCATAGGAATCAAAATGAAAAGGAGGTCCTACTTTACTCAAGGTATTTCTCATTATTATACACTCAGAAAAAAACAAAGGATAAAATTTTGGCCACTCTGAAGGTAAGAAAACCATGGCATTTCAATTAGAGATTTGAGAATAACAGAGAAATAAGTTATGCTCTTAAAAACTGAGGAACAGTACAAAGATTGCTATTATTTACCATGTTGTAGTCTAAGTGAATTTACCAACAGCTTAATGAAGACATGCACTATAATAGCTCAAACTAATATAAAAAATGAAAAGAAAAAAGATCTTACCTTTTCACTGAACCACCAGCTGATCTCCAGCATACAAGAAATACTTGGAGTCCTAACACTAATAGGATATGGTCTGCTGAGGAATCACAAAGAAGATATAAGTATTTTGAAGCTGTAGGTTTTTTCGTTGGGGTTTTTCTTAGAATGTATTAAAACCACACTCACCTTGAAGAGAATAAATCAGAGAATCATCATGCTGCTACATTTATCGTATGCTTTCACTGTAATTTAAGTGTTCCACTGCAGAACAGTTCTTAATATCATCATTAAGAGGTATTACACAATTTGCTATATTAGATTTGCAATCTTGAATATGTAATGATGGTATGGCTGTCAAATACTTTGCCCAGCATTGCACAACAGGTGGCATAAATGACAATGTAAAGTTAAATGACAATTAGTATCCTGAAATGTTGACATTTATAGAGTGAATAAAAGGATTTCTGCTAAGAGAAGAAACCTGATTTAAAGAAGACTTTGGTGCACACAGGATTTACACAAAGTGCCAATCTATTTTGCTATCCTGCTAGAACAATTATGATAAGGATCTTCATTAGATGTTGTTGTCAGAAAGAATAGAATAATTCTTAATCTTGTTCTGTGATTTCTAKTAGTGTCTAAAACTGTGTGTCTGTTGCTGGAAAAAAGAGAAAGATACAGTATGTCTTTACATGGTGAGCTTTAATTTCTGCGGATCAAGGATGTATGGACTTACATGTCTTGCTGAAAGCCCCCAAATTATGTAAGTGGACAGTGCTTTTTTTTGTGAAAGAATAGCAATTACTTTAGCTTTCCAATGGCTGCACTGGAATCTTGTAGCTTAAAAATTACTATTTCAGGTGGAAGACAAGAAATAACATCACAAAATATTTATAAAGCAAGAGCAAAAATGACATAGAGAACAAGAGAACAAGAACAAAAAAGACAGATTAGTAAAGAGGATGGGGACAAAGAAAAAAGACAATATAATAGATAGGTAAACAAGTATTTTCATTTCATTGATGARATAATGGTAAAGGGAGAAAGTAAGGGAATAAGATGAAAGCTTCTAAATGATGAGGGAGATAAAAAAATTTTATTTTCCATCACTGTGCCAGAACATACGTAACACTAATCCATAATAGATTAAAGGAGGTACTCTATTGTGGCACAGTCAATGCTTGTCAGTCTTTTGCAATCCTTTGGACAATTCCCCAACTAGTGAGTGACACACACATTGGTTGCTTTTGTAAACTGCCCACGGAGTTTATTCATCAAATAGCAAAGTAATCATTAGAACTCTATGGTCTCAATTCAAAGTCTACCAAAATTAATAGGAGCAATTCAAACAGGAGTGTTCACAGCACTTTTCTAAAATATTTCCTGAAAGAGTCAGTCGATGATAGACTCTGAGCCTAAGAGTATTATCTCTAAAGAAAAATCTTGATAAGTCCTCTCCTAAATGGTATCATGAAATAAGTTTCTAACTTGGAGGGGCAGTGTGTGCTTTGGTGGTGGATGATTGGCTTCTTTTGTAAATGTACACTTTTAAAATTTAAATATAATATTAAAAATTTAACATTAAAAATATTAAAGGGATTGAAGGAATATTATTATTGCCTGCTAAAAATATCTTTTATATTTTTCATTTATTTTAGCCCTGTATTGCCATTTTCCTGTGGTTTTATATTTTAATAAATAAAGCTGTATTTTAAAACATGAACTTATGTGCCCTTAATATTTCTAATAAACCAGACAGTTAGATCCTTCAGCCTTATTAAAAAAAAAATCAAAATATAGTATACATCCTGTACATTTTGCTAGTATATCTGACAGAAAAATTAAACTCCACAGATAAAGGAGCGCAGAGGAGTGATGACAGATGGTGGTGCCCAAATTTTGCCCTACTCCATCTTATTCCCTCGCACAATGACAGGAGCTCTAGGAGCCCTGAGGTGGAGAGGAGACTGGGTTCCAGGGGCAGCTACTGAGCTCTGTTGCTAGAAGGATGCACACTGCACCTATGTGTACACAGATGTATATGTTCCCATTAACAGACCTTTATCCTGATTAAASAGAGAGGGGAACAAGACGAAGCCATTGGTGCTATCTGTGTTTGAGTGCTGCCTGTTCCTGTTTGTGTTGCTCTATATGGCCAGGTGTGTATATATCCATGTATGTGTATTGTGTGTGTATGTGCCTACTGGAATTACACTTGCTAGACCTAGGAACACGGATCTGTGGTATCCTTGTCTCCACTGGACTACCAGATTTGTGACTCCCTAGCACATTCTTGAAGAGCAATTTATAAAAGATAAGTCAGGGGATGTTAAATTTTCATGAAATGTTGCATTCATGTAATAAAACTCCGACCAAACTTTCAGAAATTCGTTGTACCTATGATTAGTACGTTTGTGGGGCAACTAATGACATTTCATAAAGTGTATCAGAATCTGCCCGAAGCAAGGGTCTTAATAACAAAAATGGGGTCTAGATAACAACAAAATATTTTGATCAGGTTTTTAATTTTCTTACAATATGAATGTGCAGTCCAGAAAGTGCAAAATTTTATAGAGATAGATTAGGGCTAGAATCTTCTAGCTACAGGATGGAAAAGAGAATTCAAGCAATGAAATAGTAATTTTAATTCTAAAGAAATTTGGACAGAATTTCTAAACAGTTAAAAATGGAAAGTCTACAAATTTTGATGAAATTGTGGAAAAAAAGGATAGGAAAAGTAAAACCATGCTGACATATTTACATAAAAATAAACATAATTTGCTGTATTATGTAAAGTACTGTGTCCAGTTCTGGGGCCCTCAATTCAGTAAGGACATTTTGGTGCTGGAACAAGTCCAGAGAAGGACAACAAAGCTGGTGAAGGGTCTAGAGAGTAAGTCCTGTGAGGAGCAGCTGATGGAACTGTGGTTGTTTAGCCTGGGAAAAAGGAGGCTCAGGGGTGACCTTATCACTCTCTACAACTGCCTGAAAGGAGGTTGTAGCCAGGTGGGGGTCAGGCTCTTCTTCCAGGCAACAGGATGAGAGGACATAGTCTCAAGGTGCACCAGGAGAGGTTTAGGCTGGACATTAGGAGGAATTTCTTCATGGAAACAGTGATTAAACATTGGAATGGACTGCCCACAGCGGTGGTGGAGTGTTGTTATAAATAAAAAAATAATAATAGTAATAATCCTTCTGGATGGGTTTTAGGGTCCCTTGCAGTCTTCCTGAAAGCGTGGCGTTTGTCCGGCGGTGCCGTGACRCGTTCGGCGGCRTGCACACACACACACAAACGCGTATTTAGTTGAGGCAAAGAGTCGGAGGGGTTCTCCTTATGCGTTCCATAAAATAGGTTTATTCCATGAATCGTCAGGGAAGGAGAGAGCCCAGAACAATGGAGGGGTCAGGGTTTTATCCCAGGGGYAGTGGGGGCAGAGAGACAACAGGGGCCAATGGTTTGAGGGTCAGGGGGCAGAGAGAAGGTGAGGTAATACAACTTCAACCAATAGGGGTAAAGGAGGGGAGGAGTGGGGTACAGGAATAAATGGGATGCTGAGTAAGGCAGAACACTCTAGAACTGAACCTTATAAGGGAACAAGGAATAATAGGCTGCTCGGTCACTCTTGCAGCTGGCTCAGACACTGTAGCACTCTCTGCTGCAGGTTCAGTTACCTCTACAGTGGAGCCACCATTACTGGAGGCATTTGAGGAAAGACTGGACGTGGCACTGAGTGCCATGATCTAGTTGATAAGGTGGTGTTCTCTCATAGGCCGGACTCAAAGATCTCGGAGGTGTTTTCCAGACTAATTGATTCTGTGATTTTGTGATTCTGTGACAAGATGCTTAAAAACTCTTTTATCTTTTCCAAAATCTATTTTCTGGTGCCATAAAAGGCAATAGCACTCCACAGAAACAGATTTTATTACTTTTCGACCTGCACAGTTTCACTGGAAACCAGCTGTTCCACTGTTTATGGAAATGTAGTGCAAGCTGAAAGGAATCAGAAGTGATTAAGAGAAAAATGAAGCTCCAGCCTATTTCCAGATTCCCATGTGCTGTGTGGCTACCAGAAGAAGGCTTGCACAGTTAGTTATTCAGACACTATTTTGTTTCAAATTGTAGAGTTACTACAGAAACTGGAGCTTTAGATTTATTTATATTCAGTCTGAACAGACTAACTGTTTCTGTCCATATCGTTCATGAAGACATTATAAAGATGTGCACCAGCCTTCCTCACTAACATTTCCATTTTCAGGGAAGGAATTTCATACAGACAAGSCATAAGGATGCCACAGTGTGAGAAGTGCCCACTGCTCAGACTCTTGTTTTTATCACACATTGGCTGCACCAGTGTCAAAACTTTTATAAAAAAACTACTTTCCTTTTTCTTATGAAAAATGTTAGCTTTTTTTCTTTTAGAGAGAAGAGATCTTTTTACCCCTAACTTCTCCCAGCCACTCCTTACAGTCTGTAGGGGCAACTCCTGGTGCCCTATACATTCACCAAGGTCTCATTTTTATTCCTGGCTCAATTGCTCATTGGAGAGAGAAGGACTTCAAGCCTGGTCTCACAGAAGTGACAATGTCACCATACACCACCTGCATACATGTCACAGTAACATTTTAATGTGTATTTTGGACTGACATTTGTTCTAATTCTTGCTTATTTCTAACTTCTTTCTTGAAACGTTGTTTTCTTCACAGAGGGTATAATGTATTTCAATATTGTAACAGACCGGAGTATCAAATCTACTTAGGTCAATCCACTGAACTGTAAACTAATACACAATATAATACACTGAATTTTAACCGTGGAAAATAATCCCATTCTTAGTAAAGCAAACAAAGGTAATACAAGAAGACTCTTTCATCTTTAATTTACAAGACATCTAGTCAGAAATTTTATTGTAAATATTGTTTCAACTAATGCTTTCAAAAACTACTTCTCAAACAGTTTGCATAGTCTCTGCTAGAAAGAGAACATTAGAGGTATAAATTCAGGATTTCATATTAAAAGTTCTCTCTTATTCCAAATTTAATACAGATAAAATCTTTGTTGTCTTGGTAGGGTTTTATAAAAGATTAATATGCTCCTTGAATTCAGTCTTAAAATACCATACATTAGTTTACTAACTCAGGTATAGGATTGTCATTGGTTTTCTTCCTCCAAGCTGTTGATGAATCAAATGATCAATAAAACTCTAGAAGGCTTTAATACTAGTATGACTAGGTTAACACTTTAAATGGTAAAAACTCAAAATACAAGCAAATGCTGCATCTCCTCCTGCCTACATACAAGATTGTTGTTAATTTTAACTTAGCAATCAATTTTTTAAATTTTATAGCGAGATTATTTGGGTTAACTTTTGTACCTCCATGTATATGTAAAACACAAGTATCAAATATAAATGTCATAACTAAGAACTGCTAAAGCTATTAAAATTTGCCCCAAAACTGAGGAATGAATTAGTATTTTCAATCATCACTTTCATGTATGTGTGTCCATAAGTTCTTTGTAGACCATAAAACATTGGAACTTCATCCAGATTTCAAAGTTCTAGCATAATGAACATGTCTCATGTCAAAATATGATTGCTTTCATCAGTGTCCACACCACCAAAGAACATCAGAAATCACTCTTTTTGGCTAATCTAAATTTGGCTTTTTCTACTATATCAAAGAAAATTATCAAATTTTTGTGAACAGCAGTCATAATACACTAGTCTCCTTCCAAATCTGACTGAATGGCAATTGCATAGTCTGATAGGCCAATATCAAAATAGGGAACTTAAAGTGAATCATGGGAAAACTCAAGAATGATAACCTGATATGTCCCAAAGACCTATTCAATACTCTAAATTCACTTGAAGAAAACCCTTTAAAACTGTTCTTTGTATCTTAGTGAAAACTGGATTGATTAAGAAGGATTTCACAATATTTACTTGTCTCTTGTAAACATTATGTCAATGAATTATAATTTGTAGTCTAAAAGGACAATGTATAAAAAGCACACTAATGCCAATTTATTGTTATTACAGCTAATATGCTCTCAGCAGCTGCAATACATAATTTTTTAATAGTAGCATGTTTTCGAAATGYTTTGTCTGTTTTTCTTATTTTGCGTTACTTGGAATGAAGGAAATAGGTAGAAAAATATTTACCTCAGCCTTTTAGTCTGTTGTTTTCAGTTTGCTGGCCTTGCTTAATAGGAGTGTGTGTGTGTACAGTGTGTGTTTATGCTTTCATTCACCTTCCTGTTCTGACTGACATACCTGTAGAAGCCCTTCTTGTTATTCTTTGCATCCCTTTCCAAGTTTAGTTCCAGCCTCACCTTACCCATCCTCACCCCATCCCTACACATCCAGACTGCATCTCTACTATTCTTCCCAGGATACCTGTCCTTGCTTTCACAGCCTGTGCATTCTCTTCTTTCCCTTTAGTTTGACCATGAGGTCCCAACTCAGCTATGTTGGTCTTTTGTCTTCCTCGCCCAATTTCTTGCACTGGGGATTGCTACCTCTTCTACTCTGTGGAAGATGTCCTTAAAAATCTGGCAGCTCTATTCTACTTGCTTGTTCCTGAGGGCACTTTCCCAGAGGRTCCTATTGAGTATCTCCTTGAAGAGCTGGAAGTTTGTTTTTCTAAAGTTCAGGGTCCTGACTTTACTCTTTGTCTGATCCATGTCCCTCAGGACTGCGAACTCCACCAGTGTGTGATCACTGCAGCTCAGGCTGCTTCCAATCTTGTCCTGCCTGGGTAGGTCACTTATATTGGTGACCATCAGTTCGACCATGAGACTCTCCCATGGGAGTTCAACCCACTAGTTTTCTAGCTTTTACTCTTCCAATTCTGCCCCTGATCCTGGTGGTGCAGGAGTGAGCAAGTGGCATGTGGCTTGGTTGCTGGCTGGGGTGACACCACATCACAATGCAATGAGAGTATAATAGCCATTTTTGTTCTTTGCATATCTCTCCCTAAAAATACAGGACATTTTATATTTTTCCAATTCCCTAAAATTACAATCTATCAAAATAAATCAGCTGAACAAAATACAGCAATTCCATACTTGTCAGCTAATAAGCAGGAACTGTGTTTATTTAATAAAGCATTAGAGGTGAAAATGTCTATTAGTTTTCCTCCTCATGACAGTGACTTCTCAGATGAACAACGGAGGGGAAATGATAGATTGATGATGAGTAATCTTATTTCTTCTCATAACAATTCTCTTGGCATAAAAAATTTTGGTAAACCAAAATGTTAGAATTTTAGTTCATGCTGCTTTCAGCATACTGCATACAATAAAGGTTGACATAGTTTATAATTAGTATTAGTTTTTCTTCTTTCTCTCCCTCATGATGACTGTGGAGAGATCAAAATTGAGAAATCTACAGAGGCAAGAAAGACATTCTTTGATGTGGAAAATAATCCAGAGAGGATGTGGAAATGGGCACTGGAATGGAAAGAGGCTGCTGTAAAAGATCAAAAGAAATAGGTCCCAAAGAGAACTGGCTGAACAGTAATTAGATGTTTCCTTCTGAAAGGTCTGATTAATGGTAGCAGAAGTATAAATTTACCTTAGAGCTCTTTCCTTGTGAGCTTTGTGTACATACAAACATATTTTTATATATGCATAAAGTTATTGCAGAGAATTTCAACATAATTTGTGCCATACTGTAGAACTATTAACGCTTTTAAAAAAACCCCAACGTCTTGGACACACAACTTACTATACATCACATAATCACACATTGCTTCCAATGGTGGCAACTATACCAAAAACTTGTATTGTTTAACTAGATTTTGAGTTCATAGGGATTTATAATACTCCGTCATATATAAGGACAACCAAAAGACAAAAGGTTGTTAGTGCAAACTTATCTTAACTCCTGCACAAAAATTAGAGAAATCTAAAATTATGACAGATTAATAGTAAAGCTGAGAAGAACTCTACTGAGATCAATGCTTTTGGAGAAGTTCAGAAAGGGAGAGCTTGGATGCTCTAAACAGGATTTTGTAAGGTGTAATATAATTAGGTGCTGTAGCGATGTGCTTAACAAAGGAAAATTTTCATTTATATTTCTAATTATATTTACTCCATATTTTAAAGCACAGCTGAAAAAAAATGAGCTTGCTAAATAGAAGAATAATTTTCAGGGTTTAAAGTATATTTAAATAGWTGCATGTTCCTTTCTCTCTAGTTGGAATACGAAATGTTCTATTTTAACAAACTGTATTATACTATAATCTGTATTGTCATAAATATTACAGCCCAAGTCATGATGATTTTGATAATTCTTTGAAAGAAAACGCCTAGGGATATAGCTTGGTTTCTGTTGCATACATTACCTTAGTTGCATAGTAAATGATTCCCAAAAAGCAATCCAGACTTAACCAAAGTACTTCTATACTTTGTTGCCTCATTCGCATGCAATTTGCAGTTATGAATAACAGCTTTTCTCACATCACTCACAAATAACTGTGTAGTGTTCTTTTAGAGCATTCTTGAGGTATCAGATGGCTTTTGTAAAACATTTATCATCTTCTTACTTGAGAAAAGACACCAACAACAAACAAATGAGGAGACAAGTTTTTCCTTTGTGGAAGTCAGTAGGAACTTTGTCCATTCCCTGACTATGACTTAAACATGATTCTGCAGAAAATCTTTTTAGCTTACATATAAAGTATTTGAGTTTMTTTTGGGCTTATCCAAGTAGCAGCCCCACCTTTCTAGTATGCACAGGTGGATTCACAAGACAATTAATTTGAAAATTACTTGGATTGCTGAATAAATAACAACTATTTCAGTCATCCATTGATCTGTGGGTTTTTGAGGGGTTTGTTTGCTTTGATATTTCAACACCTTTTTAGAAAATGACTTTTTAACATAAATCACCCGATTCTTCCAATGATTACTGACTGTTATAAGCCATTATTAATGTATTATACCTTTAACATAAAATTGTGGATGATTTTTCCCCTTGTTTTTTAGAACATGTAGGTTTTCAGTGCTCTATTATATAATCTTCTCTTTTATAGCAAGTGCCAGTTTATACACCCTCTCTTATAAAATCCTTGAGGTTTTTTTTTTCAGTTCATGTTTCCCCTGAACATTTAATTTAATCTGGTAGTATGATACTCCATGCTGAAAACAGGACTCCTGGTTGAATGTAGACTCAGGACACTGGAGGATTCTAATCTGTGCATTTAATGTTCACAGGGCATCTTCCATGATCTGTGTCGTTAATGAAAATATCAAATGAAAACTGAATTAATGAAAATTCTTCTCCCCAAGAAAAAAAGAATCTTTGTATTCCTTTCATTTTCACGGAGAACTATCCATTTAATGTGTGGGGGTTTGGTGTTTTTTAACAACTTTTCACTCTACCTGAAAAAGTTTATTTATTAATATTTCAGTACATTTAACTTTTCTTTGACTTCTTCCCATTCTAATGTAACTAGGGAAATATTCTCTATCTGGATACTCTTTCAGGCATTACATGCTATAAACACTGTGTGTTAGCATATCTTTATCTTTCTCTTTTAAATTTTCTTCTTTATTCTTACATACCTTCCATCTTTCCTTTTTTACCTTTGTTTTTTTTTTACAAAGTGTCAGTTTTAATTATCCTTGAAAAAAATAGACAGCTGGAATTTAAAATGCTATTCTAATATAATGAATCATGTGGTATTTGTAGGTGTTTCAGAAATTAGTATAAATCTATAGCAAAACCAATGCAAGAAAAAAACTTCACAAACCTAGGTGAGAATCAGCATTATAAAAGAAGTTTAAGGACTTTCTATGATCTCAGTCTAATATCTGAGGAAGTAAAAGCAGAATATTTTTTATTMGTTAGACCTCTTTAAAAAAGAACCAGCATAGCAACAATAATTCAATATCGTCATCTATTTCAACTGAAGCAAGAGCAAGCATTTATCCTCGGGCTGACCAAATACTGACCTCATCTTTCTTCCAAAAAACCTGTTTATTTCTTGCAGGAATTGAAAAAGAAAGAAAACAAATAATTGCTTACCAGATTTTATTTGACAGAATCCAGTTGAATGATGAAAAATAAAAGCATGGTCCACTGACTTACTTCAACCAAAAGCCTTTAAGTGCAAAGGGACAAGTTGTTTGGGTTTTTTTTTTCTGAAATAAGCTATTAAAATGGAATAGTTTCATATACAGGCCAACTATCTAGTAAATACTTCCTAAAATCCAAAATAGCTTAATATAGCTATTCTTTCCTGAAATTTATCTAATTCTTACATCAACATTGAACTGGAAAAAAATACTGTATAAATGTGTATCTGGAAAGCATAAAAACTTGAAAACTGCAGTACTGATCAATGGGCACACAGGTCTATACTTTCTCAACGACTATGGTCAGACAGTAATAGTGGTAATTGGAACAGGTCTTTCACTGCTTTCAAAATTCATGTGCATTTCCCCCCACAGAGTGTGTCGCAGTAGCAGAAATTATAAACAAAAAAACCTCAACAAAACAAAACCAAAAAAGCCCAACCAAAAATAAAAATCAGTATATATCTTCTGTCAAATAAAATGCTGATTTTCATTAAATACTATAAACTTAATTTCTGTCTTCTATATGATATGGTAGGAATGAATAAGAGAAATAACTGATTGTGATGAGTAATCAAATATGGGTCTACTTGGACCTCAGATATTCTTTCCCTTCCTGCTAGACTTAAAAACTCACTATTGCTTATAATTGGTCTTTTACATATGAAAAGTGTAAGAATAATGTCTTAGATATCAGATATCAGCACAAATATAAGAAAATGCATAGTAAAGTAATGACACAACAGTAAGTTAACTCTTCTAAAACACTGAAATTCTTACAAATATCCTGATCCTGGTTGTTACTCCCTAGTTCATTAAGACTGAGCCATGTTTGATCCAGACACTGTTATTTAAAAATATATCTGTCCAGACAAGAAAGATTAGACCAGCCTTCCTTCCAAAAGCCATATCCATCAGAATAAAATTATAAACAACTTATCCTACATTAATCAGGGAGCCAGTGCAGATGAGGCATGGCTTATACTGTTCACACTTCCATGAAAAACATTTGAATMACTACAGATTTTCCTTTCTCCCTGTGACAGAATAAAAAGAAAAAAAAAATCTGTTTCTAACAAAAGATTTAAAGTCTATTCTAGGGATGAGKATCAGTAGTTCATCCTTTCTCAAAGTCAGATTCCATTCCAAACTTACTTCTTGTTATAATCTCATGTCTAAGACAATTCATGGGTAAATATACCAACATTTTTGCCAGCAGTATGTGTTAATTAATAATAAAGTAAGTTGTCTGCCTAAATGAACCGCAGATGAAAAAAAGAAAGAGAAAAAGATGGACAGAGAAAAATAAAAATAATTATAATGGAGTCAGGTTATATTTCAGTATTTATATAATTTAAATCTTCAATTAATTTTAGCGGTATTGTAAAATACTCATTTTCACCAAAGTGTGAGTGAAGARCTACATCTAAACAAAGTTGATATGGGAAAAAACTATGTCTGTGAATATATATTTAGGATGGAAATTAAAGGAATATTACAAGAGTTAAAATGGATTAAAAATTCTAATAAATTTTAAAATAATACTTGAGAAACATATGGATAAACTTGTCTATAAATCTAAAGGCCTGTTTTGGATGATCCAAGAGGTGTAATGTTCAAAGGATTTAACATCACAAAACTTCACAGCTGCAAGAGGTACTTTTGCTATCCAAATTCTTGRATATAAAAGTACTGTATTAGTGCTTCAGTTCAACAAGACACTTCAGAATTAATTAAAATATACCTAAATAGTGCTAGTAATGGGATGATTTTTGAGCTTAATGCATAATAAGCATTAATCTTTCCTACAAGGGGAAAAGGTCAGCTGACATTTTAATAGCTAATAAGTCATAAATACTTGTCTAGTATTCAGAAAATCTGTATGATGCATTGACGCTGCTAATAACTCTTTAGAAGAGTTATTTCTAAATATCACTAGTAGAGAATTTACACAAAGAAAAAAATAAGAAAGAACAAAATACCAAGGACTGTCTCATTTGGTTTTGCCTGCATACCAGTGTGCATCTAAATGAAATATTTATCCTTTTAAATTTTTCTTTTCCACATTTTTGACTCTTAACTCATAAAAGCTTTCAGTTGCCAATACTGTCTTTGTGATAGATGTCAAGTTCTCACCATTTCTTCCYATTCTTCTGTCAGGTACCACCCTGCATAAATACTTTTTTGGGGTATATTAATACCTCATTTTATCTTAGCACAAGACAGTGCTGCACCTGCAGAGTGTCTTCTTCATTCAGAATATAACATGACAGAAAAAGGCAATAGACAAAGCCTGTGATGAAGACTAGATATGTAGCTAGAACAGATTAATGTTTAAATTTTTAAGTTACTATTTTTCTCTTGGTTAGATAATACAGAATTTTGGAGATAAAATGGAGATAAAAAATTTGGAGAAAAAATGGAAATTAGAATTAAGAGCACCATTAATACAATCTGTGACTAAATTCAGTGGGAAAAAGTCCCTATTCCATCAGCAGGTTAAGGTCAACTGGTGCACATTTCAGAATTTTCTGGTCATAACTTTGGCCAGTCAAACCTCAGTCTATATTTACTGGTTTTCACCTGTGTCCATTTTTACTCAGACACTTTACTTTTCCATCTTCCTTCATATTTTCTATTAAATACATTAATGTGATAATTATCTCCATCTTGGTCCTTCATCCTCTAGACTGTGCAGCATGACCGAAGTGTTCCATCAATCACAGTGGCATGGAGCCTATGTCTTTATCCCTGCTCTATCTGTATACAATTTCTATTGCTCTCTGATATGAATTCAGTTACTCAGCTAAGAACTCAATCCAAAGTATCTCATATCCAAATCTTTTGTTCCTAAATATTTTATGCACTGCTGTGTGTCATGGGATATACTGAAGTCTAAGTCAATTATATATACAGCTTTGCTATTTTCAAGTCCCATTGTCATTTCCCTGTGAAAATTAAACAAATTAGTAATGCATTACCATCTTATTAAACATATCAGGCTAGCAATCTCTGTCCTTTGTCCACCTGGACAAACAGTCTTTGAAATTTTTAAAACCGTGATGACAATTAAAATTCAGAAATCTCTTACAATTTTTATTTATTCTTACAGTAGCTTATGTGTGTAAAATTACCATACCTCAGAAATAATACCTGAGACATTGAAATTAGTTTTTCAGCAATATAGTAACTAATATCTGTGTCTTCTGTCAAAGTGTCCGAGTGCTTTAAATAGGAATGACTTTTTTTTTGCTTTATTTTATCAGCTTTCCATTTTGTAATATTCAAACACTGTGCAATTATTCCTGGTGATTTTCCACTTTTCGCCAATGGTGAGTTATTTCTTTCATTATTTTTTCCTCCCTTTGGTAAAAAGAGAGTACCTATTTGCTTGAGAATTCCTAGTAAGAATCATGACACAGAAGTTATTTTAAGACAGGTTAGTTTCTTATAGTGTAAAATTTACCATATAGAAGAAGTCCTGAAAAAGTTATTTTTGTTTCCTATAATGAGTTAAATTGAAATTTAGTGATATGTGGACTGTGTGTTGTGTAGCCCTGTAATATTGTCACTGCTACTGAGAGGCCCTAGGTGTTGTAGTACATTTGCAAGGCCTCTTGCAACTGAGTCTTGTTAGATGTGATCTAACTGAACATTATATGCCTGCAGTTTTGTTTTACTTGGTGTAGGTGTGATGATAATTTCTCTACTTGAACAAGTATCGATSGCTAATTTGTTTTATTTTTGCTTATTTTAATAAAGATAACATAGTTTTACAGCCATAATTATTATTAATCTATGAGTGACATTTACAACTCTTAACACAACGATGTAGTATACAGAAATATCCCCGTGGTACATATGACAGAAGGGGCCTTGAGAAGCTGAGACAGTGTGCAGAGTAGAGGAGTACAGACATGGAGTGATAAAATGTGGGGTATAGGTCCGGCACTGGAAGGCTCACAGATAAAAGTAATTAATAAAATGTCAGTTAAAGAAATGTAAATGGAGGGGGAAAAATGGTTTAGTAGCAACAAGATAAACAAGAAATAGTATCTAAGATATAAAAAGTCAGATATAATGTGGAGGACAGTGAAGAAAAAGCAAAGACGTACAAGTCTGTTAACAAACACATGAAAGTGACACCAGGTTGATCCTAGAGTGTGAAWGAAAACATGTACATCAACATGATGTATTATCTGATGAAGAGATCCAGAAGCATGTTGCTTCCCTCTCCAGCAGCTAAAACTACTGGCTTTAAAACCTGGGAGAGCAATGAAAAAGTGAGCATAACCTCAAGAAAAGAAATRGCAATTATTAATATATATGTTACAATTTTAATGGTATGATTATTACCATTGAGGTCTTCTCTGTAGGGAAATATTTTAAGWATTAGCATTTGCCCCTTTTCTGTAATAATTAGACCTAGACTAAAAATGATTTTTCAATTATATTTTTAATATTTAAATAATAATAATCATGAATTCTTGGCTTTATACAYTAAATGTGTTTTCTGTTTGAGCATAAACAATATTCCAGGAACAGCTGAATTTTTACAGAAATAATCTTTACAAAGAAATTGGTTTCTCGAGTGAGAACTACATTCCACTAATAACAAACCACATTTGAATTTCTAAGTACCTTGCATATATCTTCCTGTTGTGTATTTCAAATAGAAATTTGATTTTCTCAGTAATTACTCAGGTGAAAAAGGAAAAAAAAAAGTAAAAATATTATTACCATTATTATTTCCCAGACGGCTGTTTCACACTTCTGTTTTGGAGAAATCAATGATGCTGGCAATGATCTGGTTTAAMATATCCCGAGGTACCATTGTATTTGATATATGGTAATGTCCCTACATATTTTAAAGATGCTCATTAACATTGCTATTAATTAATAATAGCAGTTGTTAATAATAAAAAAAGAAAGTATTTCCTTTAATGCTTCTTATATGTGTCTCAAAAATAATGTTTTACGTAAAGGACCTTTAACAYGCTGAAAACTAATTTGCTGTATTAAAATTTCAGTTAAAATGGTATTAATTTTTTGGTAGTAGATTTGCTGACACTAGCTGTACTCAAACCTTTTTAATGAATGTCTCAGTTTTGAGACAAATTTAAGAGAGGACTCTCTGGACTGAGTCCTTCTCTCCAAAGGGGTTCTAAAAAATCTGTTTCCACCAATAGGAAATGAATACTAATAGAGGAAAGTAAAAAAAAAAGGTTTATTAACAAAAAGAATGCCCACCCACAAGGCAAGGGAAAAAAATTGAATAACTGTTAAACACTAAACTGTTGTAACCTGCTTCCCCCCCCACACACACACAGAGGAACAAAGATCCAGAAAATATCTGGAGAATGGGGCCAGTGCTGGCGGGAATACCCCTTTCCCAACACGTGGTCTGAGATGGCACCGGCTCTCACGCTGAGGGAGGCAGAACCTCCACGGAGCAGTTCCARTAACAGGGGGGCTACCTGGTGTTGACCTCTTCCCCACGGCAGTCACGGCAGATGAAACAGCTGGGCTGGAGCCTTTCAGTGTGCTTTCTCTCCCCGGCTTGGCTCCCCAAGGCTTGGGCTGGTACGAAGCAGCTCCACTTCCCACCAATCCCGCTGGTCGCGGAGCAGCAGCCYCTTCAGTTCAGYTCAAAGCAGCCTAAAAATTTGCTAGTSCAGTTTCTCCAAGCCAGGGGCGGGAAAAGTTTTTTGCCTGGGCCAAAAACCAAGTCAGCCAAGCAGAGAAACCACATTGCACAGCGCCGCCGCTCGCCTTGATCCCAACCAGAAGAGAGAGAGAGAGAGCAACTCCCAGCCCCACCCCCTGCCAGGATCTCCTCTGGGCTCCCAAACATCGTGATACCTCCAAGCCGGGAAGGGGGCGGAGGGGGAAGAAAGAGAAACATTAATTTTGGACACATCCTGAATATGGGATAACAATCCCCAAGACAATGAACTAAAAGGTTTTGCTGTGGGACCTATGTCCYGCCTGCATGACAGCTCAGGTACCTGGCCTAGAGGACAGAGCGCCTAGAAGAACCCGGATAGCTGTTTATGCTGCAGCCACAAGAGTGTGTAGATAATATTAGAAATTTGAATGACACTTCCTAATAGCACAAAGCCAGGAGTTTRTATTCTTCTTCTAAAGCCATTAGCCCTGAAAGCCTGATGGATTCTCTATCTGTTAATCAACCCAGAATAAAGTATGTCATGTTCCCAGTGAAGATAGCAACTCTGTGGGCAGCATCTCCGGAAGAGTGTTACGTAAGGCAGCTGCMGCATTACGATGCACAGCAACCAGGTCCACGCAACACTCTTTCTTTTTGGAGAGCGCTAGGGGCTTTAAAAAATACAAAACTGATGCCCAGTTGAGGTTGTGTTTGTATGTCACCAATGAACAGAAGAAGGGGTCAAATAATTTCAAACAGATTAAGTATTTCAGAAAACAGAAGACTAAGTGAAGTTCTAGTAAATGTCCCTCACATACGATGAACAGAAATTAGTAGGAAATCCTCATTTTTTTGTTGTGTCATTTTTCATGGAGCATCAGAAGTCTCCTGTAATATTAGCTGAAGAATTACAGAAAAATTATCGTTAAAAAGTTTTTATATTCTCTAGTATACCAAGCAAATATCCTAAGAAAACAGCAAGATGTCTGTGTGTGCATGCACACGTATGCATGTGTATGTTTGCATCTGGGGGAGTACAAGTCTCTTGCAGATTTCTAAGGAGGAAATGGGTGATCTTTTGACAGATAAGCCTGCAGAACCAGAATTTGACTGACTATTCYATATTAAATTCTTCCTATATACATCTATACAAATTTAAAATTGGAATTTCCACCATCCTGKTAAAAGAAAAAGGTTTAGAATAAAAATTATCCCTTTCCCCTGTTCTCAGTTTTTAACGATACTTTTAACCATATTATGAYTTGTAATCTAGTCTCAATAYGATAATTATTTACCATTTTTATTCCACATTTATTTTAACTATATATAGAATTAATGCTRTTGCAGATTTATTGGTACAACTGTACAAAATCTCTGGCTCCAGGATTACATTTTATAAGAAAAAGCAAAGAAATAAAAGATAAAACTAACATGGCTAAAAAGATAAACCATACTTATTAATGCAGAGTATGCAAATTACCTCCATTAAAAAAAATTAAAATTGCAAACAGTGTAATTTGTTTTTCTAAGTATAATTTTATCCACTTCATCCAAAAATCTCTTCTTGTCTTCCCCAGTCAGTTACATATCCTCTAGGTCTTCTTCCTAACCTRCACTCCTCTTTGTGACCCTTGTGTTTCACAAAAAAAAGTGTGTAATCAGTGCCTCATGTTCACATCAGCTATTTTAAATCTTAGAATTAAATCTATTCTTCCATCAGTCCAGCATATGACCTGTTTCTGTTAATTATTTCCTAATAGAATTTGGCTGGGTTTATACTAACTCTGAATGAAAAAATTGCTATTATACAGACTAGACTCAAATTTAGGATGCCTAAGTAGCCTTCCCCAATATAATAATGCAAGACAGTAAAATGTAATTGTTTTCATTATCTGTTATCGTTAACATTKTAATCTCCCTCAGCTGTTTGGGCAGATAGGACCAATGTTATTGCAGGTTTAAAAATCACATAAGTAAATCTGCTTACAGTAGTTCCAATTCTGGAAATGTCTGTCATTCAAGCTGACACAACTAAACTGTTTTCTGGACCATAAAGCAAAGTACCAGCTCTTTCCTAAGAATTCTACACTTGTATGGCTGAGTCTGAAACAAAAAGTTCTGCTAAGAGGTTTGGCTCATTTGTTAAAGTAAGATGCCACATTTTGTGGAGTGAAGCTACCTCATGTCTGTCTCCCTCAGTGCTGTTTGTTTGAGAAAGATAATGTGAASAAACCTTTGACAAAGAATTCAAGTAAAATTCTGGGCTTAAGATCTCTGGACCATTCTTTCTTTTGGATGATAACTTTTGTGAGGGCTGAGTAACAAGCACTTTAAAAATCAATGCATGTTAACAATATTGTGAACGGTTGTAGAAATTAGGATGTTGGCATTTTGCCAAATGAATATTAAAGGATGGCTGAAGGCAAAGATGCATACCAGGATCAGGGGATTGTCAAGAATGACATAAATGTCTTGTGATTTATTCCTAGATTATTTCCTTACTCTTACAAATATTGAGACTATGTCATTCAGGTGAGTAAGCTGTAAAGTTATTATTTTCAGTTTTAAAATGTATTTTCATAGCCACAATCTCTATAAATTTTTTCTCATACTATTAGACATTAAAGTGATGCTGCTTCTCCAGCCCAAAATATTATATTGCCATGCTCTCTTGAGAAAGAAAATACCATGACCATTCCAAATGTGCCAGACATTCCAACTATTCTAGAGACAGGAAATAAAAGGATGCAATGTGTAGTCTCATAATTCTGACCAACAGCAAAATATGATTTTTTATTTTTTAAAAAGGAGATATGACAATTTTTTTAAAATACCTAACTCAACTTATTTGGCCTTTACTCCTGATCTTAAAAAAACCCCAACATTTTAACTAAGGTTTATTTTTCTGTCAATATTCATGTTGTTTTGGAAGACAAGGACATCTCACTGCTTTTCTAATTTTATTAATCTCTATAGTTTGCAAAGTTATGCTTATACTTTTTACAAGAGAAATATTTCTCTGGGAYCAATACATTAGAAAGAGAGTAAAACATTAGGTGAGTAGGATTTTTTTATATATACCATCAAGGGCAAAGAGTTTGCTGCACAGGAAATATGTGACATTCCTTAGAAGATAGGCAGTGTCTTTTTTTTCCTGCCCACACATATAAAAAGAATTTCAGGACATACTGTGCCCAGCCAAGAGTTAGAAATGGGGACACTGCTGTTCTCTGTTCAACAGAAGCAAAGCTCAGCAATAGAAACAATGTTGAGAGTAGAATTCAACGCATTTAAGATTCATATTGTGTAAATTTTTTCCTTAGATTACATTGTGCTGTACCGGAATAAAACCCTTGACAGAAGCAAGGAAATACTTGATTTTTTCAATGTAGGGCATGGTACTGGAAGAGAACAGCAGAGGAGAAAAAGAAATTGTATTTAAAATACTTTGTAAAATCCACGCCTCTGAATAAAAAGAATTGCCCTAGTTCTTCCTTGTCACATTATCATATTTATAGTTTTAAGTACTTTTAATCTATACAAATTAGRTTTTGGAACTCCTTAGAGGAAAGCCATATGTCACTTTATGTGCAAGAATTATCTTGTATACTGAGATAGTATAAGTACTACTAGAACTATATGTGTAAGGACAGCAATAGTAAACAAAACACATCCAAGATGAGATTTTATTTCTCCAGGCACCTAGTGGGATTTGTACCCTTTCACCAATTAATTAAATTCTGTTCATGCAGTATGCAATAATTTGTTTTGTGTTTTGAGTCATGGAAATGCACTTTACCATTATAGTTAAACCTCAAAAGTACATTCTGGCAAGAGATGAGCATGTTGGGTGATGCTTCTGAATTCACATACTCAGAAAGTTYGGAATGTGTTTATCAAAGCTATCTTTGCAGTCTGAAGGGATAGAAATTCTTTTCAYGTAGAATTCTTTAAGAGATTTCAGAGACAGTGAAATTTCTATCAATATCCTAATCTTGTCTTTCCTGGAACACAGAGGATCACTGTCATTGCCCTAGTTAAAAAAGAGGATTTTTTTCCTCCACATAGGTCAGTGCTCTTTTGTTTTCTTTTTCTGGAAGAGAAGTATGTATCTGCTAGCTGTAGTAATTACCCTGTAAAGGAAGAGTCTTCTTTCTCTGATTACCAAGCTGGTTGGTTGGAACAAAATTTCCTTTGCCTGCTGAGTAACTGTAGACTATTGGGTTAAACTTTAAGACACTTGCATACACTATTTGGCTCACTGGGCTGTAGACAAGGTTGAAAATGGTAATCCATTACAGCCATCATGGGCAAGATGGTAACTGTAGTAAAATCAAATATAAGTGGCATAACATCATGTATGGTGTTCCATCTCTGTTTCCATTTCTCCATAGCATATTTGCAATACACAGGAGGAAGGTCAAAGTAAAAGGCTAATCCTGAAAGGCTGAGAGCATCCTCAAAATAAAATGAAAATACCAATCATCTCYAGAAGAAACACACAGCATTACCTTGGATCATGTCTTCAACCTACAGTACTCTRAGCTTTCTGAGGGAGGATTAGTTCTCTATAACCATTGACATATAAACTATTGCTGTAAACCAAGCAAACRCAAGCATCATTTCCAATTCTTCCATGCATATTCAGAATTTTGTCTTTTGCAATTGGAATTAATTAAAACTGGCAAAATGATCAGTGACTAAATAGCTGCAAAATCTCATTATTAAAACTGACCCATTTTGAATGTAATGAGTGTAAAATAGTTTGAGACTTAGCTCTAATTTTGCATTTACACTTGCGTATTCAGAACGCCAGGGTTCAGTCTCAGACTGCCTGCTCTCACATGCAGTCCATCGCTGCTGCAAAGCTACCACAARTATCAGTGGCAACAGAGCTCTTCCCAACACTCATGTATCTTGTCCCTGGAAACACCTCAGTCTTTGGACAATGCTCCTCTTCTTCATTTTCTCTGTTACAGTATCTCTTATTTTTTCAGGATCTATTATTTACTGCTACACAAACAATAATGACTGTTACAACCATCTCACCAGGGACTATTGAAAAAAGAGTTTCTCCAGTAGAGCACTTCAAAATAGTAGGAAGTCAATGACTCTATTCATTCTGGTATGCAATATCTACTCACTTCACTGGAGTCTGTAAAAGTGGAAGATCAACAAGGAAAATCCTGGAAAATGTTGTAATTGTCATTGAATTTGCAAACTTGAAAGAAATCTTTGTCTCTTTATGTACAAGTTTTTCTTTCCTTCCTTCCTTCCTTCCTTCCTTCCTTCCTTCCTTCCTTCCTTCCTTCCTTCCCTCCCTCCCTCCCTCCCTCCCTCCCTTCCACCCCTACTTGGTTAACTCTGTTCTTAATGAAGACTAATTATTTCCTTACTAAAGTTAATTAGAGGAACTATTTAGGTCAGTAACATCTGAATTAAGCCAGCCATGAACATGTAAAGAATGACATGGAAACAGGAATGAATTATGTTAAAGTAAGGTACTTTGAGCTTCCAGCTTCTGTTGCCACACATGCTCTGTTTATTGTTACTCATCATATCCTTTTCTAATTATGAGAATTAAACTACAGCATCAAAGGATTCTTATAGAGTGTATTCTAACCCAATCCTAGATTGATGCAAAAAAGTAGAAGTGCATTCTTAGGCTTTAAGCAGGTTAAAGCATAGAATAACTTATGAATGTTTAAAAAACCATGAGGTTAAAAAACAACCTGGAACATCATGTTATCATCTTGTTCAGAGAGTTGCATTCTCTTGTCTGACAATAATCACTGGGATATAGGAGTAGGAAAGAACTGCTATTTGTCAAAAAAGATAAAGGAAATTAAGGTCCCTCAAGGGTATTTGTGAAGTTGCTGATGTGAAAAAAATATGTTCAAACTGGAAAATTAGCAAGAAAGAGCCTACTTAGCAAAATAACCTTCCAATATTTATCTAAAAATATGCTGTAACTAAATTAGCACAGAACAGCTTTCCTATTAATTATAAATTAAATTCTTTTTTGGTCACTTAATTTAATATCCAGCTTAAATATTCTTGCTACACCACTGTTTGAAGGAGGGGGAGAAAGGATAAAAGGAATCTATCACTAAAAGTTAGGGACAAATCACTCAAAATAACATGAACTTTAAAATTCATTAAATTAGACTCTCTTTCAGACATGCATTCTGAATATATTTGTAGATAGAGGGCAAGGATTTCTGTTGTGACTCGTGTAGCAACTGCTGTTTTAAGTAGCATCTGGAATATTGTCTGGAATGGTTTATTTAGGTCATTCTGACTGGATAAGAAAATGTTATTTCTGTATTCCTATTTTCRTAAGCAGAATGCTGAAACTCAATTTGCTTTCCCTACTTCAATAACAACTAAGGGAAACATCTGGAAGAGCTGTTTTGTAGAGTTTTCTATTTAAGTGCCATGGACTGAAACTCAGAATTATTTAGAGATTTGTATTTGCTAATTGAAATATTCCTGCATACTCTTGTCATTCATCAACTCAGTCTACACTATACAAGAATAACTATAGGAGAAATCAGTAACTTCTCTCTTTGAAAATATTTTCAATTTAATATTTTTTAAAAAGAAAGAATTAGCTGAAGAGACTCCAAAAAAGTTATATAATATTTTTCTGATTTTTTTTATCTTATAATGTCTTTTGTGTCAATGAAATTCACTCAAAAAGAAGGAGAAAAATATGTTTAAAGTGCACAGACTTTAAGAGTACAGCAGTCAATATAGTCCAAGGTGAAGAGGAAATGGTTCATATCAACCTATATGGACATTTAGAATTGCTGAATACTGTAAAGTATTATCAGCACACACATGGGATCTGGACATTTGACAAGAAAAGTGTGTCATCTTGTATGGGCAGCTAGAAGTGACTGAATCCCAGCCTTATATTTAGTCAYTTAAAACACCCCATGAGCTTCACTAGGTGAATGACTATTGACTGGTGGAGAACTGGATAATAGATTCAGCTCTGCAATAGCTGATAATCTTGCKTTATATCTTGGTAACTGATTACAGGAATTCTGACATGTTTAAACCAGACACATTGTAAGCATCCATGTGGTATCCTGCTCACAGACTAAGATACTTGTATTTGAATACCTACCTGTGGACATCCACTAGGTGGCTGGAAGGCCAGGGKTTACTCACTCTTATGGCTACCTCTAGCAAGGCAAACAGAGAGACTGYCTTCTTTCGAATAAAATTAAATTGAAAATTGCAACCATGTTCTCCATATCTTACGTGTAACCCATTGCCAGCAGTTTGGAATTACACGAAAAGTCACAAAATTCTAAGATCAAGTTAATAACATTTACCATGCATGGTCATTTTGTAGGGAGTTCTAGATCTTTCTGTTCAGACCAGAACTTTCTAAAATAGCGAAAGGATATCCTCAGAATTTCTTCAAACCAAAATACTATAACTGCTTTGCTCGAGACCAGGATGCTAACATCTCTTAATGACTGTTGCATTAGACTCTAAGTATGTAAAAGAACTAACGCTTTCACTTCTTCTTCTTCATTTTATTATATGTGCTGTATTCATTCTAAATCACAGATATCCATCACCCAWCTTTTCTACAAATGTGTAATGAGGAAAGAAGGAACAAGAGGAAAGCTGGTGCTTACCTCCCTGTTTATCTCTTGAAGCTCAAAGTATATACAACATATGTCCTATAGCATAATGCCTGGGCCTAACTTCTTAGGACAGAGTTGTTCCTCAACAATCCCCAAACAAAAGAGTTTCTTAGAGGTCAAACAACATGTCAAAAAACCCTTGAGTATCCCCAGGTTAATTCACTTTTTTATCTACCGAAAATTAATTTGCCATTCTTTTTTTTTTTAGCGTTGGAGAATTAGAAAAAAAAATGAGAACTCCAGAATGAGATTTTTCTGAAACAAGTTGTATAGCTGATATATGATCTCAATTTATTTTTAAGAACTGTTTTCAGCTGTGATATTCATGCTACATATAAAGTGGCAATTAAAAGAAATTTATGTTGTATCTCACTAGGTAGAACTTAGTAAAGAACAAGAAAATTATGCTTCACTGCTTCCCTTGAGGATTAAAATTGCCTTAATGGTCTAAGTTGTTTATGATGTACTCAAGACAGAATCTGAGCTAAATGAGCCTGGACAGAATTTTTTTGAAACACAAAATACCCATCTTCCTAGATTTATACTGAAGAAATGAAATGTTAGGAAATTGTGAAAGAAAAGTTATATGGGAAACAATGTAAGAAAATGTCAGTTGATTATGGTATATGCATGCAACTGTATTTACCTATGTACTGTCAGAGTGCACAAGATGTACATKCGGAAAGTCAAAACATAAAGTCAAAAATCTTTACACACACCTGCAACCAGCCCAAGTCTTCAGTTTTCCTCTGTCACTGGGAACTGCATTTTTTCCCATTTATTTTCTAACTTGCTTCAGAGAATTAAGACGTCTTTGACAACTATGGAGACTTAGTAATACTGATAGTAGAACAAAATTTTAATGGTTTTTGGAATTCATCGTCATAAATGGATTTCTAGGGTTTTTGTTTGGCACCATTTGCAGATGGTTCTGACTGAAATTGAATATTTTCTGGATTTAAAAATAAATTTTAGTGGAAAAAATCAAGAATAATATTGACAAAATTTAGTGCATCAGTATACAGAYATCTTATCCTTGAGCTGTATATTAAAAATGATGTCAAAACTCTTGTATATAGAGAGAAATTGAAAATAAACAAGAAAATACTATAGATTCTAATTAAGGTGTGAAAAAATAGAATGAATRTAACAGAATGCTTGATTCTGAATCAAGATTTATTAAATATCATCCAAAAGTCTAAGCTGAATATTTCAGGGTAGCTTACYTGAATTTAACAYGAATTAATTTCGAGTTTATAGACCCGAGACTTTCATTGCATGTATTAGAAATCAAGAATGATAACTGTTTAATATTAAAAATATMTTAGAATAAAATATTAAACCATCAAATAATTATTAAGGTATTTTTAAAAATCTCTGTTATTAGCTCAGACTTTTAAGAACCTTAAAGTTTCCAGCAATAATCCAGAAATAAAGATATTATGTGACTGAAAGGAATTATTAGCAATATTTCTACTTATACTGAAATATAAGAGTGCAGAAGAGAAAGAGTTTTTTTAAGAATTCTGTCTAAAAGAAGCCCCACTATCTCCTATAGTGTGCGTGTGGGGGGGGTTGCTCTGTTTTGTTTTATTGCAATTTGATTTGTTGGTGGGGTTTCCCCCTCCCCCCCCAAATAGCCTTATTTCTCTACTTATTTTGTATGTAGGGTCATTTAAGCACAGTATGTTCACTTTATCTAGTGCTGAATTGCTCTGTCAGGTTTCAGCCATTCCAGGTTGGGAATAATAAGGGAGTAGACCAAAGAAATGCTTTTGTTACATTGATTTGTCTTGGTAAATGACTTTGAGAAATATCACTTTCATTAATAATGGAATAAGGCAAAGGGAAGAGCAAAGAAGGGCAGTTCAGGAGAATATATACTAACTTAGTGAAAGGGAAAATAAAAACCCAGTATATGGCACAGATTCATATACCACTGTCTGCGGTGGTGTTTGTTGTTCCTTTCTCATACAGAATATTCACTGATATTTGCACCTCAAAGGATAAATAGTTGAAAAYATTTCACCTAAGGACAAGCTCACAAGCCAATTATCCAATATAATGAAAAATGTCTCCTGATTTCCCACAAGCAACAGTGTCTTKCTTTTCAGAGTATTTCAAAGGAAAAGCTACAGTGGAGAATGAGGACTGTGAGTGTTTGTACTGCACAATTGAAAAGTATAAGGAAATCATAGACTATTTTTGTAAATTGCACCGAGAAAAATTTCTTAAAACACAAAATGCTTTCCACAACACTATTTAATTGTGGACAATTCCAAAATCATAGYAAATTTCTGAAAAGAGCAGATAGTCTTCAAAAATCTTCAAAAAAAACTATATATAAAAAAAGAAAAGAATCTATGTATCTTTACATACAGATGCACACTTTCAAGGCAAGAGAAAGCAGCCAGTGTGGAGCATAGTCTCATCCTTTGACATTAAGTCCATGTATTGTGTCCTTGTTTTATATTTTCCAATCTATGAACCATTCCGTCCAAGGACCCAATTTTCCTTGGAGAAGTTCTGCTGATGAAACTSTCCCATGAATAAAAGATCTGATGAAGAGCCTTTACCTTAATATTGAAACTAGAGCTACRGTTGGTTTGCATTCACCAGCTCTGTTCACTTTCAATGGCAAAGTAAAATAGTCCCTTCCTTCCCATGAATAATAACAACTGAGCCCGAGAGCTCAGCCTGCTCAGCCAGTGCACTTTTCTATTTCCATAAATCAATATCATRTATGTTTATGAAAATACGTGGGTTTTTCTAGCTTAAGTATAAATCAGTGGTAGCTATAGTGAAACCATTTGCACCACAGCAGAGTCTGGAAACTTTGAAGTGTCCTCTCTAATCTTAGGAAAGCTACTGGATATTTGGTGTAGTCCATCTGGYAACAAGGAATCACATTATTTTTATCTAAAATTTCCTGATTACAAACATTTGAATTATTTAAAGTGTTCACTATTTTTCTTCTGAAAAACAAAATAAAAAACACTCACAGTTCGGTTTAAGCTCTTTCCAATTAGAATTGTTTAATCACCTGAAGATAAGCATCTGAATCTGTTTTATTTGCAGCCCTTGTTAAATTGTTGAAAGCAATCTCCCTTTAATCTTCCCTTCTCAAAGCAGAGCACAACCAGTTCTCCATCTCTGTCTCTCCTCGTATACAGCAAGAGCTTCAACCCTTTAAGCATCTTGGTGGTCCTACATCAGACTTATTCCAATTTGCCAACACCTCTCCTGTATAGGGAGAACAAGCTATGAACAGTATCTTACATGTGGCCTCACCAGTGCTGAATAATCACTTCTCTCAATATTCCAGCTACACTTTTGCTAATTAATATGGCACAGAGTGTAGTTTGCCTTCACCACATTGGAACACAGTTAAGATGATAGAGGAACTTATGTTTCCTAATCCAGCCTCATCTTTACTCCAATTATGAATCTTTTCAATAAGTTTCATATTGTTGCTTTTTTTATTATCAGATACAGTCTTTCCCGTCTAACTAGACTGAGAACATCCGTGATGTCTTTTCACCTTCCATCTATTACCCAGAAGTTTTGGGTTCTGAAGATTTTGCTTCTGAAGATTTTGCTTCTATTTTTCCTTTCACTTGCAATTATTTKAAATTTGGAGTATTCTTAATTATTGGTGAGTTTCACAAAGTGTGATGGAAATCATACTTTCTTTACCAGAGGCCTGGAGGATTGTCTTAGCCCAGGAATGCATACTGAGGAGGTTTCACACTGTCTCATGCGACTTATAATTTCTTTTATGTGATTTCTTCTACCTAACTCTGCCTTTAGAGGCGTGAAGCAGATTAGAATTTCAAAGACTATTAGAAAGAATATTAGAATACAGGGGAAAGGAATTTATATTCTTTTATGCTTTTTCAATCTTTTTAATCCTATTCCATTTATCAGGTAGAAAGAGAAGAATAATAACCCTTTGGTTATAGGGGTTATGCTTTTAGAACATCAGAAAAAGATCATGTATCCATAACTGAGGCACTATTTTCATTGTTGTTCTTGAAAACAGGTATTCATGGGCTTTAAAGATGGAATGGTTTTATAAGCCAGACTGACTGCTTCCACCAAGTTCAGTATCTTCTACTTCATGTTTAGAATTTACATATACACYTGCTTTGTTTTAGTTGCATTTTATTTTAAATTTAAATGTTTTCATTTATTTGGATAACTAAAGTACCAGTTCAGTGTGTCCTTTGGTATCTTACATTTTTAATCATAGAATCATAGAATTATTAAGATCAGAAAATATCTCCAATATCAAGTTCAGCCTTTGACTGAACACCAGCTTGTCAACTAGAMCATGCAGTAAGTGCTACATCCAGCCATTTCTTGAACACTTCCAGGGGTGGTGACTCCACCACCTCCCTGGCCAGCTCATTCCAATGCCTGGCCACCCATTCAGTGAAGAAATTCTTCCTGATATCCAACCCGAACCTCCCTTGGTGCAGCTTGAGGCCATTTTCTCTTACMTCAAAATATCAAGAAGATGTAAAGGACATGATTCAGTTGCCTGAACATATGTTCCCCTTCAGACAATAATCACAAGATACTCGCAAGAGACCTCAGAAGAAGTCTCCATGTTGCAGAGCAGCAAATGGGATGAAGCTAGTGGTCATAGAGAAAACTGGATGTGTATCTCACAGCCAGACTGCAAGGGATTGGGATTTCAGTTTAAGTTGTCTTCAGTGATGCAGGAATTCACAGGTGAGCTTGATATCTATTCTTTATWATCAGTTACAGCCTAATAAACAGCTTTCCAGCCACTCTTTCTYTAGCCTGTAGCACTGCATGTGGTTGTGACCCAARTGCAGGACCCAACACTTGGCCCTGTTGAACCTCATACCGTTCCTCTCAGACCATGGATCCAGCCTGTCCAGATCCCTCTGCAGAGCCTGTCTGCCCTCCAGCAAATCAGCAGTGCCACCCTTCTTGGTGCCATCTGCAAACTGACTGAGCAGGCACTCAATTCCCTCATCCAGATCATAGACAAAGATATTAAATAGGGCTGTCCCAAATATTGAGCCCTCTGGAACCCATCTTGTGATTGGCCCCCAACTGGATGTAATTCCATTCACTGCCACTCTCTGGGCCCAGCCATCCAGCCAGTCTTTCACCCAATGAGCAGTGCATCCATTCAAGCCATGAGCAGCCAGTTTCTCCAGGAGAATGCTGAGGAAGACAGCGTCAAAGTCTTTACTAAAGTCCAGGTAGACAACAGCCTTTTCCTCATCCACTAAGTGTGTAACTTTGTAATAGAAGGAGATTGGGTTTGTCAAGCGGGACCTGCCTTTCACAAACCTGTGCTGGCTGRGTCTGATTGCCTGGTTGTCCYRCATGTGCCTCATGATGGCACCCAAGATGATCTGCTCCATTGCCTTTCCCAGCACTGAGGTCAGGCTGACAGGCCTGTAGTTACACAGATCCTCCTTCTGACCTGTCTTGTAGATGGGCATCATATTCACCAACTTCCAGTCAGCTGGGATTCTCTGGGTAGTCAGGACTGCTGGTAAATSATTTAAAGCGGCTCAGCAAGTTCTTCTGTCAGCTCCATCAGTACTCTTGGGTGGATCCCATATGGCCAATAGAGCACAGTTAGCCAATAAGAGACACCAAAGAGAAGGAGAACGGATATTTTTTGAATTTTTTTTCTACTTGTCTTGAAGTAGGCATATTTGGGAAGCTGAAACCTATTCAACTAGTTAAATGACTAAAGCTTCCATAAATACCTAAAAATTTAGAGAAGCTCTTCATTCTTTAAAGCACATCTATAAAACAGAATAAAGTGCTGCTGTTTAACTTTTATCTAATATTTACACTGTCATAATATTTACTCTAGAAATGGAAGATCTGCATTCAACAAATGCCTTCTCCTGAGAATTTGTATATACATATTTCTGATGTGAGAGCCAAAACAAGCAGTCAAAACAATAGAAACATTATAAAAGAATTATAATATTACAAACAGAAATTTAGATTCCCATGAAGTCCCAGGTAATGAATAATTAAACGAGATTTATTTTAAGGGATTTCTCACTTGGATTTAAATTACGGTACTGGCTTCTGAATACCTCTGTAGACTTCAGTTTTTGTCTAGAATTAGAAAAAAATGTCAGCAATTATCTATGCAGAACCATCTTTTCTGAAAGACATTTCTGGATATAAGTTCAGGATTTAAAAACACTAAAGATTTGTTTCTTTTTTAATGAATCTGATACACGAATTTCTTTAGTCCATAGAAATATATGGATAACACAAGTAATTCCATGGCTTTCCCAGACAATTATCTGTAATTTCAGATCACACTTTTACAGTTCCCATGTCCATTGTTTCTCAGTTGTTTGTAATTTAATTTTTTTTTCTAATTACAGAAGWGTACAATTATTAATCCTTTCCAAGCAGAGCCTAAGTAGAATGTAATCAAATCTTGCACACAGAAGCCAGTGTTTAAATGCTTTCTATATGGATTTATTTTTATTTTAGAAGACATAAGAAACAATAGTCTTTTAGTTCTCCCATTACTTTCTCACCTGTGTCTCATTGAATTTAAATAAATATATTTTAATTGAATAGAAATATTTTTTGCAATTATGCATATACATCAGGAACTTTGGAAATAGAAAAATTTTTGCTATTGGAGAATACCTTAMGTTTATTTATCATATGGAAAATGACCATTTTATCAAATTACTTGCTATGAGGATAACCATGGATATGCAAACAGAAATCCTGAAATTGAGAAGAATTGTTATTATTCATTTGTAGCCACATTTGAGAAATTCATGTTAAACTGGATAACAAAATGGAAAATTAATTTTCTCTCTGTAATTAACAGAGAGAGTTTATGAACTGATAGACTTTTCTTTAGCATCTATTTGGTAGTTTGTAAAGGTTTGCTACAATTGTTATCAGAGAACTAAATTAAAAAAATAAAGTTAATTTTTTTGATAAATAGAGTATATTTTAATAAGTAAATTACGTATTTAATCTGTGATTTGGTGCAGAGTCAGTTTTTTGTTGTTGTTTTGTTTGTTTGTTCTTTCTCTCCCAAAGACAGAATTCAGCTTTGTTTTGTTAGAAGAATGACTAAAACTTCTGTTAATTGCTTCTCCTGTTACATTTGGAACTTAAAATTCTAATTGCATTTAGAAATGCTGAAATCTGGTATTATTACAGATATTATCCAGTTTAAATTTGTGTTACRTTAAATTAGCTTTACGTTTATGAGGTAAACAGGTATTTGCAATTAAGCATTTACTTCACAATTGCCTCATGATTTGCTTTCATATCTGGAATTTCTAAATTGGAATCATAAAAAAATTGATTAATTGAAATAAGGAAGTAATTACGGAGTGCAGGAACCAGTACTTCCTTGGATATCTCTGTGAAGGACATGTTTAACTACCTTAGTGCCTCTTAATTTTTTTTTGCTCACAAAATTGTTTGCATTCGAATATATCAGGATACGATGTGGCTCCTTAATGCTGGTTTACCTGCACTGCTTTGTCCACTTGGGTTTTAAACCACTCTAACATTAATTTTTCTTTAATTTCCCTTGGGAAGCTGTCTAATAGATCTGAGTGTTAGCAAATATTTCCTCATTCAGTCTTAATTTTAATTTCTCATTCTGTCTGATTACACTGAATTATGCTTACGTATATCAACTTTAACAACTCTATTCATTTCTTGTTTACAACCTATGAATAAGATGAACTAGCTCTATAAACTGTGCTTCTTTGGTCATTGTTCATCTGGAGTACATATTACAAAATCTTTTCTTCACTTTGTTTCTTAAATCACTGATACAGTTCAGTGCAGTTTTGTTTGATGGCGGTTTTGTCAATTCTTAAAATAGGTTTTTAACACAGTCAAATGCTCAAAATATTGAAAATTGAAGTTCTGTTGTGTTGKTTTTTTTTAATTTCATAACTTTCTGATTTTAAAGTACCAACTCTGAAGAAATACTGTAATGTAATGTGTTCTGCTCTACTGTTCTGCCTGATCACATAGATGAGCTTTCTTGATTATTTGTATAGAATGTCAGAAAATTCATTTCGTATCTTTTTCCTGCAATATATTCTGCCAATTTGCTGTTTATTTTCTTCTTGAGATYATCACACGAGCTAAATGTGGTCCAAATCTTTTCACTGCTGTCAAACAACAGTTACCAAGGCCGGTGAAACTCCTAGGTTGTGGCAAGGTTGATGTGGAATCTGTGGGAGGATTTTCCTCAGGGAACCTAGGGGTTCTCTGTCACATAAAGTAATCACAGAGCAGGCAGACAGCAGGGTGTTCTTGAGCAGCAAGGCTCTTTACACCATCTGAGATGCTGCAGAGTCTYAGCGTATCTTCAGGAGATATGACCTGTGATCCGAGACAAACGGGAAGTGCGAGTCACTTCTAAGCAGCATCTGACCGCAAGTCAGCTTGCATTGTAAGGGTATTTCACATGGCACTAGTCATCTAAACATAGGCAACCAAATAGATCCTGCCATCTGTACCTTACACATATGTATCTACATTGCTGATGTATGAACTTGTCTTCATCAGAAGTTGACTCTCATTTAAGTGAAACAATTCAGTTACCTAAATATACGGACATCTGTTTTAACTGTTTCAAAATTTCACAGCCTTGTCTTCAGCTGCTGATACAAAGCAAGGCAGAAGTAGGATCACATCTGCCAGCACAATCCAACTGCTTGGACAACTTAGGCTGCCTTAAAAGGCAGAGATGCCTGTGCATAAAAATTAATTGAAGCCTGAGTATGCTGGTTACTCAATGGAGAGTAACAGTAACCTAAGCTAGTCGATGGAGAGAAATTCCTCTAAGGCACATTTCRCATGTCTTTCAAGTTATGACATCTGGACGAAATTAATTATGTGATATGTGTCCTTTTAACTATAAAGACATTCTAACCGAACAGATTAGCTAAGCATATGTCACAGTGTAAATGTCTATATTTGTTACTGGAATTCCAAGTGTCTCTATGTGATAGATTTCAGGAATATGTAAACTTGCTCTTCAAGCTGTGCATTAGCCAGTTAAAATGTCTGAATTCAGTAGTCGATAAGCACAGTCTAATGAAAGTTAAGACATATTAGTTAAATCTCAGTGACATATTAACACTCAACTTCTGTTTCTGAACTTTCAGGTGTACAGACAATTCAGAGAGTTAAGCACTGATCAAACTTAAATCTAATATAAATTTAAGACAAACATATATCATTAAGTCAAATCTAGGACAGCTCTAATACTTTTGCTGTTGTGTAAAATTATCCAAAAAACTAGAAAATTTGTAACTGTCCAGATTTATGAGTGGAATTTGATTGCTTAATTATAAACATCTAATTTGAGATTTGGGTTAAAAGACATGGCATGGCACAGAACTGCTGTAGTTCTGCCTTCTATACCAGTTGCTGGAGGTTATGTGATATACGCAAGGGAATTCTCTCAACAAACACTAGTTGCTGAACTGGTAGTTCAGCCTACTGGTTTATGTGCCTAAGCCTTCAAGAGTTTTGTCTGCTGCGCATAAATTGTGGTGCAGTAATCCTTTCCTTTCATTGTACATGTACAAAAATGAAGCTCTCACAGCTATGTATGTTAAGYGAGAAAATATATTGGTTTAGATAATTCAATGTACACTGGAATTTTTTCTTAAATGGCTATTAATCCAAATATTGTCTGTGTAACCCATGGATGAAAAAAAAGTCATTATGATTAAGTAGGGACTAGTAATTAAAAAAAAAAAAAAACATTTGAGAGCAATTGCTCATTTAGAAAAACATTCATCTATATGTTTTAAAGGCAGATTTTAAGGCTGGTGAACAATTAGTACAGTATTAGCTGTAATGTCAGTTATTTTTAGTAGAAGAGAAACAAAGGACATGACACTGATGTGAAGCACTGTACTATGACTGTGAAATTGGCATGTTTGAAGCTATCAAGGGAACCCTCAAGTAAAAATTCTGATTTGATTACACTGTTACCTCCAACCAGACATTTGTACAAAGGTAATACAAGGTCTAAAGTAAATCAGAATCCTTCTGGATTAACAATCCTTCTGGAGCAACAAGTAGAGACTAGACAGAATATTTTGCATCCAAAATGGTGATACCTGCCTCTGTTTAGGAGTCTCAATCCCATTCTTCAGGCAGAATTTTGGTCAAGATTAAGATATAGATTTAGGTCTAAATAAAGCAATTGTATGAAACTTGGGGATAATGTAAGTTCCACTATAAACATGAATCATATTCATAAAATATAAATTGCGCTGCCATTAATGCCTTTAAAACACATTTTGAAGTCTCTTTTTTTCTTCTAGCTTACTGGTGCTGTTCAAGAATGGCTTCGATATTCTGTCTGACCTTACTTCTCTGTTGAATTTGCCAGATAACAGAGATGCTGTGCGTATACTAGGGACTCTCACAGGTTACCATATGCCTCTGATTAGGCAAGTGAATCAAATCACCAAGTTAAATTGTTCATGGAATCTGGACAGCAGTTCAGCTGATTGAGGAAATCTATTGATCACTTGAGACTTACTCATCTAGAAGATGAGTTGTCAGGCTCATACAGGTGCTTTGGACACTATGTAGTGCTGAAAAGGCACCAGATGTGTTAGGACTACAGACGGAGGATTATATCCCTTGCTAGAGTTTAAGCTAACATGCAAAACTGATGGACATGACCGGAGAAATTGGTGGATGCGACACACAACCATGTAAGAAAWGGCAAAAGTTACAGTTCTGGKCTTCCCAGTACAAGAGAGTGATGCAGCTACAGGTGAGACTCCAATAAAGGGCCTAAGGGCCTAAACTAAGATGATTAAAGGACTGGAACATCACTCCCGTGAAGGAAGATTGAAGCAGCTGAGAAYGTTTAACCTGGAGAAGAGAAGATTCATGGGGAATCTCATCTGTATATATAAATACCTAAAGGGAGAGGTCATGATTTAAACTCAGAAAGAAACTAAGCACCACWCAGGAGCTCTCTCACTACCCCCCAGCAGGATGGGGGAAGAAAATTAGAGTGGTAAAAGTGAGAAAACTCATGGGTTGAGATAAAAAAAAAATTGATAATTAAATATAATAATAATAACAAAAATAAAAATGATAATAAGTAGTAATGAAATGGAAAACAGTTAACAAAGAGGGAAAAATAAACTCTGGGGAAGACAGGTGATACAGATGACTGACTGACTAACTGATGCCCAGCCAGCTCCCAACCACTGTCACCCCAACCCCACCCCAACCTTTCCCCTAGTTTTACTGCTGAGCACATTGCTATAAAATGTTGGATATCCCTTGCGCCAGTTGGGGTCAGTTGTCCCCTCCCATCTCCTTGTGCACCTCCAACCTGTTGGCTATGAAGAAAATTAATTCTACCCCAGACAAAACTAGTCCAGGAGAATATAAAGAAGATGAAGCCAGGCTCTTCAGTGGTGCTCACTGATGGGACCACAGGCAATGGGCACCAACTAAAACACAGAGGGTCCCTCCGAATAACAGAAAATACTTTTTCACTGTGGAAGTGACTGACCACTAGAACTAGTTGCCCAGAGAAGTTGTGGAATCTCCATCCTCTGTGATATTCAAAGCCATCTTGATATGGACTTGGACAACCAGCTCTAGGTGACCCTTTTGGAGCAGTGAGGTTGGATCAGATGATCTCAGAGGTGTGTTCCAACCTTAATCATTCTATCATTCCAAGATAGCATCATGATGAATGGGCTGGATGTCACAAAAGGTTAATGTGGGTTATGTCAGATATGGCCAAATTTGGTAGCTGGTCAATAACAGCTTACAAAGCCAGATTTGCCAAAGGTGACGGTATAAAAAATATCAGTTTTGGTGTAGGTGTAAGAAAATTGGAACCAAAGTCTAAAATATTATTAGAGCTTTTTTCTTTTTTACTTGGAAGGATACTGGAATGGAGAAAAAGAAGGTAAAAGGCAGGAAGAAAGAGATTACCAAGTGGGAAATGAAATAAAATATCCAAATCTGGGATCAGTGCTGTTCTGAGTTGGCACTGGGGTAACTGATCACTATAGCCTAAATCGGGGCAATAAACCACTCTTCTTTTTCTAACAATGCTTCATGTGTCAAAAATGTGGTCAMGACAGAGTGTAGGTGACCGGGTGCTTTCCATGGCTAGCAGGAAAACACCTGGATGGATGGATGGATGGATCAAACAATCCAGCATGACTGTGTTAGTATTTGTTTCAAGCCAAACACCATCAGCAGCTACCTGTCACTTCCTACCTGGATGYCTATGTTGAAGCAAAGAGTGTCCCTACAGCAACTATTTTAGTAGCTAAATCCATTCCTTATTTGCTGATTCCTACAATTCCRGGACCCATGTATTCCGTTTCTTRTACTCCACAAGCTGCCTAAAACCTTTTYTTTTGTTCATTTCCAAGTGTTTCCTGCTTTTTCTTTCCATTCCTTGTGTCCTCTTTCTTAATCTCTTCACAATATTGCATTTTAATTTCACTTTTGGGGTAGCAATAATTTCTCTATGCTTTACTTCCCCCTGCATTTCTTTTAAAGAAGAGCACCAGTCTCTASTCTCTTTACTTAACAATGTCCATAGTCTTCATCCTACATATCCATGTTATTTTCCCCTCTGAATTTTGTATTATTTCCAGTAGTGCACTTTTCTACACTATCATCTTCAATTAAGGTTTTTTGTGATTATCTAAAAAATTATTATCCTCATCTCGATTTGGCTCTTCTACTTGGTATAAGCAAGTCTAGCAATTATTTACCTTATATTGGAAACCAAATGTGTGCAGGCCACAGTTGCAACACTCTGCTGTCTTAGTGCAGTACCAGCCATCTCACGGGACAGAACCTTCAGGGAACATATCAGTTAGATCCTAGATCCTGGATCTGCTCTTGCTTGGAATCAATCTTAAGACAGCTCTCTTGCTGCATTATAACAAGTTGCTAGCAACATGCTTGGAGTTAAAATTTTATAAGTCAGTCCTAAATGGTATCTTTTCTCACCAGAAAAGTAAATGATCCATTCTTGATASGTATCTGATCCCTCTGCAAAGCTTCCTGTCCCTGTTCCAAGCCRTGGTAGGGCTAGATTAATTTGATGTATTTTGCTTGTACCTAATTTGTTTGCTTATTTTGTTCTTGGAAGTAGTTCAACTTTTCCCTGCACTTTACTAAATTGAACCTGAGGAGATATCATGCATGGAAAATCACATTCTGAATAATTAAATATTAATACAATTTTATATGTAGCTGGAAACAGTCTTCTAAAAGGAARTTTTTGTGCTCCAAGTGCAATCACACACAACTCTGACTCTGAATTTTTCTAGGGAYTGTACAGATTTTATTTCCTATGGGTACATTGCACGAAAAGTAGAGTATTTTTCATATTTACCACATATCTGGGTATCACATTTTCTATTACATAAGCACATATGTTGTTATGACTTCCTAAACATAGCTGTTAACTATAGAAATTAAGGTCAAACAGGTGGAGGGAGGTAAAAAGTCAGTCCAAGTCATTCTAAATGTATCTGTAGATGCCCCTTCAATGCATAAAATTGAGAAAAGATCATATTATCAGTTGGAATATACAGAAAAATAAAATTACCAATGCCTCTTGTGATATTTTTTCACTAAGAAAGTTATTTACTCAGTTTGGCTATTACATTATCCCAGAAGAAAAATGATGTTTCTCATAGCTTYCTCAGTAATTATTAGATTTATATTCTAAATCTAAGACGCAAGTTCTAACCATACAAATTTTAATTGCACTGGGAAGAGCATTACTARTAGCCAAGTGTACAGGCTGTCTTGTCAAATGAAAGTTATTTAGGGATTTTACGGGAAAAGTTCCTGTAGGAGTGTTTTATAACTAGAACTCAAAAAACCCACACAATCAGTAGYCAATAAGCAAACAAACTGTATAATGTAAATAACAATGAATGTTGTCTAAGGCAGCATGACATTTGGCAGATTTGCTATAAAATTAGTTTCTCAGAAAGCTAAAGAAGGAGCAGAAGAGTAGAAACAATTAGATTTTGATCAACACAGGGAAAACATAATTTCTTTCAGTGGATAATGATCAGCACTACATAAGTTGCTTCCTACAGGGAAAGGAAAGAAAAAGTAATTTTGAATTAGAATTAGAACAAATATTCACAGAAAAAAAAAAATCTCACAACTAATCAAGAATACTCCACTAAAATAGAAGAAAATACTTCTGTTAATAATTTATTATTTTTCATTGTTGGTGACAGACAGTCCACATTTGTCAGTATCATTCCTGTAGTTGACCTCTGATGACAACGTTATCTTTACATAGTTCAGATCATGTGTAGAAATAAAATAAAATAAAATAAAATAAAATAAAATAAAATAAAATAAAATAAAATAAAATAAAATAAAATAAAATAATAAAATAAAATAAAATAAAATAAAATAAAATACAGTTTTATTTGTGTCTGTAGTTTTTGAGTCAGTTTGTTCAACCACACCTATTAGGAGGCCTTCACAGAAATTTAAACAAAGCAAAAAGACTAATAATATTATATTATAATCACAAATATGTGTGTCTAGTATTCAAAAAATGTTTGTTGGGGCTGATATTTTCCATGCTTTGTGTGTCTATGCAAATATTCCTTTCAGTAAAGTTTCAGTCAGACAATTTTGATTCATTCTAACAGGGTTCTGGGAACAGAGTTAGTTTTTCTAATGTGGAAACTTTCAACTGAGGTTAYGTCTACAGCTGATTTACTACTGTTTCTTTAGATCTGGATACTTGATTTTGTATCTTCATTTCCTAATGTAAATGTAGACAGGATTTGGGAAACTTTTCCGACCTCTGAATTTCATCTGAAACTTTTAGCCTTATGTTGTTCTACACACATGGTTACTTCTCACTTTTCTTTAGCATATTGTGGTCAAATGGGGCAACAGGAAATGCAAATTTATCAGTACATATAACCTTTATGTCTTTACAAAATGTCTTTTGATGACATGAGTCACAATTGTACCATAAATTGCCAAATATTTTTTTCAACTTTTCAAAAAATAAAACCCCGTATCCTTGAAAAAGAATTAGGAAACACCCTTTTTTAATAGCAATTGTGTTCCACTAATCCTAGTTATATTCACTTTATTGTGAATTTTACATCAATGACTGCCACAATCCTACAATACTGGTTTTTCTTCATTGATATATTCAAGCAAGGTGAATATGTTGGTTCCTTTCTGCTTTCTGATTATTTTCTTTGCATTCTTCTACCATCTGGCTATACTTTCAAGACTCTAAAGTGACCCAGCTGAATATTTGCAATTGTACTTCTCCAATATAGGACAGAGAATACATATTACAATTTTGTTTCTTTCCACTGAGAGAAAAGCAGCAGCAAGTTCTCCTGTTGTCATTCTTGAATTCTTTGATCTGTAAATTCAGGATTAAAGATGAGTGGTGGAAATTGATTCATGTTCCACTGTCCAATGGATTTGAATATTTCCATCCTGACTCTAAAATAGTAGCTTCCTAAAAACAGTCTTATAAAATGTTTCAAACTCTTAGAACTAAAATTTTGTCATAGTGTGTTGGTTTTGCAGGGCATGGGGTTTTTTTTGGGGGGGGGGAGGTGCTACAAAGGTGGCTTCTGTGAGAAGCTGCTGGAAACTTCCACCATGTCCAGCAGAGCCAGTCCCTGATGGCTTTGATGATGGACATGCTGCTGGCRAAGGCTGGGCCAATTAGAGATGATGGTAACGCCTCTGTGAYAACAGATTTAASAAGAAATCATWACAAAGTTTGCACTGCGCAGTTGTAATTTTCCAGCTGGAGAAGAGTAGGAGTGAGAATATGTGAGAGAAACAACAATGGAGGCACCAAGGTCAGTGCAGAAGGAGGGGGAGGAGGTGCTCCAGGCGCCGGAGCCGAGATGTCCCTGCAGCCCGTGGTGAGGACCATGGTGAGGCAGYTGTSCCCCTGCAGCCCATGGGGGTCCMCGGGGGATGCAGAGATCCACTCRCAGCCCGTGGGGGAGGTGCCCACGCCAGAGCGGGTGGATACCAGGACACTGTGRTCCRSWGGRAGTCCCATGGAGAGAGAGGCCTTGYTTCCAGGCTGGAGCAGCCRTCCTTGGAGGACTGCACCCCGTGGCAGAGTGACCCACGCCACAGSAGTTTTGGGAGGACTGTCTGCCCGTGGGATGGACTCACGCTGCAGCAGTTTTGGGAGAGCTGCTGCTCGTGAGAGTGGACCCACRCTGGGGAAGTTCACAGAGAACTGTCTCCGGTGGGAGGGACCCCACGGTGCCGCAGGGAAACGACTYCTCTCCCTGAGCAGCGGAAAGAAGATCCTGGGTGATGAACTGACCAAAACCCCCACCCCGTCTCCCTGTGCCATCGGTGGGAAGGAGGGAGGGGTTGGGAGGAGAGAAGGGTGTTTGTAAGGGCTTATTTTTATTTCTCATTCTCCTACTCTGATCTTGGGAAAAAATACAACTCCGCCACAAACTCTTGTTAGTAATAAATTCACCTTATATCATTAAGTTGAGCCTGTTTTGCCCTTGAAGTGTTTTCTCCTGGTCCTTATCTCAACTCATTAACCCTTTGATAAATTTTCTCTCCTCTGTCCAGTTGCAGAGCAGAGGAGAGTGAGTGAGTGGGTTTTTCGTGGGTGCCTGGCATTTGGCCAGTGTCAAACCATGACACATAGAAACTTAGACTTGCAATACCTGACTTTCTGTCTGTTACTGATATAACTTGAGAGTTTGACTGTTTTACTTGATGCTTTATCTCTTTGGAAAATAAAGGCTGAGTCCGGAATAAGAGGGTAAAAAGTAAAAATTTATTAAAGGATTTGGAGAAAGCAAAGCCTTCCCAGGGATAACCCCGGGACCCCCGCTGCACCGGCTTTGGGCCCAATCTTGCYRAGCGGGGTTCCAGCAAGTGTAAGTTATACAAAGRTAAAAAGGGTACAAAAAGGGTAAAAAAGTCTGTGTAGGTGTTCGTGTTTCTACTATTATAGGGGTAACATAGTTTTGAAATATTCTCCAATGAAAAGCAGAATTTTGTTACACTATTCCTTGTGGCAAGTTTCTATTGGAKGTCCTCTGCTTACTTCAATAGCTTATCAAGTCTAACTCTGGAATGCTTAAAGGCTGATAACTTGGTTCTGTTTTGTCTATAGGAAAGGGATACAAGGTTACAGGATAGAGGTTATAGGATTATAGGGGCACTAATATATAAAAGTATAAAACTAAAATACTACTAATCTAAAAAGCATAAAACCAAAAAAATCTCTCTGGCATCATTCTGAACTGCATTATGTTACATATATTTGGATAATTACCATTAAATAGTATAAATAAGTAATTATTATAAATGGGAAGGCTACCTTTAATCATACTTTGAGTGTCTGAAATGCTTCTTGGAACAAAGGAAACAGCTATACAAAAGAAACAAGTGACACTGAAATGGAAAATGTAACAATTTTAATTTTTTATCTACATTAGAGGTGTTTGAGTTTGCAGGGGGTTTTCATTTGTTTGTTTAGTTGGATTTTTTTCCTTGTTTTTATTTTCATTTTACAATTTAATTTTAATATTATTCCCATGGAATATCATAATTTGCAAGTGTGGCCTTGTAGAAGGTAGAGTTTGAAAGGAAAATATATAATGATTTTTAACAAAAAATGCAAAATAAAAAATAAACATCAGTTTATAGTGGAGTATCTAGCTGCACAGAAGGACGAATTAATAAATTTCTACCTTTTGATGGGTTTTCTCCTATTTACACTTCTGATTCTCTTCCCATCCTGCTACAGGGGCATGAGCAAGTTGCTGTGTGGAGCTGAGCTSCTGGCCTGGGTTAAAGCACAACAGTCCTTTTTGGTGCCCAACGAGATTCTTGAGGTGTTCATATTTACAGATCTGATTGAAGTGTACTAGGCAGAGTTTGTAGCCATTATAGGTATTTAGCTACTAATTGACAGGCTCTTGTGCTTGCCTTGGGATTTGCTTACTTTACTGTATATTAGATATATTTTCATTTTGGGATTACTCTTTTCTATGAATTCTGAATGCTTTCATTATAGCATTTGTCAAGTTTCAGTTTAATTTATATGCCCATGTAGAGAAATCTTCCTCTCTGTTAGTCACTCTAATATCTTTTGCCAAGTTCTCAGAGGCATCAATTTAATTATTTTTATATCAYGGATATTGAAGAAAAACATGATAGTTGTCAAAACACTTTTTACATCTTCTATGACTGCAATGCTCTGGTAGAAGTCAGGAGTTGGAAAAAGYTGCCTTTTTCGTTTGTCCATCAGGTGCTGCCAAAACCTGAATTCTGTTTCCTGAACGCTTGACAAAAGGGAGGGTGCTATTCAAAATGTGACTATTGGTACTGGGGAGGACTAAGGTGTCTTATCTTTAGGTGCCTCATCTCTACAGAGGTCGTCAGTTAGGTCTGAGCCATTACGGTGGGACCACCCTTGGCTGCCACTAGAGGTACCAACTCCTTCACACTCAATCATTTCCCATGCAATTGCTGTAGCTGATGGTTACTTAAGCAAACCAAGATCCTATCAATGTTATAAGATTTTGAAAATATGATTGGCTGTGTAAAACACTGTATAAAAGAGACAACTAAGGGTATTGCATAAAAATTGTGTTAATTGATTACACTGCACCTTATTACTGATACAAAGGAACTACTATTGAGAGACAAAGCTGTAATCCAAATGATATTACTAGTTCATTGTGATATAACAATAGAGAAATAAATCAGCTTCTCGCTCATTTATGTAATCTATGAAGATTGTTATAGTTCAGTAAAGGATGCAATACATGCATTGCAAGAAAAATTGGTTTGTATTAACAGATATGCAGCTTTATTTTKTGACACAGAATGCATCACTATCACCTGCTTTCAATGAGTTTGAAAAGGCAACAATGAACTTAGCTCAAGCAGAAGACAAATAGCAGTGAAYGAAGCTTAAGAATCTTATTTATCATTGAGCAAGACTATCTTGCACAAGACTGCAAGTAGTATTGTGTGACTATGGTTCAATTTTAAGTAGAAACATTTGTCTGACTAAGGAAGYATATATAACACAGAATTAGTGCAAGCATATTTAGAGCTATATTTATTTATATTTTAAGAAATTTATCTTATGCCTGAAGTTTAACAGATGTTAGCTCAGCTAATTCAGGATTTTGGCAGATTCCATTGTGTAAGTATTTAGCATCAGTGGCTGAATTTATTATTCCATTATCATCTGTGAAGGAACAATGAAAGATAGTGTCATAATTTCCGAGATATATAGAAGTTGGCACTGAAAAATGTATTGATGAATGCTRCTTTCCTCTCATAGTACTACAGATTTGTTTTCCAGATGTTTCCCAGTACCTATGTTGCACCTGACAACTTCAAGAGGAATGGATTTTTGCAGTGCCTCTGATGTTCCTGTTCAGAACAACACCCTTGATATTTTAGTGTCAAAAATTTCAAGCAATTTCCCAAAGAAAGGGCAGTTTAGATGTGGCCAMAAATACTTTTCCTGTTTCTCTCTGGAATGTATCTTTACAGTCCTCCATAAAGCAGCTTAGACATGCTGTGAGTTGTAAAGTTTAGCAGAACAGTGAAGCATTAGCTTGGGAAGATATCTATAAATGGCAAACTGACATCTGATTACTAAGATAGGAATTATTTCTCTGATGGTGGGTGTGGGGCACGGGTGTCCTTTCAGCTCCTCAACTGCTATTTTTATGCGTAGGTCTTTGAAGGTCTTCAGTCAAGATATAAACATAAAAAAATATGCTTCAAAAATAAAGTATGTGAACAATTTTTTTGAGATGTAGGGATTTAAAAACGTATGCTAAAATACAAATCTTGTTTCAGACCTTTTTGCTAAGGTATCTTTGGATACAAACAAGCTTTAATGAAATTTTTTCATTACTTTCCATGGTCAGAGGTTAACAGTGATTCTAAATTATCTCACATCCGTTTTCTTGGGAATACTTAGAAGATCATGATTCAGATGAACCATGACAATTAACACCTAAATCTTGTAGAATTTTAGACAGATATTTCTTCTCTGATTGTTCTGGCAAGCTACCATATTTAGTTTTGGTTAATACTATACTCATCCATTTGACCGGTGACCATTAAATAAAATGAAAAATGGGTAGAAATTTAAGAACTATGCACTTAAAATACTCGCTGACCAATTTTTTTTTCTGTATTTCAGATMTTTTTTAAGTTTGAGTGATGGTTCTGTAAAACAGTACTAGATAGCTAATTATGGTCGAATKAATCCTATGCGATGGATACCAGGAGAACAATTCAGCTAATCATACTCAAACAGCTATTAGAGGGTGAGCTAAATAGATTTTCAAGAACTATGTGTTTAAATCAACTCTTTAAACAAGTATTTTGCTGGATTCTAGAAACTTTTAAAGTTTTTAATAATTAGCTATAGTTACACTTGTTAAACTTTTTTCAGCTTTACTTATCATTATTTGTCTTTCATGAACCTGCTTTCCTATTAAAAGAACTAGTTTGAGTGCTCTGATTCACAATATATTTCTGAAAAGCCATGGACATTTTTGGCCTATGCACTTCACAGATGTTGGACAGAACTGCACTCCAACTATAAAAGCAGAAAAGGAACTTCTCTTAATAAATAAGGTTCTATAAGTAGCGGTTTTAACTGTTCTTYGCAAATAAAGTGAAACCTATTGCCCTTTAATTTCTGATGCAAGTCAGAAACATTAACTTTCAATGACAATAGGATATACTGATTTCTGCATCAACAAAATGATTAGAATTTGTCTAGGTTAGAATTATCATCCCATGTGAGTAAGAGTAGAGGGGCAAATATAGAAAACTAGTGTTATCACAGAGCTAATACATAGGAATACAATTGAAAATTGTACTGAGATGAGGAGGGAAAAAAAGAAAAAATCATATCCCTCAAAGATGCATTTTTTAATTAACCATTGATGAATCTGGTGGATATAATACAAAACTAGCAGTTAYTGTTACTTCTGAAGATTTAAATGTCACCAAAAAAATTGACACTAAGAATGGTAGTAATAGAATGATTAAACTAAGAAAGAAAAAGTACAAGGTCAATATGTATAATATGTAAAAGTACAATATGTAAAGATTGATAAGGACAAATCGTGTTATAAGCCAGGAAAATGTCAGTAATAATCAGAGGAAGCAGAAAACCCTGAATATGTTGATTGTTATTGTGTCACTGAGATTTCAATATGAAAAAGAATGCTAGGATGGAACATCAAAATATATTGTGTCAAACTGATATTACAATAAAGAGGRGAAGAAGAATTAAACTAAACACTTGCTAGGTTGCTATAAACTGATCATGAGCGTGGTTGAGAGAGAAACTGATATTTTCCAGCTGTCAAAGTAGTAACATTGTGGAATAGCCTTCCTATATGACAGAGTATGAGGGCAGATAAATAGTTCTGAGATGAAATCTGATCCATTTCTGAAAAGGCTGTGATTACCTATAATAGCTGAAGACAATTCTCCATGTCCTTTCTTGTCATATTCCAACAGCCTCAAAGTACTTTCCTTCACTCTGTTTGAAATGTTTTAACTATTACATAATACAGGTTAAAAAAAATAAACACTAATGAAATATTTTATAACTTTTACAGATATGCAATGATTTTTTTAATTTTCCATGTGTCATAATTTTATAATTTCTCAACAAAATAAGTGTTCAGTGGGAAAAATTTGGACTATGTAAGGATTCCTCTCACATAATTTTAGATATTAGACTTCCTTTTGCCACCCCACAAAACACAAGAGATAGATCAAAGCATGTCCAGAAACTGAATCTTTCAACATATCTTTCTTGAAGAACAGTTTTGGAAAAGGAAAAAGATAACCCTCTCAAGGCATCCCTCTTTATGCCTACAAACTCTAGAGGAATGGCAGTGAGCCTCATGAAGATATTGAGCTTGTACAAATAAAAAATAAATATTATCTTTACAACATGTTCCATTGCATGTTCACACACYCAGTAAAGAAATTTTTCCTCATATCCAGGTGGAACTTCCTGTGCTTCAGTTTCTGCCTGTTGCCTTTTGTCCTATTGTCTGGCACGATTGAGAAGAGCCTGTCTCCATCCTCTTAACACCCTTCCTTCACACACTCTGTAATTGATCAGGTCCTCTCTCAGTTGTCTCTTCTTGAGATTGAACAGGCCCAACTCTCTCAGCCTTTTCTCATAAGAGAGATGCTCCAGTCTCTATCATCTTTGTTGCCCTCTGCTGGACCCACTCCAGGAGCTCCATGTCTCTCTTGTCCYGAGGAACCAAGAACTGGGCACAGCACTGCAGATGTGGCCTCACCAGGGCTGAGTAGAGGGGCAGGACCACCTGCTGGCAATGCTCTTCCTAATGCACCCCAGGACACCATTGGCCTTCTTGGACACAAGGACACTGCTGGCTCATGGACAGTTTGTTGTCCACCAAGACCCCCAGGTCCTTCYCCACAGAGCTGCTGTCCAGCAGGTCGACCCCAGCCTTTACTGGTGCATGGGGTTATTCCTCCCCAGATGCAGGACCCTGCATTAGCCTTGGCTGAATTTCAGACGGTTTCTGCCCATCTCTCTGCCCTGCCGAGGTCCTTCTGAAGGGCTACACAGCCCTCTGGGGTATTGGCCACTCCTCCCAGCTTTGTGTTGTCACTGAACTTGCTGAGGAGGCATGTCCCCCTTCATCCAAGTCATGGATGAATAACTTAAACAATGCTGGGCCCAGTACTGAACCTTGGGGGACACCACTAGTGACAGGCCTCCAGCTAGACCCTGTGCCACTGGTTACCATTCAGCTAATCATACTCAAGTAGCTACTAGAGGGTGAGATAAATAGATTTCCATTTATTCAATGTSTAGCTTACATACAGACATCTAAAATTTAGGTATTTTTATCTTTGGGACTGCCTTCTTCTTTCAGTTGATGAAAGAAAGGCAAAACGAAAATCCAGTTGGCTGCAGATAAAGCACAGCTGTATACCGGATAGAATGGGCTCAGCCTCACTATCCTTGTGCAAACTCAGTGTCATTTACGACRGCTTTTTGTATTCCACTTCATGTTCCATTACCCCTGCAAAGGCCAAATTTAGGTGCATGTCCTGGGTCACATTATCCACTCTTGCAAAGGTGCTTTTACTACAGCATTTCAGAGAGTTTTAGAGGTCTGTATGAGAGCAACTGGACAGAAACGTCTAAATTCATCCCTAGGAGCCAAGGGAATTCCAATGTGTAATGAAGGAAGAGATTAACCAGATTAATATTAAAGGGGGAAGAAGTGGAATGTTTTCTCACCTGTTTATAACACTGAATAGAATGATTTTTAATCCATTCTGATGGGTATCACTATTTATTAATGGGGTATTAAACCTACGCTGAAACTGAACCTGTCGATGAGATTTCAGTAATGTAAACTCCATATAGTCTCTAAATATATTTTAATAGTTCAGCAGCATTCCTTGCTGGAAAAGTGATGCTCAGTAGTAAGCTCTAAAATGACTGCTACTAAAAATGAAAGCATATGATTTTCTTTTCTGATTTTAAGTCAGTATCAGACTAAATTTTATTCCAGACATTTCTAATTTTCAGTGGTTTCCATCTTACTATTTAATAGAAAGAGTTAACCCTTGACTGCCTGCATAAATCTCACAGCTCTTAATACATCTTCCTGGGACAGTATATTAAGACCACCTTTAGATGAAGTGACTATCTTGAATACAGTAGCTTTTGTAGCTCTATAGTTTGTTTGGCTACATTTATACAAAGTCATATAGACAGTGATAATTGATAATTGCTCTCTTTTGAATGTTCCTGAACACTTTAAACACAAAAGCCCCCTCACTTGAAAAGCAGTACTTTTTCAACATAATTGCATGTGAACATTATGCATGTAAATGCCACTTAAAGTAATCTCTTCTCAGGGATTTTGTATTTAATAATAAAATAATTATTTTATTAATTTATCATGGACATTCAAGTCAAAAGGCCTTCTGACTGCTATAAAAGGCATATTAAATCATGAAACTTGATAAATGATAAATTTTGTCATTATCCAACAAAGGACTGAACTTACATTGAAGTTAAGTGAAGCATATGTATTTCATAAGATAATTTATTTCTCCTTCTGTTGGAGGAAACTTGAACCATACTGTTGATTTTTGGAAAAAAYGTGAGCAATTCTAAGATACTTTAAGAATCTTCACCTGAGAAGAATATAAACGACCTAAAATGAAGTAAACTGCTTGGATAAATATTTCTGTTAAAAAAAAAAGTTTAGGTACAACGATTACAAAATAGACTAAAAAATAAGGTTGTTTTTTATTGCAATTACTGTGACCGAATCAGAGGAGGAAGAGCATGTTCTATTAGCTAATATCAAGTTGAAATGCATAAAAATAGTCCTGAGAAAATTGTAGGCTGAGGAAGAAAACCCCTTATTCCTCCCAGCAAAGGAGATGGAACACTGATGACTCAGTGTAAAATTAAGTAGGAAGAATGAAAATTTAACACCAAAGAAAAACAGCGAACAGCTTTGTTGGTGGACTTGATTGTGTTAATAATAATTCATGGTAGAACTGGCTGTTTKTATTTTGATCGTTTGTATTTTTGCAGTGAGTCACTCATATTTTGATTAGTCTTAAAATATTAATTAATCTAACAAGAAATTCTAATATTTGGATCCCCATATAAGAAAAGTGTATTACTCAAAACGTACCCAACAAGAGACCTTCCCTAGAAGGGAAAACAAAGTTTTAGCTTTAGTTCAAGCTACACCTGGCCCACTTCAGTTATGATTATATTTGTGGGGWAAGTAAAGTACTTTAACATATCATATTGCCAGAAACAAGGTAAAAGGACAGAAAATACCCTCCCCCCCCCAAGAAAGATCTGATGTCAACAAATTGCACATTACGATATTGGAGGGCTAGTTGTACCTTTACTCTTCTTCTGTCTCTTTAATAGTGCTTAGCCATAATTGCCTAATTCAAACCTTGTACCCCTAATACACAAACATATTTGAAGTATCCCACTTTATTTCTAGTTTCAGTTGACTCTCAGATATATATGTTAATCCTACGACAAATATTTTTCCAGTGTTRAGATGACCAGGTAATGTGTTTTTAGTAACCAAGGTTCAGATTGAAAATTGTTTATTTGCCTAACTTCCATCACTCTTAACTTTAATCACATGCAGTGAATGGTCATGCTACTTGATCAATCTGTGTTCTCAAGCTAATGCTTTATTTCTGAAAATTTGACATACAAATTCCTCCACCATATTTTGGCATATATATCAATATCCCTTTGAATTTTTGTGAATGTTTCTCAAGGATATAATTTTATTGAAATATATACTATGCAAAAACACAAAGAAAACAAACAATAGCCATAAAATTGTTAACTGAATAAGCTGGTCAAGTGCTGGGCAAGGAGGTCATTAGTCTTCTTAAGAGCAGGAAATATTTCAGTGCTTCACAAGACAGTTAACTAATTTCACGGACCAATCACATCCCAATTCTTTTCAAACCAGTGAAAAATGTCTTCACATAAGCACATACACATATAGTACTCAATACAAATTTAAAAGCATCAGTAATTTAAAATGATGTTTACTTTCACAAACACAAATCTTTGTCTTATAGATCAGGAATTTAGCAATAAATTGTCATTTAGGGTGATACCCATCAGCTAGGTGGAGCCTTATAATATTCAAAACATGTATTCTCTTTCTCCAAAGACTGCATTACTTAAAGGAAAGCATTGATTTTTGCCAAGAGACATACAGAAAGACAATCAATCAATGACAGCTTTGCAAGAAAGGTACTAGTAAAAGTACCCTTGGTTCTCACTTTGTATTCCTTGAGGTCATGCATTTATTTTAAATTTTTGTTTCTCTGATGGTTGAGGGACACCCACAATTAGAATGAGTCTTAGTCAATTTTCATTTCTGCATAAATGAACTAAAGGAAAAAAATTATAAATAAGTAAAGAAAAATATTTTAAAGGAAACCTTTCCATGGACTGGACCACTTTCAGTTTTTTGTGTTTTAATGTGGTTTTCTTTCACTTCTTGTCATGGTTTAGGAATGGTACTCCCCAATTTAGTGTTCCCACTGAAACTCTCTAAACTCTGTGTCACTGGCTCCCCACGTTTTCCTCCCATTCCCCTCCTGGCTGTTTTGGAATCAGTGCCACCGCACCGCTCCCTCCAGCTTGGGACCAGTGTTAGCCAACAACCCTTTCCACCACGCTTGCTCAATCAGAAGGAACCCCTTCTCCCCTGAAGAGAGGGAGTCCCTTCCCCCATCTCCGGCAATGGTATGAGGTGGTATAGAATAATCTCTGTGTCATACCCATACCTCATCCCAGCTACTGAAAAAATTGACCCTGTCCTGGCTGGAAGCAGGATGCTTCGTTATGCACAATTGATATGCCACCTGATATACTCATTTTTATCTTTTAAAAACCTGACATGCTTATGTTGTTTGTCTGAAGTAAATGATATCTCTACTCCTCATGAGTTCCTTTTAAGGTGAAGTTATGGAGATTTTAACATCATTAAACCACAAAAATCATGTTACTTTGAAGTAAGAAACAACTATTAAAGTGCTGACTTTTTATTCGAGGACAACGATTAGTTCAATATAATATAGCATTTTACAATGCAAAKATTAGAATTTGGAAACTGAGAACTTGCAGAGACTAATAGTGTTATCCATCTGTAAAATATATGGTCATTCAAAACTATAATGTTTTTCTCACATGGAAAACACAAAGCCAAGCTATAAACAAGTCCAAAAGAACCCCTCTCCTGATTTTTAAGATAGCTACAAAACTTCAGCACTTTTTTAAAAAGGCAGACTCTTGCTTCAAGAAAAGATCTACATATACAAATGAAAAATAAAACAAATTCCAGTCATGGGACTTTGTCTGACATTATTCAATTTCCAAAATATAGATTGCTTGTGATTAAGAAAAAATACAGCCTCAAGCCACTGAAACAGAGGAAATTGCATATTCCAAAGAGAATAAATGAATGAAAATAATTAAATAATAACTAATAACTGTGTATATTACATCTGTTATTAGCACTTACAGACAGATTGTACCACGCACTGGGAAAAAAGGTCTATCAGYATGCAAACGCTGAAACAAGATCTGAAAATTTCTACAGAATTTGATGAAGGTGAAATGTATGTGATCACTCAATGATAACACTGAAGACAGAAATTTGTCCTCTATTCCTTCATATTTCCCCCTAAAACAGGTTGGTGTTTTTTTTTTTCCAGTGACAAATAGGTACTACTTCACAAGTAAACGATCCTGAAAAATAAATAAATTTTAGAAAAAATTCTGAAAACCAAATTAATTGTGTAAGAATTCTTTTTCTCAGAAGCCATTATTGAATGGGACTATACCTGTTCAAAAATCTCTCACCTAAAAGATATTAAGTATTGTGAAAATACAGAGTGCTATCTACTGCTGAAAGTACAAGACTACAAAACTATTCCCTCTGGGAATAAGACAGAGAGGCAGAGCAATGTTTTAATTATAAATTTATTGGACATAAGGTTCCAGTGAAGAATTCCAAGTATGTCAGGCAAGAAAGCAGATGCCTCTGTTGTGTTATGCTGTATATGCTACTTTCTGTATCTCATCTCATTCATACAAAATGAATATAAAATATTAAGGTACTACAGAAAACCTAAATRGCAAAGGAGAATCCCACCGTGGTTCAGTAGTCCCTGTAGTAAAATTTAATTTAGAAAAGGCATTATTCAACTGCCAATAACAATATTCCATAAATCAGACTTTTGAGGTAATCAATGACAGAGTTAGGGCAATTCTCATATTCATAAAAGAATAAGAGTAACTATCCAAATAGCTAATGTGGAACAAATTACCCTTTAGAAATCCTAGGTCTTGTTTAATATGCATTAGGTTGCTTTTCTTCGCATTTTTGGTGGTTCTAGGCTGGAGGTAATGCTTTTCAGCACAGTGCATCCTATGATTGATCTGATTATACAATAAATGTTTCAAAGCCTGCAATACARGTATTTCATATTTCCCATTTAATTTCAGAAAATATATAACAGTTATGCAGAGGAAATGTAAATTTTATCACTAGCTTTTTAAATAAACATCCTATTTCTTCACAAATGAAGAACTGTAAATATAGAAGAGCATACTCAGATAATATTTCTGAGACATTTTACCCTACCCACAAAACTAAAACAGATGTATAATTAGAAAGGAATTACTACAATTAAATCAGTAATTCCATATTTTAGCAATAAATTCATGGCAGGTATATTATTTTCTTGTCAATTAAAGTTTACAGTTAACAGTCAGTGTATTTTTCAGAATTTGGTCCAGTATATTTTGGTTTTAAATACCTCAAGAACTTGGTCTTTCAATCCTCCCCTTAGGAAATTATTCTATAATCTTGTCAAGAGATAGGTTATGCTTATCACTAGCAAGTGACAGTGCTTGCAGGTATAACATGATACTCTTATTTAAGACCTGAAACAATCTCCACAGAAAGATAATTGAAGTGGAAAAAATCTTCTTAAATTTAATCTTCAATGGTCAGGCAAATAACAGATCTGAGAGGGGAAACTCAAGACATTTATTATGTCTGCCTTGCAGCTTAACACCAATAATAGTGCAGTCATGCTTATTCACTCCAGTTTAAACTTTCAATTTACTTCGCATCCAGCATCCAGCAAACCTGTGCTAAAGACCAAATCAATTATATCAATTTACTTTACATTTGCCTTATCTTACCTTTATATTTAACTTATTTATAGGCTATATGAAATGTTGTATGCCATACCCTATTTATGAAGGAGTTCTTTCACAGTCATGAAAAGATTTGGAAACTACAGGCTATCTATATATTCCACAAATTACATGACAGATGAAGAAGGGCCTAGACAGCAGTTTGTTTTTCTTTGCAATAGAGGATGTTGGAAAGAACCCTGTTTGGCTGCATGCACATTTAAGATTATTCATAAGTCTTAGCCAGGTGAGATCCCTGGGCAATAAATAATAGGCATCTGAAAAGCTAGAARTGAAGAACAATGTAATTTTTACATCTTCATTTACATACTTTAATGAATGCTGTATCAGAACAAGGATCTTTAGATCTTTATGAAAATTTTGCACTGGTTTCTGACTCTTCACAAAGTAGAATAATTAGAAGTGACAGCTTCCTGGCAGTTATGTTGTTAGCTTTTTCTGATGTTAGTGGAAGTAAACCTCCAGATCATTTAATCTTCAGCCTGTGGTCTTYAGAAAATAAAAAACTGACAGCTGTTTGACACCTGAGAGATCTCCATCTACCTAAGAGATGCCATGTCCTCCTTTATGATCAGTAGCATAAAAAAATGTTCTATTTACTGATGAGACATTTCCAAACCTATAGGAACATTTCTCCATTTCAGTGATAGTAACACCTAACCACTGAGGGCTGGCTGTCCTGCAGGAGGGAGTGAGGAGCAGAGGGTGGCCACAGGGCCAGCAAGGCCATGCCCTCCCTTGAGCAGAGCTCTGCCCTGCAGTGTTCAGCAAGGGAGCAGGGCTTGAATGGGGTTAAGGACCAGAGTTGGGACAGAGCCCTGCAACTACATAGTAAAAYCATGGTGATGGGATGGTTGAGATTGATCTGGCTCGCGGGTCAGAACACCCTCAGAGGCTGACACACAGGGCTGAAGGAGACTTGGAACAGTCATTCCTGATGACAAAACTGTAGCAGTTGGGGTTTTTTTATCACAGATGACTGATTTYTGTCTAACCTGCCCTCCAGGAGAAAATATATCTTTTCAGGCAATCCACTTTACACAGAAAAGAGACTATTACCTTTCAGTTTGAAGCAGTTGAAGCATATTAGAAGATGAGCATCCCTTCAAACTAAATAAGCCCATGTATTTCGCTATTTTGTTTTATGGCATGGTTAATGACATTCTGTTATCTTTTTTTGACTTATTTCTGTTTATGGTACAGAACATCAGCCTCCACCAAAACCCATCAAGGGCTGAGCAAGGTGAAGGAATGACTCGATAAATCTTGCAAGCCTAACTTCCATTTATCCACATTAATGTAGTGGTTATATTTTTTTTTTTATTTTGGGCACAGATTTTGTTTGGCATTTCTAGATACATATTTATCTTGACATCTAGCATGCAATTAATTGCAGAATTGCTTTGTACCTGCTCTACACCCTGTCTTGCACATTAGAAATGAAGATACACAATCAAAATGAGCTCTGATTGATCTGATCAAATGCCTTCCAAACCTCCATGGAAAGTTGTGATCATATATTAATAGAATAAAACAAAAAAAATAGAAATGCATCTAAGATGTAAAAATGTAAGAGTGTACAAGAAGAAAACATGTTTAAATGTTTTATAAGGAAGATAGGAGCAGTGATTAAAAACTTGATGAAAATTAGCAAAATTACAAGTGAGATACAGAAACAGAAAAGAAAGCAAAATTTAGCTTTTGTTTGATCTGATAGAAAAAGAGTTACCRCAGTTTGGAAATAAATTCCTGCTTGTTTGTTTGTTTGTTGTTTTACTTCAAGGAGTGAACCTATTTTCAAACACATTTGAATATTAACTAATGAAATAAAATAAAATTAAAAATTGGGGACAAATAAAAAAAATTGGGGACAAACATCTCATATTGCTTGTACTGAACTTTTCTACTGATAATTTGTTTTGATTTTCAATTATGGAAGTATATCTGAGATGAAAACATTGCATTCTATGTTATGTGGACAGCAGTATTGTTTTTATTTAAATTATAGATGATAGATCAATAAGAGGTTTGGTACTCCAGACTTCCCCCACTAAAAAATATTTTGAAAACTCACTACCCATACTAGTATTATATAGAATAATTTTCCTAAATAATGTCAGTATTGTTGTGTTTTGCCAAATGAATCATTTTATGACATAGAAAATCCTTTCACATTATTTTGACAACAAGGTCTTGTGACTGAATCTGCCAGTCACCAATTAAGTGTTCAATAAACATGAAAAAATTGTTATTCAAACTTTTAAAAGTGCTAACTGMAGTAACTTTGTTTTGTTGTTGATTATTTAACAAAATCACTTAAATGGTAATTAATTTAATGGTAATTAAATTAAAATATTTTGGAATACGTGACTTGCTTCCCTAAATATGAGACATAACTTGAAGTTACTAATGATTCAAAGAAAAGCTATCCTATTAAAGCAGAAAAATTTTTTTCTTGAAAACAAATTTAGGTTTAGCTTTTCAAGGAAATGTTTGTAATTGTGAATTTAGATGAGAAATGTAAATATTTAATTTTGCTCCTCTTTTTAACAAATCTTTGTGAATACTTTCTGCAAGAAATGATATGATTTAATGTTTTAGGTAAGGAAGAAAAAAAGAAATGTGAAAATGCCTTCTTTAAAAATTAGTAACTTTATTTCCCACATCTGTTTCCATCTCATTCATGAAAAATTAATAACTCTGATTAGAAAATAACAAAAAATTAAAAGTTTTCCCACAAAATTAAGAGTAAAATTGAGGAACTATTTATAATTGCTGCAGATGCACTGCATACCAATCTACTGACATAAGTGCAGAAATTCATCATAAATCACATTGTAAGTAATACCTCCTATTTCGTCTGGTAAACTGAGGTTTTTGTGGTTTTATCTACTATTTTTTTGTTCTTATTCTGACAGGTAAATCACAGAATATTCTGAGTTGGAAGGGAATCAGAAGGATCATTGAGTCCAACTCTTAAGTGAGCAGCCCATATGGGGATCAAACCTGCAACCTTGATCTTAATAACACCATGCTCTAACCAAATATACCTATATAAACTTTTGCATCCCAGTGAAGGTCATTTAAATTTTATATGACTGTGTGTGTATACTGGTATGACTAAGAAAGGTAAGATAAACTTCAGCAATAAAATTTGTGTATTTTCTTTATAAGTAAATTATGATTTAAATGTAAATGAAGGAAGTAGCCTCAAATCATACAGTCCAATCAATGGTAGGAATCATCCTAGAATATTGATAAGACTATTTATTGTCGTAGAAAAAGAAGTCCCTCACACTTTTAAGTAAAAGTATTGCACCTACAGAATGAGGGGGTACTGTTTGGGGCTTTTTAAACCTATAGCGATGTTAACACTGAGTCATAACTATGATCACTTAATTGGTGATTATCATTTTGAAAGCATTTATATCTCTCCTGCGAGTAAGCTCATTCTTCTCTGAAGAAAGAAGTAAAAGGAAATTAAAAATAAAATTTGAGTGTTATATCACTGTCCCAATCTTTTGTTATGCAGGTGGTTATGTAGATCATTCTCCAATAACGTTTATCACAAAATGGTCAGTATTTGTCTTTGCACTTCCAGACCTCTAGATTAGGAGTTCCTTTGTGAGTAGGCCTTTGTGAGTAAGCCTTTGTGACTCGATACATAACAATACTGTTTAATTCCAAACAAAATTAACCATATTGAAAATCAAGTAAAATTGTTAYATTTGTCAAGCTAAATATTTTGACAAAGGAAACTTTTTTCTTCTCAATTTCTTCTTCCTTTCCTCTAAAGGACCATGTTTTTTTCAGTCGTAAGCCCAAGAAGGACAGAATTGCTTCTAGGGATGGGAATTTATATGCAACATTTTACGGTTTTCATTATATATGTTATAGTTATCTATATCCGTTTCAGTTGGTGTTCATATATGACTACTCTATATTATCATTTAATCAGAAGTTTATTTCTACTTCCATATATTATAGGTATATTAATCTCATGATTTCAGAAACAAAATCTACTTTGGCCCTTTAAATAATCACCTAGATAGAGTACATTGGTACTGTGAGATAGCATCCTCTGCATGTATTCTTRTGGTCCAAGAAGACTTTTCAAATTATTTTGCTTTTTGTGGATTTGAGTATTGTAATGGGTTAGCCTGAGGGCAGACCCCAGACCCCYATGGCTATATTCTTCAGAGGATATAAGACGACAGAAACAGGCTAGAAGCTTGAAAAAATGATTAAATAATTTTATTCACTAACTACTACTACTAAAAATAGAAAGAACAATAATAATAATAAAAATATTGAGGCATAATGTAGAAATATCACTCTCCTCCCAATACATCGTAACCTTTCTCACCACTCACACAAAAGGACATAAAACATGGGATTATTGACCATTTTGATGAGGGTTCATATTGCCATTTTATGGATGTGAAAAGAGTTCTTTCTGTGGTACAGTGGGACCCATCCCACAGAAGATAGCTCCCTAAGAAATGTCTTCAGCGTGGTTCCAAACCTTCCAGAAACACCACAGCCCGCCYAGGTTTTGCAGKGGTGAATCCTCTCTCCCACAATACTCTCGGCAGTTTGTGGGTCACAAGAAAAGTCTGATGGGGTTAAGCATTTAAGAATAAGTCATCCCAGCCTAAAGGCACCCGTAGTACAGTCTCTYGCTCTCACTCATAATCTCCAAAGKCTGCAACTTCATCTGCTCATAACATAACATGTTCTTATTCTTAGGCTGTGAATTTCAAATCCCCTCATGTCTTGTATTTTGTGAATTACAGAGAAACTTAGTTTGGCTCTATTACAGATCCCCAACAGACACAGAAAGGTGAATCCCGATGCTGGTAAAAATRGGTTCTGCTCTGGTATTTCTTGCCACTTCCATCTTCTCTTCCGTTAGGCTGCTGGTCGCCATATCAGTCTTTCATGTGACTTGCTTCCCTTTCTCTCCGGCTTGGAAAAGAGGTTAATATTTGCAGAAAATGCCTACAGAAGTATTTGTAACAGTTCACATACTCCCATCAGATAATTCAGCTGTGTTTCTCCCCCTTAAATCATACRGCTGTGTCTCTGGTCTGTATCAGGCTCTCTTCCCGGGCCCAAGGCTCTCCCCCCTAATTGTGTTGTCTGCACTGGCAGCTACCCAATTTACAACAGTTTTATTAGCTGCTAATTAATTCACTGCAATTCGCCTTACCTCTGCAAGGTCACCCTTTGATCTCACCCATCCATCTCTGAAAGGGAAAAGGAGGGGGGTTTTCTCGGCCCGTCTCTCAGCCGTCTCTCTCTCTTGGCTCGGCTCTGGCTTGGTCTTGGTCCAGATGGCAACAGGCCAGCTCCTCTGGGATCCAAACGGAGCAGGACTGGTGGGTGTGAGGCTGGGGCCTCCTGCCAGACCCCCAGGCCGTGGGCCCCGGGGCCCGGGRGGAGGCGGGGGGCACTGCCGCGTGTGGGTGCGACAGGGAACAAGTGAGTAGCTACTTCCTGGATGGTTTTTTTATACCATTCTTTCCACAGAGGCATATCCTGAAATCAAGTGGCTTATACAACTGTCATCACCCGTTTTAACCAATCAGATCTCTTCCACACCGGGTCAACCTATAACAATTATTTTGGATTTTTTATTGTTTGTTTGATTGGCCTAAAGCTTCAAATTAGAATCAAAATTACATTTCTTTCCCATTTTAAATTTCCAGATTGATTACATGCAGAATATTTACCTTTATTTACAGTTGATGAACTTTCAGAACATTGCACAGAAAGAGAGTTGGCCAACATCTATGTGTGGTTAGGCAAAKGATGGAAAGTTGTTGCTTCTGGCTAAATGMGAAGGCTTTTTTCCACTGCTGATGTGCACTTACATAAAGAGCATGGTGGCCTGGTGACAGCGGGGAAGGAACAGCTTCCGAAAAGACAAGATAATAGAGCTCAAATAACTGAAGTGCTGCTCAAGGATGGATACAGGTGGCATAAAAMTTGGGAAGTGGGGGTCATTTCTTACACAGGAAAGCTATCTGAATGCATGGATCTTTGTTCTAGTAAAGGTTGTGCCTTGATCCAGGGCTTGTGTCTTGAAACAAGAGGACATACTAGAATCAGTGAAATGTTGGCAAGTCCCTCCAAAAAGAGCAGGAAGTTGTTTTTCTACAACCAGTGTAAGTATCATGATTATCACATCACCATTTTGACATTTACTGTGTGGTCAAAATGGCTGGGTGCAAGCAAGGTGGTAAATATCTGGGTTGTGCTAATTACAGTTGCTTGATASAGGAACTCAGTGAGATAACCTAAGAAAAGATTTCAGAGAAAATAAATTAGCACATCTGTTGTCTCACTATTATATAGCAGGTTTTATCCTTGTTGTCTTTTCTCAGCTAGATCTTTACTGACATTAATGGCAGGTTCTCAACACAGCAAGGTCRTATCTTTTTACATAAAGAGTGGAGGTGAAGGCAGCCATATTCCCTAAGCTACTTGAATAGTCTTTCTTCTGTGCATGGTATTTTGAAAGCAAAAGCAATTTATAAATTAATGCCAGGGTTACCGAACCATTCAATGGTCTAAGAGCCCCCATGAATTCCAATTACCTCTCTTGCACAAACTTATTCCACAGTTGCTAGTATGGGGTCAGTACAGTGAAGTTCACTGCGATCAAGGTGGGACAAGGTTTACCTTTGTTTATCTTCATCATTCATAGGTTTTGTAGATTCATTGGATTGTAATCTAATATGTGTGTGGGAAGGGAGTGCAGTTACATTAYTTGAAATATGTGCCAACTCTCAGGCTAAGACAGATATATCTCAATGAATGGAAGCAGGACCCTTACTTATACACAAAAGCCTACTAAGGMCAATGGATTTAAAAATGTTTTATTTGATAATAACTTTAGTTTTTACCTTGCAGATAATTAGATACTTTACTGTAAATGACCCCAACCTCCTTTCAGCAAAATAACCTCAGTTGTTTGGGGAATACATTCTGTCCTTTTTGTCTAYACTCTTTGCATTTCTATTGTAAGATCTCAAAAGCTGGAGAAAAAAAATAGTTAAAAAATCACCAAACCAACCAAACAAAAAATGACACCCACACTTTGTGGATGTTTTCTGCTAAGGAGTCTTGTTTGGTGTAATTTCTCAGTGTAGATCCTCACATGAAACGCTGTAGCTAGATGCATGACTTAAAGGATAGGTACATCGAACTGAAGGCAGAATTCTGAGAGGAGCTTTGTGAGACATGAATTAMATCCTCTCTGGAAAAGCATAGGACTGTCAGGTAAACAAGGAAGACAGCACATTTCACCTGAAGACSAGAATACTTCATGGATTCTCAGAGGATGTATGTCAAATATATGAGAAACTTGCTGTTCTACAAGAGGGCAGAATAYGCTTGCTCTGAGCTATCCATGTCTTTTGTTCATTTTTTTTTTTTTCATTTACTAATAAGCATAATGAGAAGAGCAAGTCATTAAATTTAATGTTAACTTATTGGGCACTTCAAAATAAAACAGTGCTGTGCTGATGAGAACAATATAACATGCCAACCACAGTGCACAAGTCCCACAATTAAAATGCTAATTAACACTTTTATTTATAAGGAACAAGGTTATTTGATTATAATCCCATTTTCCCTGCTCTCTTCAGCATTATGGATTGATAAGTCAGTGAAACAACAAACCATCCCAGTTGCCTGAGGAATGATTTTATTTTGCTCTCTCCATACAGATCTGAYATACACCATGAGGAAGACATTAGCCAAATTAGGCAGAAACTACTTAGAAGTTCCTTTTTTTTTTTTGTCTTCATCTCTATAAAGAAACTGCAGTTCAATTTGGCTTTTGTTCATCAAAGCCTGTGGAGAGCTTAGTTGGAAACAGATCCCTTGGTCAGTTACTGAAATYGAAATCCAGACTAAAAGCAAATAGCAATTCAGAAGGTTCAGTCATACAGCAATTAAATAGAATATGTGTGTTTCTTCATCTGCCTGAGAGTTTATAAAGAAGAAAATGGAAGAGTCAAAATGCATATATGTGTGCATACATATAGAATGTGTGTGCACACATATACATTATATATATCCATTATTTACACACACACGTATGGTTGTATGAAGGTGACACTGTAATATATTCTAATATTTGTGTCTCAGATTCTTATAAGCTGTGGAATTATTTCTAGCTCAATTTATAACTGAAGTTAGGAACATATGAGATGGGATTCATCAGAGATGTTTCTCACTCTTTTTTCAAAATACAGTAAGAGAAAAAAATATATATATTTTTATTATGTTCATGCACATGCATGGTAACCACAGCAGAGTACATATCTTTCATACAGAAACTAAAAACCACATGATAACATTGATCTTCAGGAGTTTCCAACAATCAATGACTTGTTCTAAGCATTAGAATACAAGGCGTGTTTATGCAGAGCAAAAAACAAGTGTTACAGACAGAAAAGGCATGAGCTGTCCACACAGCCAAGCTTGCAAGTGTTGGAGTAGTTGTGTTTGTGAATCACTGAACCTGAAAATACTAAAAAGACAGCTGTATTTTTTTTCTAATCCAAGATGGCTTATGCGCCATCAGCTCTTTTGTCATTATAGCATTTCCTATTTAAAGCTTAGTGTAAATGGACCCAACACCTGCACCAAGTATTTGATGCACATCTATACAAACCTCTTTATACTGAGCCCCTGAGAACAAGGAAATCATGATTTTCTCTATGTTCTTATCTTTCATCATAGATCCTTAGGACATCTAGTACAGGTTTGTGATCTCTATATGCAATTTATATAATGATATAATTTATACCTTTTTTTGGTGTCCTGCAGATAGTTACCTTGTAAAACATACATTTTCTGTCTTCAGAACAGGAATGTGCCTTAATTTTAAAATATATGGGAAAATGGAATCTTTGCCCGATCCTTAATGTAATGAATGCAACTATCATGAAAGAGTCAACATTTACCATGATTTTCCTTTCATGTTACTGTTTTACTTAGCTTGAATATGAAGAAATAATGTCTGCATTCATGGAATTCAGACTTGGATTTCCTTCTTTATTTAGTTCCATCAGAGTAGGTGATAAATTCCCAATTGAAAAACAGAGATGGAAAAAAAAATGCATAATGATAAACAATTGCAATCAAGAAGCTGAATGAATTTCCTTCAGAATAGAATATATGTATGTGTGTACCGAGTGGGATGAACCTGAAGTTACAGAGAGTGCAGGCAGCTATCGTTGAAAGGTATCTCTTTCCTGTCTTTGAAAGGTCACACCTTTCAGGATGTATTCCTGGYGACCACAGGTAGACAAATATTCTACACATCTTCAGAAAAGGATAAGAAAGTCAGCCTGGGAAAATACAGGCTGGTCATTCTCACTTCAGTACCTGAGAAAATACTCTTAGAGCTCATTTTGGAGAACATGAAGGAGAAGGTGACTGGGAAGAGTCAGCTTGCATGTACCAAGGCTAAATCACATCTAACCTATCTCACTGCCTTCCATGATGAGATGACTGGATCTGCAGATAAAGAGGGAGACATCGATGTAATTTACCTTGACTTTATCAACACTTGAGGGTCTTTATTTACAAGCRGAGTTCCTCAGAAGTCTATCCTACGACTTCTGCTATCTTTAAAACAGATCTGAAGGAAGAATTAGGGATGGATTAACTCRTTGTAGTGAAACAGACTGGGTGACTGACTRGGAAGGACCTTTTCTGCTGAAAAGGGCCTTGGGGTTGAGGTGTCAGCAGCATGGCTGACAGTAAAGACAACAGCACCCTGGGTGCTTTAAACAGGAACACAGTACAACTCCCCTCTTACATTATTGCCCCCCTTTACATATCATGTCAGACYGAAACTGAAATGCAGTATCCAGTTCAGAGCCCACCAATGCAAGATGGATGTTGATAAATYTTACTTAACTCAGTTGGGAACCATCAGGCTGCTCCAGCACATGCTTCGTGAAGAGAGGCTGAGGGAGCTGGGCTTGTTCAACATGGAGAAGAGATYATTTGAGCACCACCAAACAGTAGCTCCTCATCATCTGTAAAGTTATAACTCAGATGGATTTATGTTTTTAGCGAGATTTATGGTGAAAGAATAACAGGTAATTCTCACATTAATAAAGAGATTATTTGCCTAGATTTAAGGGTGRAAAGCACCACCATAAAGATAATGGAACACTGGAACATTCTGGCCCTCAAAAAGTGGTGTGTCATCCACCCTCTCCATCCAGTATCATTCTCCATCTCTTTTCCCTGAAATCCTACAATCTTGGAGACTTTCAACACTCAGATGGACAAAGTACTGAGCAATTTGATCTAACCCTAGAGCTGGTTGTGCTTTAGGTGAACTAGGGCTATCTAAGGTCCCTTCCAAACTAAATTGTCCTATGCTACTACATAAAAGAAGAAAGGAAATGTAGTATGTTATGAGAATTTTTCACAGCACTTGTGTTACAATAAATTGTCAAGAAAAAATAGAGCTTTCTATTAAACAATTTATGCTACATGTCCATTGTGAATAATAATAAATGTAGAACTTCCTTTAAAGTATTTAATTAATTTGGCCTTTAAGTACTCACTCTGGCTTTACAGTAGCAAATTTGCTCTACTGTCAAGACAAATCAACAAAAAATGTGATGAGAGAGTGCCTTTACTGTCTTAGACAAGTTTTCAGAATTTTTAGTTCTTACYACTTACAAGACATAAACTTTCTTAGTTCTGGATTAATAGCCTCCAGCTATGCGAGGTGAATGATGAAGGACAATTCATCATCTTGACACTTGGATGCAGAAACAAAGGGATTTCTCTGGGCTGTAAAAGATGCAGATGGACAGTAAGTGTAACAGCTGGAGAGGTGCTACAAAGTATATCCATAGATGAAAAAACCAAATTGCCACTCCTTACTGGAGAAGCACTCCTCACTTGAGAATCAGAACCTGGTTTCAAGAGCCACATTAGTCTTCTGGAAGAATCTGCAGGACATCTCTTCACATTGCACTCAAATAGACTTTTTTCTGCTACTCTTATAGGTGTCCTCTACCTTATCAATCCTATAGGCTGTCTGAAAAATACTTGGAAGAAGAAGAGCCAACAGGATACTCTAGCAATTTTTAGTAGTCTAGGAAAATTCTGTCTTATGATAGCTGAAGACATCATGTGCTTTTGGTGAAGGGAAATAATTTATTTAGAGTTTAATTTATGGTGTTTTGTCTTATGTACAATATCTGTAGAAAAGAGATTGAGTGTGATTTGAATTTTATAATTATCTTAGGTGTGTATTTTTAACACACGCAAAAAGAAATATCTTTCCCTTCAGATTCTTTTAAGTATAAAATTAACTTCAGCATATTCTTTGCTATGACAGATCTAAATATCTATATTTTTAAAAGTCTCTAATAACTATAAATTGATGTTAAATTGCCTGTACTACATGCAATTATASCATTGCTAATATCCTAGTGTCTCCTGTGCATTGCTGGATTTATTGGGTTTCCTTGAAGATATGAATCACAAGAAGAGACTTGTCTTCCTGCCAGAAGTTTTCCTGCAAATAGCTTTCCTCTTTTTTCAATTTTTTATCATTGTCATCTAGCATGGCTGAGGAATTTTGTTTCTATTGGGGAGAAAGACAGTTCATCATTGCAGCTTCTCTCTCTAAAAACACATTTAAAATAACTTTGAAAGCACACGGTTCCTTGCTTYGGGTTTAATGTCTCTGCCCCCATAGAAGGTGCTGTAAATCTAATGAGACACAAGAAGAGGTGAAAAACAATGAGGAAGAGTGAGATAACAAAATGGAATGGGAAAGAGGGCAGGGAAAAAAGMAAGCATTATCTCACTGAAAAGTAAACAAATTGCAACTTGCTGACAAGCCCCTAAAATATTGAGTAAAGATGATCAGATAAGATGAAAGGATAAGGTAARTGATTTAAATCTCACAGGCTTTGGGTTGATAGTAATTAGATTGTGTTACCTCAAGCAGCAAACGAAAGATATCTCAACATATGTATGAATTGCACCCAAATTAGGTGTGATGGGTGATTTAAAACTTTGGTTGCAATTAAATATTTCTTAGTAGCAAATTTAGGATAGAGATTGACTTTCAAAAGGAGGCTTAAGAGAGTGCTGGTTGGTTKTATAAGAAAAATGTGTGTGCTGACAGATAACATTGATTTTCCCAGTGTGAACTGATTATAAAACTCTGAGATGCAGGTAATAACAGCAATAATAACATATCTGAACTTATACTCTGASCTTAGTTGAACATCTGTACCACTGCTAGAATTATGGCAGGATTATTATCTCTCCACTGCTTTCAAACATGCAGCTGATTGGGAACTCTTTCTTGAACAAATTTTCTAATGATTCTCCCAGAATCCTTCATTTGTTTGTTGCTTCATAATATATCCATGAAAATGCTTTAGGACACATCTTTGTAAATATTAGCTCATTTACTGACTATATTCAAACATRTATCAATCACATTTCATATTTACTACTGTTTAGAAAATGGTTACTATCTATTTTTAAAATAAACCTCACTGTATTCCCTTAACCTCCCTCTGCCAAGTATTGTATATTCTTAGAGAATTCTGATTTTGAAAAAAGAAAAAAAGAGCAATGCTTTGACCTGCTATAAGTTATTGTGCATCTTTTTAGTCAGTGGACCTCTTCTGGGTTTTCTTGACAATCATGACAATCTTTTAAAAGAAATAATTTTCTTTTAMAAAAATCACCTGCTTGTAACCAGCTCCATAACAAAATAAATAGTTCATGAAAAGGTAAATAGTAGGTTGCTGACCAAGAGAACATGATAATAACTGATATATAAATTAAATCCTTATTCAAGAATGACTTGATTACCAGAATTTTGTTGTTGTATTTCTTTATTTATTTTGTCTTTTTAAAGAAAGAACTGATTTTGCAATGTATGATTCAGCATCTTTAGTATATTTATAGCACTGTAGGCTTCAAGTGATGTAATTGGAGTCTTTTTTGGTATGTTAAGTAATGGAAATCCAAGCTTTTCTCTGCCTTAATATGTGTTGGATAGCTAAATCATATTTGGCTCTATGAAAATCATAATTGGGGTCGAGCAAATTAAAGCAATGTGTCATTTAAGCCAGAAAACTCAGTCTTCCAGTAGGGGTTAAATCCTCTGCTCCTTCAAAGCTTAAAAACAATTTTAGACCAAATATTGAAGGTTATTACAGGAAATAAAATAAAGTAAAAAGAGAGGAAATAAAAACAATGTGCACATTCATCATTTATTGACATCAGAATTAGTATTTATACACTGCTTTGAAAATTTGTGCATTTTACCAAGATTAGTCAATTACTTTGCTACCATTATTATTTCAGTTTACTTCTCTACAATATATGAAAGCATTTCCTATAATCTTTTGCAGTTATTCCAAATTGATCCAGGTGTAAAGTTCAAGAAAAAACCATGTTCCCTAGAGTTTTCCACAAACAGTAACCTGTGTGTTTTAGTTGGACTTCAATTGAGACTAACGTGCCTGGATTCTACAGATTTTATTTTTTATAAGATTTGGATGCTGAATTGAGTCTGCATTCCTTTACCACACGGTATAATCAGACGCATCTTTTTTGGCCCTAAATGTGGAATGCTTAGTGAATTTTGATAATGTATTGTAGAAGCCAGACCCCCTCATCTTTCTTGGTGGCATTTATGTATAAGAACCTTCTTGGGTCCCTAGAACAGTTTTCAGAATTGACACAGTGAACAAACTGAATTTTGGTGGCCCTGTAAGAGTTACTTATAACCAAACACAAAGTGGTTTGCATTAAAACAAAGGAAATGCACAAAATTATTTCTTCACCACTGCTAAAGCTGGAATTAAGCTTTTATATAAGCAGGAAATAAGTTTTCTGAGTGTTCCTCTATTTAGTTGGAACTAAGTGGATAGCAACAAAAGCAGTATGAAAGGGTTACTTTTATACTATTCTTGGCCTATTCTGAGACTTAATGGATTACTCAGAAGCACTGCTGACAGAAGTAAGACCTTGACTACATCTACCCAGCTTTAACCTAAAAGGTGATTCTGATATGGGCTGGGAAAAGAAACATAACAGAGATAATGATTACAGGTGAGACTTACTCAAAAGCAGTAGATTAGATTTTCCAGGCATGCACAGGAAAGAAACAAAGAAGCACAAATGAAACTCTTAAGAACTTTAACCTGTACAGAACCTTGGGCATAGAAGACCAAAAGCTGGTGATAATCTATGTAACAACAACTAATGCAAATTTAATACCACCACCACCACCACAACAACAACAACAACAAGAAGTTTGTATTAGTTTAGACAGACTTTAAAAAAAGCCCCAACAACCCATTGGTGGTTTATGCCAATGATTTAACTTAGAAAGCACTAAATAGTGAAAGCAACAGTCCCTTGGGGAAACATATCTACAAGGCCAGGTGGGAAAACGGGATGCAAACACTTGTACCTGTTGTAGTCCTCTGCCYGTACAGAATTTTTGCACCTGGTCACACCAGCCTGAAGGCTGCTCAGCTGAACAGACATCCTGTATCTAAATAACACTTTTTATTTAAATGAAGGGGGAAAAATATTGTCATGGAGTTAGAAATTAGATTTATTTTTAGATAATTTGTTATACAAGATTGTCACTCTGCTTATGTACATCAGATCCACTTATTCTTTCATTAAAGTAAAAATAGAAATAGAATTTATCATTCATTTACATTGACAGTCAAATCTTCTTATAACTTACCTTATGAACCAGCTGTCAGAACCCAGCACAGCAACATTCTTGCTTTATTCTTCTTTAAAAGAAGGAAGAATATGTAAAATCCAGCAATATATTTAGGCCCTAACCATTTTCATGCTAATTCTAGTCCTCACCTTTTAGGTATCTGTTCTATGTACTCCCCTGAACTTCCAACACAGGGCTCCAAAGATAAGCCACGGTCTAATATATCACAGTAAGTCTTACAGGTTGGCCAGTAGAAAAACATCCTGGTGGCTCTCAGAGGGGCTTATCTTTTGAGCATTGTTACAAAACAAGGAATGCCTCCTTCCTGTTCAGGGAAAGCAGAATTTCATTTTAAGACACCTTTATTTGGTCAGGTAATATATTCTTGATTCACAACTGTTACTGGTTTATGAACTCYGAATATAAATTATGCATGCACAATTATATATTACTCATTTGAACTCCCTTAATCACCTTTCATAAACACCTTACAACTCTTTTGTGGGTACCTAGATGTCACTAAACCCTTGGAAGAAAGAAAATGTAGGCATGTTATCATTCCTTGTGGAAAAAGATACCTTGAGTTCTGCTACAAAAGGCTTATGTAGCTTGAAAAGCTTAGATTCTTAAGAAAAAAATCAAGTGTGAATGTGAAACTTCACCCTTTAAGGCACTCATCTATGAAGAAGATTGGGATTTTCATTCATATTTGTGAGATAGTTTCTCTACTGAAAATATTCTTTAATACAAAATAATCTGAATTACAAAATATAAAAATACAGAACTATCTAGGACAAGAAGTAACTGAAACCCCTAGCGGGTGGTCTCAGCATTTATTAAGGAGAACTGCTTGCTGGTTTATGACATGGTGTGAAGTAAAACAGCCCCATGAGGAAGCTGTGAGTGCTTCCCTTTATGGTGTTAGAAGGTCAGGGTGTTTTGCACCTGCAGAAGTGTCCCAGCTGCATTTCCTTTTGGGCATGCTGTCCTAACCTTGCTCTTAAAATGCATATGCTGAGGGATTGCTTGTGTCTGTACAGAGAATTAGGAGAGTTGGACTCTCCAGGTACGTGATACTGAGTTGCAGAGTAGATTTAATGTATCTGGCATGAGTCCTCCTGAAGATTAATACATGGACTCTTGAGACTGTCTGTTGGTCTATACCTAGGAGGACTCTACATTTCTTTGTTCCTCCCTCTGGTGGATGTCTTTCGCCTGGGAGGAGAGGTGTGAATTTAATTGCCTTCTTCCAGAGAAGGAAACTAAGCTGAGATCTGAAAAAACAGGGTACAGTATTAAACAGGTGCAGCAGTATTCACAGCTGCCATTGGCTTTTGTCGGAAATTGATCTGCTAGATTGACTGAAACCAGTTAGATCAACTTTATCAAGGAAGATAAGTTGAATGATTCTGGCAAACACTGTAGGAACGAAGTACTTGTTAGCACTCAGATGCTTCTTACAAACTTTTGTTTGAAAGTAAGGAGGTTTTTATGTGACATCTTGTGGGGGTGGCTGAGCCCGCAGCAGGAGAGGCTGCAGAGATARGGCCAGCCACAGAAGGGATCGAGGAGCCAGTGGGGGCCAGAGAGCCTGGGTGTTGAGGGCCAGAGAGCCCAGGAGTAGTAGGCCAGAGAGCCCAAATGTTGAAAGGCTCCAAGGTCCAAGATCTCCCCCTAAGATGCGGTGATGAGGAAGGTCTCTCCCCTCCAGGCCCTGCGGTGGTACATTCCCCTGTCAATCTAGGTTTCCTTATGTGGTTCAGTTCCAGAGAGTTCTCCCTCACTCGRTGCCTCATTGGCCGTGCTCCCCTGCTCCTCCCCTCGTCTACCCTCATTGGTTAGAGTATTGTAACCCTGCCTTCTGTCCTCCCTCTTACCCTGGTGTTACTGGTTCCTGATGTTCTCTCCGCCCCTGTTTGGTTTGGTATATAGTCCTGTGCACACCTGASTTCTGTGCTCTTCGTCCCTGGAMCCATGCAACAAACYTTCTGCTTCAGAAGAGSCCCTCCCGACTCTTTACTCCCGGCTTAAGGTGTGAGTGTGCGAGTACCTGCGCGTCCACCTGCGCTGGTGGGATAGGGTGTCAGCTGCAAACCCCAGGAAACGCCTGCGAGGCGAAGGCGGCGTACCTATCTCACTGGTCACCGCACACCACGCTGAGGCACCGCCGGACRCAGTGCGCTCTCGGGAAGGTTGCGGCTCCTTAACCATCTAGCCGATGCCATGCCGCAACAACATCTAGGGAAGGTTTCTTGAGGCTTAGTTTTATAAAGATAGCACTTCTTTACTTAGGTCCCACTTTTTGTACACATGCCTTTTAGCTAATGGATTTAGCTGTCTTTTTGTTCCTGTTGAGTAGTATTTTATGGTTGATGTGTATTGTTTAACATTGTAAATAATAAGAACATTTTCTTCATATTTAAAATGGTTATTGCTGATTTATGAAAAATACTAAGTTGCCCTACAACTATATAACTTGCTTTTTGGCATCAGTGTCTCTTTTACTACCTGACATCTCTCACTTTTTTCTCTCTGAGACAACTTCAATTCCCTTTTCACTGGGATATATCCTTTGGATGAGACTGAATTAGATCACTAGCTGATCACTATTCATGTGCTTCTATTTCTTAGACTAAAAGAGGAGTTGTATTATGTTGATTCAGTGAAGGTATGTATTTATCATTCAGTGAGGAAAATACTTTGGATTTCTCTAATGAGAAGGCATATCTAATTGGATTTTTGGGAATTTTTTATGAATTAGGTTTTTTGGTTTGTTGGTTTGTTTTTTTGTGTTTTGGGTGAAGGTTTTTTTTGCTTTTGGTGGTGGTGGTGTTTTTTTGTTTATTTGTTAGCAGTCTTTCTGGAATAGACTCTTTGTTATCAGCAAAAATTATTCTAGAAATGTATGACGAAGACATCAAAATTTTGCCAGGAATTTCACATTTCTTGGAGGAAAGAATAAACTTCCACTGTTGTTCAAACACAAATAGCAATATAGTATATGAAATATCTGGGACATGCTGTTAATTTAGGTGATAAAATCTACTGTTTTGAAGAAAACTTTGCCAGAAATATTCTGATAGTGAATTTTGAGGAACCTAATGCCTTAAACACACACCAGTGGAAAAAACTAATGAAAAGTTATTGAAGTTTTCTGAAACAGATGCATTTATGGTCTTTTTAAATTCACTGATGATTAAAAGTTGACTAGTCAGCCAGCACAAATGTGAGCTACGTTGCAGATATAAGCTAGGAAGAAGAGTTGTCTCGCTTCTCTGTTCCTGTAGTTTCATTTGCTTTATTCTGTGGATTTCAAATAAACAGGGCATGAATATAGGGCAGGCTTTTCATTACCTCTTCCAAGTCTACAACAAATTGTGATGTGTGGCTTACAGGGTACTCTTTTCTTTATTCACAGATGCATTAAAAATTTGTTGCTGTCTGTGTGACCGGTGAATAAATGATGTTTCTTAAAGAAGATTCACCACAGGTTTTGACATCATTATTTTTCCCTAATAAAATGCAGGCAGATCAGAGTGTTGCAGCCAGCCCATTCACTTCAAAAGCTGTTTTGTATGTTTTTTAGTTGGAGAATGATCTGTTGGTTCACTTAGGAGTTCATCATAGCCCCTATAACCTGTGACAAAATCTTCAGTTTGATAAGCTAGACAGAACAGCACAGAAGTCACAGAGACTGCTATAATTTTCATAACTCTACAGAAGACAGTGGAAAAATGTATTAGAAATTTTTGTTTCCTCATCGTCTGGGAAAAATTCTTACTATATTTTTATGGAAACAATCTACAGGGTTTTCATGCAGGAGTTGTCTTTGTACTTACCAAAAGGGGGCTTATCTGGGTTTTTTTAGGTGCAAGAAATGTGGTACAAAATACGTGTAAGTAATGCCAGATACAGATTATGAAGTTCCCTTGAAAAGTAATCTCCCCTAATTTTAAATGTCTATAGCTGATTTCTATGCTTTAGTTTGTCACCACTTTACAGTCAGTAAAGAAATAGGCACCTCTGTGGAATCTCATAAAGCAGATATTCAAAATAGTTCATGAGGCATGCCCTAAAAGGTCCAGTTTCTCTCCATTCCCTCTAATGAAATACTGAGCCAACTTTCTCAGAGGTAGGTGTAGACTCACAATAGACTTCTGGGCATAATTCAGTTGCCAAAACATAAGAATCTAAGGCCATTTTTTAAAAATTAATTTAACCTGCATTTCCTCCAGCTGACCTCCAAACTCTAGCCCTTGCCCTGAGATGTCTGTATTTGGATGGGCAAATATTACACAGAACCTGGGAGAAACCAGTTTTACTGTTGAGGAACACCTAGAAGCGAGACAGAACCTACAGTGCCTAAAATGTCATGGGAAGCAAAAGTTTAGGCAAGGAAGTTATCCCAATGAAATTAGGTGAGATAAATTCATGACAGGATTTATTTAAATGAGAAAGGTTTGGATGAGGTTGGAATTGTTATAAAAGCATAGCAAATTCATAGCAGACACATGTTAAAAATACTCTGTCAGAGTTTATCTCCTTACTGTGGAACAAGGTGAGACATTTCTTAAGAGATTTATGGTCTTCTCTCTTAKGAATTCTTTTAGGGTTATAAAAAAACTGTAAGTACACTTAGACAAGAAACGTGATTCAGCGCTGCTATTTCATTCTCTGCCAGGACCTTTATCAGCTTCCTACTGTGCAGAATGCTGCAAGCAAACAGATAAAAGATATTTTTGAGACATACAGGTATTTTTGGCACCCATTTTTTCCATTTGTACTATTCTGACTTGGGAAGGGGGACTTTTTTGTTAGTTTCTTATATTTGTTCCTGTGTTTACTGAAATATGCATGGGTGGTTGTTTTGGGGGACTTCCTTATTTTTTCAATTTCTTTTTTTGATTTTCCTTCTTTTCCTTTTTTTTGGTGGTATTTTTTAGTGAGTTTGTATGAGTATTTATTTATATTTTTTTATTTTACTATTTATTTAGGTGTGTTTTTATGGGTGGCTTTTTCGTTTGTTTTTCAGAACTTTTTCTTTCCTGCCATAGCATTTGCTCATTGAGTTGGGGTTTTGGTTTTGGGTTTTTTTAACTTGTGGAGAGATGTTTATTTCTCTACCTATTTCAGTTTTTATGAGGTTTCTTTAGATATTTAGTTAGAGAGGCTATGGACATAAGGGAAGCTTCTAGTAGCTTCTCACAGAAGTCATCCCACTCCCTACTACCAAAACCCTGCCACACAAACCTAATGCAACATTCCTGTGTTTTGTTTTGTTCTGGTTTGCTTTGTATTCCAGTGGCTAAACACTTTTTTTCATGTAGCAATTTGTGTGGCATTTATTCTTGGGGCTTTTTTCTTCCAGATTTTTATTAAAGCAAGGACTGGGAGAGTTCAGTTACAGGGTTGAATTTTTTTTTCCAACATCACACCACAACCACCTGCTGTAGTTTGTGAGGTTTGTTTATTTATTTACTTACCCACTTGTTTCCTTTTTTCCCCCAAAACCCATGATTTTTGTTTGCAGTTGCCTCTGGAAGCTGGTTTCTGCCAGCTCCACAGGTTTCTGCCAGCTCCKTAGGCTCCTGCCAGGCTCCAGGGTTGACAGGTCTTTCACAGGTAAGCAGGAGTGCATGTAACACAAGATTTGGGACCTGGCAGTGACTGTGAAGGGGCCCAGAAACTCAGAACAGCCTTGGCTCACACTGTGCTTGAGAGATGGGTGACGTCGTGTCAGTCAGGGTGACAGAGGATGTGCTCTGGGCCAGGCACTGAGGCCTCGTGAAAAGGAGGGGTAGCTGACCTTGTGACAGTGGATGCAGGTAAGGCTGAGGTGCTTATTGTCTTCTCTGCCTCAGCCTTTATGAGAAAGGTTTTCYAGGTCTTTTTGCCCAGACATGATTCAAGAAGGAGAAGAACTTTCCAATGGTGGTAGAAGATGAGTTAATGTTCGTCTTGAGCATTCTTGATCCTTACAAGTCCATAGGACCTAAGGGGATGCATCCTGTTYGAAAGGATGAACTAATCTGAGTCAAGCCAAGGCCCGCTAAGGTAATTGGAAATGGAGAACTGGCCCTGCAAGGAAAGGCTGGGGAGGCTGGGCTGGAGGAGAGATGCTCTGGGTAGGGGACTTAACAGTCATCACCCACTGCTTTCAAGAAGCCATTGAAAACATGGATCCAGGACCACTAGTGGCTGGTGGAGGAATAGGAGACAGTAAGTTGGTGTTCAGCTGTTTATTAGAGGTAGTGAGGTGTGGGAATGTTCAGTATGAGTTTTATTAACCATTGTAACAGGCTGCAGGAATATCTGTCCTCAGACATTTTCTAGACAGCTGGAAAAAACCCTGAGCAACCTTGTTTGAATTCAATGTTGACCTTATTTTGAATACAAGGTTGGGCTTTTCTTCCTACTTGAATGTTTCTAGATGGAGTGTCATTTAACGGGCATTTAGCTTTCTAGTTCATATCTTGTGCTGTCATATAGTTCAGTCTGCAGAGTTCATGAAACTATAAAATATTTATTTTGGAGTACCTGAAAATTAGACATTACATCTTTAAATTTATTTCTGGGCCTTGCTAATTTGGGAATTCACTGGGGTTGGTAGGATCACATCAGAATAAGGAGAACAAAACCGATATGGTTCAAGATTCCTTTTGCACATCCTTGGGAAAGATGAATGAAAGGAACCGAAATTATATTTTACAGTACTCTTGATGGAATCCTTCAAAAGTACTAATTCGTCCTTCGGTAATAACAAACTGACATGGCCTCGCTGAATCCTTCTCATCATCTCATTTGCACACCAGACTTAATGAATGTGGTGTCAAAACAAAATATAATAATTTCTCCTGTTTTTGTCAACACAAATCATAATGATTTCAGGGCTGGTACAAATGATGGAAGACAGCAAATATCTCATGTGCATTCTGTTTATTTGCTTGTTTTTAATTTTGGTTTATGCCCCCCCCACCCCCAGTGAAGCTGCATCAYAACTGCAGACTGGGGAGAACTCAAAACCAAAGATTTCCAACCTGTCAAGTTTTACACAATCATGAATTTTGAGATTTCCCTATTGCTACTTCTTGATTCCAAGACCATTTCTATCAGGACTTTTAAATTCAGGAATTACTTTTGTGTGCAATAAGTATCACAAAATTTGGAACTACCAATAAAAAATGAACATTTTACACAGATGGTTGCACCCTGATGCTGTGACTTGTAGTGAAGAAAAAGTTGCTCATCCTATTAAGTATTCATCTTGCTATTCTTCATTTTGTTTGTTTTGTTTTTCTGAATGCACTTGAAATATTAATCCTTTTTTCTAAACATTTTTCAGCTTACAAGGAAAAAGTTCATAACAAATGTTAGTGTTCTGTTTATTTGTGCTTTGGAGCAATACAATGTATGTAAGGTTTTTTTTGTTATAATATAATTTCTTTTTGTAGCATATTTCACCTGTTCATCAACTTAAACATGCCTGTGTTTTTCAAATGTACCTATTTTAACTGGAGCACCATCCCTCACTGCTGTATCCATGTTTATAGTACTCTTCTTAAATAACAAGATATGTCTGTGTGATCACACCTGTGCGTTCAAAAATTTCAAAGAAATTTTATTTTTGAAACTGAATATATATTTTGATGACACAGTTCTTCACTCCTTTTCAGCACTGCTAAACAGGTAACAGTTACCACACACAGAAAATAGGGGTTTCTACAAGTGGGTGTGAAGAGGAGTATCCTACCTATTCTACTGAAGCAGATACCAAGTAGCGACCATCTGCAAAGATAGGAGAAATAATGTGTTGAAGAGAATTTTTATGTGAAATTATTTCAACTTGAAAGAGGACTGATTTTCTATTTTTTTCCTCATCTTCCTCCATGAATTTTTGCTTTGCTTTGTTTACTACRTTTTATTTTCTTCTTTTTTCTTTACCTTTTTTTTTTTTTTCTGATTTAGACTAAGGGTCCATGAAAAAATGTTTTGGGGTATTTGGTTGGTGGGGTTTTTTTTACCTCTCAGATAATTTTATTTATTAACTCTTTTAAAAACAGTTCTCCTATCTCTGTAACTCAATGTTACACTCAGTTTTACTGTCTTTTAATAGTCATCAATAAAACAAATGCAATCTTGGGAGGAATTTAATATACTGTGCTATAAAATCCATTTGTCATTTTTTGCATGGTCTAAAAGATTTTGAAAATGATTTGATATCCTGATTTATTTTCCTACTTTATGTACTGATTATGACCTCTGTACCTGGAAATGAGGGATCTGTTCTAAGTTTAGAAGACTTACTGGTATTGCTACAAACAGAAGTTTGAAGTATTTAGTCACCAGAACAGGTTTATCTGTCCTTTCCTGAATTGTTGATGGAAAATATAAGCAGTCATTTTTACCAAAACCTAATTACCAAACTGCTACAGTCTGTTTATTACCTATTGAAAGACTGTTGAATATTTAGGAGCTACTCAGAAAATCAAATATATTACAGATATGTGAATACAATACTTGGATTCAATTTCAGAGTAAAAAATGAAACTGCAGAAAGACAAAGGCACTTTGGAATATGATCAGATAAATAATTAATTCAAAAGAAGGTTCTACAAGTTCTTCTCATGCAGAGAGAAAAGGATGTATTTGAAGTAAAAGGAATATATCTAGAAACAAGAAGTAATAAATGCAGACATGCAGAAACTCATTCTAACGTAGTTGCATGATGTCTAAACTACAGTGGAAATGCTTATTGCTTGCAGACTAAAAAGAATATCAGATAATTTATTTTGTATGTTTCTTCCTCATTAAACCTTTTTGCTAGTGACTATGAATCTTGAAAGTTATATAATTATAGGTTAATGAAAACACATTCAAAATAGCATTTCTAACTTACCTTTAAAACATATATTAGGACAAGAGGTGAAAATGTTTCTGTAATTGAATTAATAGGTCAGATAGTAGGTCCTAAAGCTGCCCTTTGTCAGAGATAAATGGTAGAACTACAGAAAAACTTGTTTCTTCTATCAGCCATGTTAGAAATGTTTTAAGYGGTTTGAATTTTAAACTACACACAAAAAATTATGTTTCTTCATACCTTTTTTGCACTCTGCTACTTTTCAGCACAGCTGTCTGTAATCATTGCTCATTGAGGTATATTCTAAAAAAACCAAACAAACTATAAAAAAATTCCTTACAAGGAAGTTGAAGTAGACAGGCAGTACAGTAGGGACAGATATTTTGATGCATGATTAGATGATTTTAAATATAGAGAAAAAAAAAATTACAAAATATATGATTATATGTGCTTTTATATTTCCTAAGGATTCACTGTAGTTTTTAGACGGCCAAATGAATTAATAAATAGCGGGAAAATGTCTATTAGACTAAACAATAATGAATTTAAGTGTTTTCATTCTGTGAGATAGAGGTGAGGCTTTGTAGTCTGGAAATCTTATTAAACTAACTTGAAAAAGGTTTATTTCATAAATTTTAATTGTAAGTCAATGYAGGCAGGAGTGGATTACTCTTCTTCAAACAACAGATAGATTCATAGTCATTCAATATTTGCCCAGTTATAAAAACATAGACCCGAGGCAAAAGGCAAATAGAGAATTATTGGAAACAGAGCTGTTCCAGTCCACCTGGCTACTAGTTAAACTGGTGAAAATGTCCTACTGTTTAAAGAATTATATTTAGGATTATACAGTCCAGAATTTCGATACATATTTTTCTTGCAGAACTTCCAAAGTGTATTTCTTAAATGATTTTGCAGTTATATTTACACTGAATTGTTAGGACTTCTAACTAGACTAACAGCACTGAGGATAATTAAACTAGTAAAGCCACAGAAGTAATGTGATCAGTATAAATAGTTCATAACATAACACTGATGTATTTAAAGTTTTTTTGTAATTTTATTCTAGAACACACTGGCCTTCATGGAGATGAAATAGCAAGGAGAGAAAATGCATGCTCAGAAAGAACCTCATTCATTATTTTTTTAAAATGATTTTTTGCTGTTATATTATAGAGCTTAAGCTTAGGAAGTATAATAATATACGAAAAAGTGGGAAAAAAAAAAGCAAGTGGTTTAGAACTCACCCCTCCCCCAAGATAACAATGCTTCTTACTTTTAATGTACTTTTAATCTCTGATAGAAACTCAAATGTCAGCACTTCAGAGAATTTAAAAAATGAATACTTACTTGAGAACCAGATTTGAAATCATTGTGAAAGAAATCAGAATTGACTGACCAATCAGCATTTTGTGATAAAATGTGAAGACTAAGAGGCATTCAGCTTAGCTAGAAATTCATATTATTAGAAGTTCATATTATTATTGTATCCTCCATATGCCTGCTACCAAACAATCCGCTCTTTGGAGGAATGGAATAGAAAACTAAATGGGATAAATCTAGCAGTCTTCTTCAGAATATGAGAGAAAAACCTCAGCTGTTAACTGGAGTGGATCACTGGATGACATTGGTATCACTGAACACTGAATAAAATCAGCTGAGGTGAACCTGGGAAACAGAACGAGGATTCAGTAACTAGTGTTCTCATTCCTACACCACACAGGAGTAAATCCACTCTACACCTGTGTCTTGACGCTTGTGATTAGGAAGCGTTTTAAGTGTCTACCTATGACATTTTCTGTCTTGCATTCTGTTTTGTTGAACAGCTAAATACTTGCATGAATATCACAGATTTTTTTTTTTGCTAAAAGAGGGCAAAGCATTTAATAATGTTTAATATTTTTCTCTGTTCAAATATCCTAAACTGAAGTCCACAGAAAAATTCTACTGCATTCAATAAGGATGTGCCAAACCAAGAATGACACATTTCTTCTACTTTCTTTGTTATGAGCACAGAAAAACCTGATTCACACTAAAATATGTATTTTCGTGCCTTCCTTTAAAATACTGAAAATTGACCACAGATGCAAATAGGACACATTCCGGATTTCCTGGAATTATTTTAAAAATAAATATTTCTTATAACTAATGTATATTTAGTAATAGTAATAGTAACAATAGATGATTTCCGTATGTCAACCCGTTCTTTCTTTTTTTTTTTTTTTTGATGGAGCACATGATATATGCAGCTTTTTACTTTGGTAACTATATTTCTTATGAAGCATGGAGAATTATATTGTGTTCATAAATATTTTGTTTGTAAATACTGTGTGGTTTCTCTTAATATATATTTATTTCTTCATCACCTGTGATTGAAGAAGGTAGGGACCAGACTTAATGAGAATCCGATCCCCCATCAACCRAGTCCCATGTAGTTTCTGTCCTCAAAGTTGTCTGGTTGAATCAAAAAAAATATATGAGATACATGATAATGAAATCTTACAAAGGCATGTAAGAATAAAAGGTTTTTCATAGTAATACTATAAAAATAAAAATTGCAAACAACATCATCTTCAATTTTCCCTCCTGGATGCTTAAATTTTAGTGGTTAAGAGAGTGATTATAATAGAGATTGTTTATAGTTCTACTGCCTACCCAAGCTATATATCCTCAAAGACTTACTCAGGAAAAATAAAATCAAGCTCTTTAAATCATAAGTGTTTTTACTGAATAAACAAGCAAAGAGAACCACAAATGCTCTCAATAGAAAAGTGAAAAAAAACCAAAGAAAATGAATCATGATCAGATTTACTTATCATGAGCAGCAAGCATGATATCTATAAATATGCAAAAGGTTTGAGCAAGCAAAGGTGCAAATCAATATTTTGACTACAAGATCTCAGTGAAGTTTCCAAAGTGTTTCAAATATTTCTTGGTTCTCTATAGAAAGAAGTGTTGAGAGATAAATATTGTATTAAGTAGAAATGAAATAACAGGCATTTTGCTTTACTGATGCCTTAGTTTCCGTGAAAAAGAATGCTTGTTCCAGGAGATGCTTTTGCAGAAGGACACAGGCTCTAAAGATAATGGCAAACTATTGATGACACTCATACAACCATGTGACATAGATATATTCCTGAAACACTAGTGGCAATGCTTCTTACATCTTAATGAGGTGTCTTAACACATAGCAGGAGGGTGATGCTTGAAAAAAAATGTTGTGAAAACCAGCTCAGGAGTATAAATATCTATATAACAAATTATACAGAGCAACCAATAATACAACGTCATGTCCTTGATATAGAAGGAATTGTGAAATTATTGTGTCCTACCTGTGTTAGAAAATAAAACATGATGTTTTCTGTTCATTTGTAGATACAACCTAACTTAGACTGCTCAGCACAATAGACCAAGAAACATGGASGTGTTCTTCACGTTTGCCAATAAATTGACCAAATGTCTCAAAAATCCAGTGTGATAATTTTGTGATAATTAGATCAGGCTTTTTTATAAAATTATGCATATATACATATTTGAACACACATATTTGTTTGCATATGTATATGAACACATGTAATACTTGTTCAACTTGAAATAATGTTCCTAAAAATGTACATATTCTCTGCTTAGACCATGAAGATACAATTCAATCGTTATTTTGTAAGGTTTAGTGTTTCTAGAAGTCCTTGTTAAAATGTATCTTTAATTTGAACTTTATCTTTAATCGAATCATTTTAGTGCTTTGTCAGTGGTGTTGACATGATTTAGCTTTCCTCTACACCCATGAATTCCAGTTCTTTCTGTGGCACAAACAGAATGTGAAATATATTCTTAGCACAACCTTTTTACCTTATTCAGCATAAACAAGTACGTCTTCTCTTCCTGGCTCTTCTTTCAGACACAAACTGCTCAATAGTCATAGTTGTAGAGGTCATGCAGTTTGAGAGTCAGGATATATAAATAAAGCTGAAGTTCCCTTAGAAAGCTGGAAATCAGACTGGGTTACAAGTTGACCTTGACAACTTAAGATACTAAGAAGCCAAAAGCAACCTTTACCTTCAGCTCCACTTTTGAATGCAGTTTCAGTACAATCAGTGTTCATGTTTACTGAGTTTTTATGAAACTCAGAGTTGMTAAATAAAATACTCTAGGTTTGTTTTATAAAACATCTTTGTTTTATATTGTACTGCTATTTCAAGTCAAAACCAAACCAAACAAAAAATGACTAACCAAACAGAAATAAGCTCCTACAGAAACACTAAAATTAAATTGTCTGTTTAAAATCAAATTAAGTTGAAAGAACAGTTCAAATTCCTTAGTTGGTCTTTGATACATTTGGACTCTATTTTAATATTTCTAATTGAGTAGCTTCTTTAATATTCTGATTATTTCTTTGTGCTTTTGCTGATCTTTTCTGTAAAACTTCTGTTGGTTGGCTTTGCTTGAATTTATTTTTTTCAAGTAAAATCATTAATTATACTGAAAGACAAAACCCATTATTTTTAGAATTTGAATGAAATCAAGTTCTACCAAAACCATRTTTCATTTGAATGATATTGTATCCTCTTCAAAAATTTCAGAATATGCTGTAGTTTCTCTGCCAGTCTGTGAAAGACAATTATTTCTTGAATATGTCTTTCTTCAGAAACATTTTACTTAATAAAGTACGTACTAAATATGTGTGTTGCAGGAATTAATTTCTATCCACAGAGCTCTTTAAGTTAGTTAAAAATAAAGAAGATAAGCTTATTCTAGTATTCACATTCCATACCCACAATAATACAGAGCATATAAGAGAGCCAATCATATTGTTTTAATACTGTGGAATATCTGTCTCTATAGATAAACATAATTTTCTCAGTTTATTTTTCTACAAGAACAGAAGCAATGTTTAAGAATGGGCTTTTGAATTATAAATGTAATACAACATACATACAATTATCATGATTCTCAATGTTTTCATTGTATTCATTCCTGTTTAGTATACATTTTGTTCTATACAGTTTTTATTTTCATCTAGACATCATGCATGCGCACAAGTATTTGGCATATGATGTTGTTCGTAGCTTTTGCTGTAATATGCAAATCCATGATGATTACAAATTTGCTCTGCCTTATCACGACAGTCTCTTACAACCCCCCTCACACACAACCCAGTGAATATGTTACTGAATATACTTATTGAATATATGTAATAAATTTGACTTGAACTCTGCAAGTCAAATGCTTGCATCTCCACAATTTAAGAAGGATGTGAAGGTCCTTGAATGCATTCAGTGGAGGATGACAAAACTGGTTGAAAGGGCTGGAAGGAATGTCCTATGAGGAGAGCTGAGGAGTCTGTGTGTGTTTAGTTCAATGAGAAGAAGGCTGAGGGGTGACCTCACTGCTCTCCACAGCTTCCGGAGGAGGGGAAGTGGAGAGGGACGTGCTTTCTTGTCCGTGGAACCTAGTGACAGGATATGTGGAAAGAGTTCAAAGCTGTACTAGAAAAGCTTTAGACTGGACATTAGGAAGAATTTCTTTACAGAGTTGCTGGTCAAACCCTGGAACAGACCTCCTGGAGAGGTAGTTGATGCCCCAAGCCTGTCAGTGTTTAAGAGGCATTTGGACAATGTCCTTAAAAATGTGCTTTAACTTTTGGTCAGTCCTGAAGTGGTCAGGCTGTTGAACTGGAAGATCACTGTAGGTCCCCTCCCACTGAAATATTTTTATTTCTTCTTCTCTTCTCCTCTCTTCTCTTCTCCTCTCTTCTCTTCTTCTCTTCTTCTCTTCTCCTCTTCTCTTCTCTTCTCTTCTCTTCTCTTCTCTTCTCTTCTCTTCTCTTCTCTTCTCTTCTCTTCTCTTCTCTTCTCTTCCCCTCTCTTTTATATTTCAGCTTTAGGATGTTATACTAATTAAAGGTGGGATTCAACTGATATCTGCACCTACATGTGTCATCCTACACTGTGTTTATATGAAATTGGGAAAATAAGAAATTGAAAAGATAATTAATCTCTTCTACCATATTAATTTATTTCCAGGTCAGAAGTACCAATATCTGAAAGACCAATTATTTTTATTAGCTCCAAATATAATTTAGTATGGCCAGCTGAGGTCTGGACCATAATTTTCTCCAGAGAGTGCATCTCAGAATAAACAAAATCTTTCAAAAGCAGCATGATTCTATTATCCAACAGTTAATAAGAAGGTTTTCAAAAATGGGATGGCTGTTGCCTGCATTCACATGAACATCCAGCTAGATTCACTACATGCCTTTGAGCTTTTGATCTAACATGGAAGAGATACCTATAGGTATACTATTTGTTGTATATATGGTTACTGAGAAGAATATCATACATGCATGCCTTTAGCATGTTTAGCATGTTTAACATTTTCTATTGACAATTGAAGCATTTCTGTTGCACACCGGGTTTTGCAATGAACCCTTTCTCAAGAGAGTGATTTTTCACCAGTAACTGTAGACAATGTAGGTGTCTTACTCAGCATTATGTGTTCCAACACAGAACAAGGAATCTAATTTTTAGTTAAGCGATATTGGATATCACAGTGAGAAATGTATTTCTTTTTATTTGCCACTAAGCAGGTATAATGTGTTAAATTACAGCAACTTTTTCACATGACCCATAGCATCTGCTGAATTGGTGTTAGTGTAACAGAAGCAAAAGTCTCAAATTTTTGCTTAGATGGCTAGATACTTTTAGGAGATAAAGAAAAAAATATCAAGAAAATTAGAAGAAAAAAAGAAATAAGGCAAAGGCAGTCAAGGAGTGAACTGAAAAAAAAAAAAAGGAAGTGTTCAGATGAAGGCATTTAAGTTTAGAAGGCGGCATGCTGGAAAAGCTAAGATCCCCTGAAACTATTCATGCCAAACCAACTTGTCAGTAGAAAGAGACCTATTTASAGGCACAAGAAGCCTAAGTATAGTGAGGCAAATCTTAATAGGAAGTGACTTTCCCTGCCATTATTGATCATGCTAATGACTGAATATTGCTCTTCAAGCTAATGCACAGTGTGTGAGAAGGGAATGGTAAGACCTAATGCAGCCAGCAGATGAGACATYCCCCATTCCTTGAGGTGCTTTAGTATGTACTTTCCTATTCTACAGTAAAATTCATCTTTCACAGGGTCTAAAATGAATAAGAGGATTTCTGATGTTTGCATCTGCTTCTCTGTCATTGTCTTACAGATTAAATCAAACCTGCTGCCTACTGAACAAGGTCATTTTTTGCCAGTTTAGTGCCACATTACATTAAATTCAACAAACATATTACAGCAATTTTATGATGTAGTACTGGCTATGTCAGAGGTTCACAGCCAAACTTTCACTTTTAACGGTGAGTTCAAAGGCTGTTGGTCAAATATTGCTTCTAGTCTTAACTTGGCACATGAAAGACACCATCTGGCTACATTTTTCCCAAGCATTAAAATAATAATAATTTATATAGTTATAGATATTGCCCTAACGATGACTAAAATTTAATGTTTCCAGGTTCCTTTTTCTTCTAAGTCAATTTTCACTTACCATAATTAGGCTTTAATGTAAATAGCAGGTTTGGGACAAACTATACATAATATTATATCAGGTTTTGAGGTGCTGAAGCATGCCCAAACAAGGGCAACAAAGCTGGTAAAGGGTCTTATAAGGAGTGGCTGAGGGAACTCGGGTGTTCAGTCTGGGAAAAAAGGAGGGTCAGGGAAGACCTTATCATTCTGTAACACTACCTGTAAGGAGGCTGTAGTGAGATGGGGGTCAGGCTCTTCTCCCAAGTAACAAGTGATAAGACTAGAAGAAATGGCCTCCAGTTGTACCAGGGGAGGTTTAGGTTGGATGTYCGAGAAAATTTTTTCATCAAAAGGGTTGTCAAGCATTGGAATAGGCTGCCCAGAAACTGGTGTGTGTAGGCACAATCCCTGGAGGTATTTCAAAGGAGGATGAATGTGACACTTAGGGACATGGTTTAGTGGTGGCGTTGGCAGTGCTGGCTTACCAGTTGGATTCGACGATCTTAGATATTTTTTTCAAACTAAATGATTCAGCAATTCTACTTGGACCTAGTCTTCACCTGGAGAAAAAAGCTGAGGAAAAATTATATTGACAGGTGTCATAGAGTTATGCTATTTACATTATGTTAAAATTTTAATGTCAGGATTATTAATTTCATTCCAATCTACAATTAGCATTTGTTTCAAGAAACCTACTAAACAAGTATAGAAGTGAAAAGTGACTGAACTAAAATTTCAAGATTTTTTCAGCATAATTAATGAATTCTCTTCATATTCATAAAGTTATTCATTTTCATAATCTTCTACTCACATGTTTCTAATTATTATTTTTCAGTTCATACAGAGAGATGTCCATCTAAAAATTATTTGAACTCCTGTTATTCACTATTTCAATATGAAATCACATCAAACTGTCAACAATGAGGTGTTTTATGCTTCTTTTCAGGGTAATATATGTTGAGGTAGTTTTGGTAATGCACAAATACCTAATGATTATTTAATTTTAAAAAAGTTTTTAACTGCATCCATTATTTCAATTCAAATAGAAAATGCAGTGCAAAAGCATAATTCTCTCTAAGTAGGGTAGAATGCATCTTGGAAATAGAAATATCAAAATAATGAACTTTACATTTGCTTTTTTGACTGTGCCATTGTTTCTTTTTTTGTCTTTGTCAGTCTTTCTCTCTGAGTATGACATGATAGGGTACAGGAAAAACAAATACGTATTTTTTATTTTACTTAGTTTTATTTTATTGTACAATAGTAGGGTTTTTAATTTGTTTCTAGATTTATTTTGGGAAGAAAAATGTGGCGGTTTATATACATTTAGTTAATAATCAGTTAAAAAGATATTATGAGAGTCCCAACTAGAAATGTGTAAAAGAAAAAAATGTGGGATTTTTTCCACCATTATTTTCGAAATAATTATGAACACCCAATAAACATGCATCTAAATAATTTGTTACATCTAACTGTAGCACCATCAGACAAACGCAACCTTATGAACACACAGTCCAAATAAAATAAGAATTTTATCCCAGAAGCTGAGTTTGGTCATAGTACTGTGGTTTGAAATGGATATCACACTGAACCAACTTCATCATATTTAACCCCACATGAAACGAAGCAGTTCTTCTATTAGCTATTTGAGATTCTATTAGCTCCCTTGACTTCAGTGGGAGCTGACTGTATCCCAGTGAAGTAATTATCCTCACTCAGCTGAAAGAACAGAAGCAACTGACTGGGGAGAGACGCTGCAACTGAGGCTCAGCRTTGCTCAAGCAGCAGGAGTGCGGATGAAAGGCACCAGACAACATCACAGAAGCCACTCAGCCACCAGGTCAAGATAAGAAAAGAAAAACTGTTGGCAGTAATTCCACCTTTCCCTGAGGAATAAAAAAAGCAGCACTAGATAGCTCTCAGGAAGGATGACAAAAACTTGGTGAAGACTGTAGAACACCTGCACTTAAAATACAAAGAAAAGGAGAAGCTCAATATGTGTTCGAACCAAGTGATAATATACTGCCACAGGGTACCAGGCTTGTAAAGTGCACAATAATGCTGTTTGGTATGTATATATGTTCTTTTAAAGATGCCATGAAAGAAAGGCTAAAAATGAGAAAGCCATGCTGTATATTTTCAGGGATAACTATAATCCTGGGAAACATACCTTAAAATGTGTGTAAAATATAGTGTATAATCTATAGAAATTTCTACAGAAAAAAAAAAAGTGCTTTGTTTTCATACCTAAAGGATTTATTTCTACATATTCAAAAGAAAATATGGTATTACTGTATAGAAAATTTACAGTTAAATCAATAGGTATTGATAATTGCTGTTTAGGAAACATCAATCTGAAAACCTATATTGAATAATCAGTATGGTAAATTTTATAATTTGCAGCATTATGAGTGAATAAAATCTCTGTAATCTAGTAAACAGTAGAACAAATTAAAGAAACTTAAGACCCGCTAGTATAAAAATTATTCTAAAACATCACTAGTTATACAGAATTTTACACAGAAAGTAATAATGATGCCATAATGATTGCAAAATGAAATGTCGTGTCCTGCCCCTGGGGAGGAATGACCTCTTGCTCCAGCAAAAGCTGGAGGCTGTCTGGAAAGGAACTCTGCAGAGAGGAACCTGTGCTTGTTGCTGGACAACAAGTCAAACATGAGCCAGCAATGTGCATTCCTGGGAAAGGCAGCCAAATGCCTCCTGGGCTGCCACAGGCACAGTGCTCCCAGCAGATGGAGGAAAGTAATCCTTCCCCTCTGCTTAGTCCCAAGGAGACACAYCTGGGCTGCTGGCTTCAGTGCTGAGCTCCCCAGCACAGGAAGGACGTGGAAAAACTGAAGTGTGTGCGGCTAAGGGCTACAAGGATGATAAAGGGCCCAGGACATCTGACAGGAGGAGCTAGGCTGAAACAGTGGGGCTGTTAAACATTGAGAAGACTCAGGGAGATCTTAGAAATGTGTACAAAAACTTGCCAGGAGGGAATAAAAATACATATGTCCCTATTAGGGATTAGACCACCTTTGGAATGCAGCTGAAAAAGAATGACAGATTAAGTTTCATCTAAAAAAAGAATACACTTAGCTTGCACCAAAACCACTCTGCACGTTGAACCTATGGAAATCACAAATGGATTGATGCCGGAACTAAAATACTGTTCCAAATTTAAAAAACAGTGTAAATGCAATTTTATCTTGTTCAGTTTATACTATGATCCAGGGTGGACATCAACACTTAATAGCCATTGGAAAATGCAGAACACAAAGCTCATTCGTTGCAGAAAATTTGTCACTGCCAGAAAAAGACATCAATATGGAACAATCAAAAATTGTCTGAACTTCTTGAGAAAAATCTTAGTTGAAAAACAACGAATGTGACATTTTTACCAAGGAAAATCAGACAAAATTTCACTCCTCATATGGGAAGACAGAACTAGAGCACGTGTATTCTGTGTGTGATACAAAGATGACTAAGCTGTCCACAAGGTAAGACTAAGTACCCAAAGCATGGCTTCATGCTGACAATAATCTAACTTTGGGTCAAAACCATCCTTCCAACCACTGCAATACTACCAATGATTAATTACCTGGCTAATTACTTGAAAGCATGTAGCTTCCAGAATTAAAGATAGTCCACAGCCAAACAGCAAGGAAGCCTGTTCCTTCCTCACATTTGGCCTTTCTCAGTCCATGGCTGACAACAGTCGCATAGTCCCTGACTCCACCAAGGAGAACGGATGGAAGGTCCACCTGCTGCTCCCACACATCATCTTCCTGCCTGTCTACCTCAYGCTCCTGAGGCACACAGTACTGGATTGTACACATTTACCTCGAAGATGAAGGTGATGTCAGATGCAAAGCTGGGCTGACGATAAAGGTTRGATAAAAAAGAGAGAAGCAATTCTGCTGCCACAGTGAATTCACCACCATCATCAAAGTGCTATCAAAGGCATCGCAGTATAGAAATACCAGTGATGATGTTGAACACCTTCTGGATTTCTGAGTGCTGTATGTGCTGAATACTGCTGAAGGCTCATTACACCCAGACACTGTGGACAAAGYAACGTACCTTAAAACGAGTTCATATACCTTTGCCCATTCCCAGGCTGTTGTGTCTTATACTTCGGACTATAAATGTCTTTGTGGCAGCAGCTATCTTTTATTATACTTCTGTGTAATGCTAAACACAGTGGAGTCCCCAGCATTTAGGAGTTCCAACAATGAAAAGTAGAAGTCAATAAACACTCCTTTATTTCACCTTTACTTCCAACAGCCTTTTCTGAAAATTAAATATTAAAATCTATAAAAGGAAAGATCTGTTAAGTGCTTAAAACATCCTTATGTGACCAAAGCTGAAGCAACACAGTTTGATACTGAAGGTCTCAAACGTGCTTCCGTGTGGTCATTGCAATAATACATTATTTCTGATTGCTGCCACCTCTGTTTCCCTGCCCCTCTCTCCTTCAGTCTCCAGAAAGACAGAAGCTGCAGTGGCAACAGCAGCTGGAGAGGCTGAAAGGTGTTTATGATATTTCATTTATACTCTTACTATGGGGCATTGCTTTGGTGGGTTGACTTTGGCTGGATGCCAGGTGCCTACCAAGCTGCTCTATCATGCCCCTCCTCAGCAGGACAGGATGGGAGAAAACAAGATGGAAAAAACTCCTGGGTCAAAGTAAAGGCAGTTTAATAAAGTGGAAGCAAAGTTTGCAAAACAAACCTTTCCATGCAGAAGCAAAGGAAAACAATAGATTTATTTTCTACTTTCCATCAAGAGGTGGTGTCTGTCTGCTTCTTGGGAAGTAGGGCTTCAGTATGCGTAGTGGTTGCTCCAAAAGATGAACATAAATAGTGAGTGCTCCCACCCTTCCTCCATCTCTTCTTAGCTTTTATATCTGAGCAGACATCATATGGAATGGAACATCCCTTTGGTCAGTTGGAGTCAAATGTGCTGGCTATATACCTGCCCAAAATCTTGTCCACACCCAACCTACTGGTAAGGGGGGAAGGTTAGAGAGACAGCCCTGATGCTGTCGAGCACTGTCCAGCAGTTGCAAAAACACTGGTATCTTATTAGCTCTTTTCTAGCTACTAATGCAAAGCCCGGCACTGTGAAGGCCTCTATGAAGACTATTATGTCAGCCAGATCAAACACAACTGCTTATGCAATGTTCTCCCTTTTAAACTCTCTCCAGTTTTAACTCAAAAAGTTTAGGGAGTGTAAGGAATGACCCCATAATACCTTTTGATCAAGTGTAGGGAAATGACCCCATAATACCTTTTGATCACATTTAGGAGAGACTCAAGTTACTGCAAAGCCCGAGTTGTCATATGTGGGTGGATGTCTTTTTGTGCTTGTTAAGTAGGACAGTGTGGTGGAAAGGCTAAATTGTTGAAAAATTTGGATTCACAGACATATGTTGCTCTGGAATACTGAGGAAAAGAAAAGACAAAACATGAAAAAAAAGATAAAAACAGCCCCACCTTGAAAAGATAGAAAATTAGTAATAACATAGACATACCACAGGCAGGATCTGTAGGAAGCTCATCTTGATACCAATTACTTGAATTACTTGTGCTACGATCTTCAACCTACTCATCTTGAAAGCTGAAGAAAATTTCTGTATATACAGTTAATACAACTAGAAATTCAACCAAAACTGAAGCTAATATCTTTGGTTATTTATTTTTTAACTAAATCAGGGGAAGTTTTCGGTGTAGCTGTTTTATTTTTTACCAATAAAAACAATTCTTCTTTTGACAGGATGTAGGTTTGAATTAATGGTTTAATTTGTTTGATTGTCTTTATTTTTAATTAAAAGAAGTCTGAACATCTTGGTTGTTTTTGTTGCGGTTTTGTTTGTTTTCTTGCTTGGGGTGAGTTTTCTTTGTATTTGGTTTTGTTTGGGTTTTTCAAGAGAAATTATTAGAAGACTGGAAACCACATGGCCTTTAACACAAATTCATGTGCAGTCCGATTTAAACAGGTACGTGAAGAGGGAGCGGAATAAAAAAAAAATTGTATTTCCCCTTTTTTTTCTTGCCCAGCTTTTCTCCCCTGGGGAGAATTCTGGTCAGAACACAGTATCCTGTCCAGCAAGCAGATAGATATGCTGCCAGTATTAAATAACAGAGATCTAATCTAGTCTGGTCCCAGAAACTCACAAATTACAAGCATCTGAACTACTTCCGGAAGCCAGGAAAGTCAAGTGCCAAATTTTGCTTGTTCTTTTCTCGGCTGAGAACAAAGTGTCTGTTATGGGTTAGAAAAAAAAAAAAAATAAATGAAAATTTGTTTCCTTTCCCCTGGGGTACCAGGGAGGCTGTGTAGTTGGGGAGGGGCTGGCTGGGAATTGATGGGCGATACCTAAGAACAAAAGGGAGTTATCTGTTCAGCTGCATTCCACGGTAATGACACAGAATGGACGGTACTTAAGGACAAAAGGGACCACTTGCCCAGCCCAGAAGCCAGGACAATTCCCTCAATTAAAGAAAAACAAAGACTTGGAAATACTTACAAGGGGGATGTTTCCCCAGAGGCTGGAACATCTCGAGAGGACTGCCAGAGACTTGGGCGAGAGGTGGGTGGAGACCGGGGCTTGCCTCACTCCCCACTCTGCGTTSGGTGAGGRCGGTCSTGTCTGCAGCGAGTGCCGGGTTTGCTCCGGGAACACTGCTACACTGCGACGCCTCYRCCGGCTGACTCCAGAGCACGGATACACTGTGACATCTCCGAGGGTCCMGCCGCGGCACAGGGTTCAGAGTTACGCTGTGACCAACCTCCAGCCGGAGCTGTTCGTCTCGGCTGTTTCCTGCCTTCTGCTGGTCTGTCGGTGAGTGATACCGAGATCCATCGCTCCCCAGTCAACCCTGCCTGCCTGCGCTGCTCGCTGCCCGCTGCCGAGGTTGGTGGAGCCGGGCGCGTGGGGTCGCGCCAGGGGCGACTTCCCCCCTTTCCCGTTCGCCGGAGCCGCCATTGCCGCGTGAGGGTCGTCGCGCTCGCGCCACAGCGCCCCCTGCAGCCGCGGGGGAGTCACCGCAGCCTCTCTGCCYCAGCAGCGGATTTTTCCCACCACCACACAAGGAACTGATAAGGGGTTTGTCTGTTCTTTTATAGTTGCCGTTTAACCGTCTTGCTTTTTACATATATATATATATATTTATATAACCCTAGTAAAGAACTGTTATTCTTTTTACCACATCTTTGCCTGAGAGCCCCGTAATTTCAAAGGTACAGTAATTTGGAGGAGGGAGGGGGTCATTCCTGTGCTCAAGGGAGGTTTCACACCTTCCTTGACAGACACCTGTCCTTCAAACCAGGACAGTGTCCAACATAGCCAAAATTTCAGCCCATGGCAAAGACATATCCAATTTCTTCTGTTAGTCTAACGAATTACAGTCCAAACTTTTTTTTTAACATGCAAGTCTGTTATCAATAACAATGTGGTATAGTTGTGTACAGCCACAAGGAGCTAAAAGAAATATCCCAATACTGCTGAAGTTAAATGTTAAGGATACTTTATAGGGAGCAGTTATTCCTACACTTCTTAGAATTTATCAGTCTTACCTTCAGGTAATCCCAAAGTTTACTGCAATTTATTTAAAGTAGGTAAAATTAGCTGCATACATTTATATATTGATTTTTTTTTCCTATTTCACATTTTTCTATTCCTGTATCACATTCTTCATTCTGACATGGTGAATATTTATTTCTTCAAGGTCATTTTCCTTACACGGGATATTCAGTTCACAGAATGACAGTGCTCAAGGCATTTGTGATGTGAGCCAGATGCTACAAAATCAAGACGAAGCTGTGGATTTTTCCAGGATTCTGTATTCTAGGCAGCAGCTGATCTCTATCTTAATAACCTTCCAGGATTTCTGCTAAGCCTCAAATCCCTTCTCAATGAGGGTGCTTATACAAAACCTCAGCAGTCACTTTAGTATTTCAGCTTAGAGTGTACAAAACCTTATGTGCAAATCCATGTACAGTTTTTACTGCCATTCATTGCCTTTCTTTTCTTGGCACCATTATCACTAAAAAAAAAGTGTATGAACTGTGTCCTGTTTCCATCTCCCAGACCAAAACAGTCTGTTTCAAACACAAAGCTAGATGAATACCACAGGAGTCACTTAGCAGGAGCAGAATGGCCTGATTTGGATTTCTGCCTGCCTCAAGACACTTAATTTAATTTCACTGTTTGCATTTTTTACCAGACAGTATTGTAAGGAAAAGCCTTTCAAAAGGAATGTTATCATGCTGAAATTAAAGAACTCAAAATGTATATTGAAGCTGCTTTAATAGAGATGTAAGGATTTGCACTGAATGCATGTTATAAGTAGTGTTTGTACCTATCATGTTTAAAGAAAGAAAATGAGATGTTATTCTGCTTTATAGCTTATTTAATACATATATAAAACTATTTGATTTTCATAATTTTAAAATTTAATTGTTTCTCTGTCTTTATGCAGCAATTGTTACAGTTGCACTTTTTAATTTATAGCAGTCTTTTACAGTTTAGTTCTCCAGAAGTCTTCATCAATAATAAAACTAACTTCAAAGAAGATCCTATGCTGTTTTGGAAAATATCATGCTGAGATAGCACTGTGTATTGACCTATGGTTAAATTTAGAATTGAAAACTGTGTTTTAGCTTTGCTCATTCATTTCCCTCCACTCCATAAACCTGACAGCTGTACTTGGAGGTTGATGTGAGTTCCCATCAATGCTTTGTGGAGCACCAAAGGTCTGACAACTTCCAAATTTTTCATTCTATGGGGCTCAGGATTAGGTAGGAGATCCTCAAAAAATCCAAGTTGCAAGGTAAGTAGTCTCTCCTTTCCTAAGTGATTTCAGTATCTTTAAATCATCTTCTTGCTCAGCAGGACCATTGAGAAACTCTATTATTCTTTCTGTGAAGGCCCGTTCCCTCTATGTGCTCTCAACCTGAACTGTTCTTATACCTTTTTATTTCACATTGTGCACCTGTCTGGTGCATAAAATTATCATCCATCATGACATTACCTATATCCTTTGAGAATTTTATATTTCCATTAAGGCATAACATCTTACATTTTGTCCCTYGGGCAGTATCAATACAGGTTATGTTGAATTTCTAATTTGGAATCATCCTCAAATTCTTGAAGAAACACAGAAGATGAAAAAATTTTGCACCCATATCTCAGTGTTAAAGGGGATGGTCTACTGTCATGGAAAAATTTAGGAAAGAGACCTCCTTGCTTTCTGGTTTATCTGCAAATGTAGCAGGCCTGGGGGCCACTAGGCTTCCCCTTGTTAGTCAGTATGTTATGTCTGTCTGAGTCCCTGGGAGACCTTCACAGATAATATTTTAGAGTAACCAACTTGACACTGTAAGTCTGGCAAGGTACCAGATACACAACTGTGTGTCCACACTGTAAGTCTGGTCACAAGAGCAATCCCAGGTGCACAAATAGCGTGAGTTGCACTATAAGACTGGGAGCATTCAGTAAATTGTCAGATGCACAAATAGTGTGATTTATTGATTGTGGTGACAGAATAAGGTTCAGAGACTGCTGTTGATAAGTACATTCGTATCAGAAAACATAGGCAATAGCATTACCACGGAATAAAAATGGATTATTTAATCCATGGGGATATTTTCACTGGTATTATTTCCTTAATTTGGTTTGTATCATTCCCTGATACAAAGAATCTCTCTCCCCAAAGTATTTTACAAATGCAACAAAGAGAACAACCTGCCAACAATAGATGTGAGAACAGGCAACAAGGTGAAGAAACAGAAAGAATACCATATACCCATACATTCTTTTTTAATGTCGTAAATACCATGAAAAGTTATATTTACTTAGATTTACTCTGGTGCAAGTCACCTAAGAGACCAATATTTTTCAGAGTGCCTTAAATTATTTAGAGTCTCTTCCATAGCTTACATAGCATAGAATAATTTCATTAATTGAATTAATAATCACCTCTGCTCTATATTATTACCTAACTTGCTAAGCTTTAATAGGGCAAAATCAAAAACCAGCAACCTTCTAACTACAGGATATGAAAAAGGTAAAACATTAAAAAATGGAAAATCAGCATTTATGTGTCTGTAAAGTAGACGCTGTATGTCAGATAACTATGTAATATCTTACTACTGATGGTGACTATGTGTCCATACAGCCAACAGAATCTGGAAAAAGGCTCATGTCTTCTAAAAATAGCCACATAGGGCTCAATTAACTTGGCAAAGGTGAATCCCCAGTGACACTTGAGACAGAAGCTGGATATGTAGCAACATGATCAAGTTTGAGGCAACCTAGAAAAAGAAATATTTATATGGCAAGTGCAAATGGGACTTTAAAGATGCTGTCAGACTTAGTTGTTTAACATGGTCATGATACAGCAGGGCATCCTAAGGGTCTTTAACATACTACTTTGGGAACTTAAACTCAGATAACTACCAAAAGCTCAGGACATTAACTTTTGAATATCCAGATATTAAAAGTAAGCACCTAATATGAGAGCTAGGTGCTTTAATGTCACCTAAATTTTTTCATTGTCTGTGGATTAAAACCTTGAATTCTAATCTTAGACATTCTGAGCTCAGAAAAACTGAACCTACCAAACTGATTGATGAAAGACATCGCAGAAAAGTAACAAAAAACTATTTTATAGATTGCACTGAGATAATAAAAGAGTAATTGAACAAGGTGAAGAATAGCATCACTGCTGTAGGATATTACATGCACTGAGTGAAAGTAGAAATTGTGTTGGTTTTTTAGTGATTCCTTGTCTGAGCAGAGGAAGAGAAAAAGCTTTCTTCCTCGAAAAAACCAAAGGCTTTTATTGGACTGATGATTAACTGCCATTGTCAATATTTGCTCAAAATTTCAGAATTAAATTATCCAGGTAACTGTTTTAATGCAATTTACCTCTTATCTGACTTATGGTACATAAATCAGAAACAGTAAATACACTAGAATTCAATATAAATAAGAAAACTGAATCAATTGGAATCAAAATTCTAGCCAATATATTTTATAATCTTTTACTTTCCTCTGCATATTGCTTAGTATCCACTTATGATCATGTATTTAAGTCAGAATAGGCACACATAAAATATGTTGAATAGCAACTAAAGTATAGTATATTTTTCTAAATTATTACCTCAAATAGATGTTAATATTATATCGTACATTACATAATTTTAAACGCTGTTGTCTACTATTATGCTAAATAGTGTAGTGACTAAAAAGCAAGAAAAATTGTTGTTCACTGTGTAGGTGGAGTAAGATTTTTTTTTACTGCTGTGAGAAACTTATAAACAAAATATATGAGGGAAAAGAGAGGACAATCAGACACACTGGAAAACAGAAAATATGTTAATTTTCTGAGTTTTCTGTGTTCTAGGCTTAATTAAAAAAAAAACAACCTATATATCAGAAAAGAAGCAAAAAAATAGGAAGTGACCATAGGAAGGGAAGAACAAGTCTCATGAAAAAAAGGGAACTAAATGAGAAATTTAAAAGTATTAAAGAATATAAGAGAGAATGTAAGAGAACACACTAATATAGTAATGAAACAAGAGCAGCATTTTCTGTAATTTCAGAAATTAATCATAGAATACCTCACTGTAATATTGGTTTCATTTACTGATCTGGCTTGTATTCATTGCTAAAACTGCCAATTTTTTAATTGGTATTTATCTTCAGACGGAGATACATAAGTTTATGTTTACAACAGAGGTGTCTGCACCTGCATATCACCATGTTATTCAGTTGTGTAATCACAAATGTCTGGTGCCTTTTCACATGCCCAGGATTGTCTGAGACTCAAAATGTGACAGATAGGTTGCAGACTTTAGAGTTTAAGTTCATGATTAGTCATATTTTTTGGTGTGTTATTCAGTGTGAACTTTATTAGATATGTCATGGAATCATAGAATTATTGAGTGGTTTAGGCTGGAAGGGATTTTTAGGGATATCTAGTTCCAAACCCAGTGCCATGGCCATGGACATCTCTTGCTAGATCAGGTTGCTCAAAGTCCCATCAAACCTGTCCTTGAACACTTTCAATGATGAGTCAACCACAACTTCTCTGCGTGACCTGTTCCAGTGTCTCACCACACTCATTGTGAAAAATTTCCTCCTTATGCCTAATCTAAACCTACTCTCTTTCAGTTTCAAACCATTGCCACTTTTCTGAGGACTACAGGTCTTTGTACAAAGTCTCTCTCATCTTTCTTATAAGCCCCTTTTATATATGAGAAGGTGACAGTAAGTTCTCCCTGGAGCCTTCTCTTCTCCAGTCCAAACATCCCAACTCTCTCAGCCTTTCTTCACAGGAGAGCTGTTCCAGTCCTCTGATCATTTTCATAGTCCTGCTCTGGATCCGCTTTGACAGGTCCRTGTCTTTCTTTTGTTGGAGAGCTCCAGAGCTGGGTGAAGTACTACAGCTGCAGTCTCACAAGAGTGAGGTAAAAAGAGGAGAATTATGGTTGGAGATTGCCCATATGCTCATGCAGGACCTCGTGCTTGTTCTTGTTGAACTTCGTGGGATTCTCATGGTCCCAGTCCTCAAGGCTATCAAGGCCCTTCCTCATGGTATCCCTTCCCTCAAGCAAACCAACTGCACTGGTCAGCTTGGTCCCATCTACAAACTTGCTGAGGGTGTGCTCAATCCCACTATCTGTGTCATTTCACTAAGTGAGCTGAATGCATTGGAAGCATTCAATCATTCTGACTACGCCTCTATTATCTGGATACAAAACCTTAGTTTAAAAGCATTAGTTTAGCTATAAACTTTTATAAGTAGTGAAGAGTTGAATTAGACATAGACTGTTGAGGTTTGCTTGTGGTTTTTTAAGTTGCTAAGGATGATATGTTGTCACTGATGTGAAGAAACAGTGGGGTATCTTTAATCATTATTTAATCAAAACTCGTATTCTGTCAGGTCTTTTTTATTTTTCTGAACTCAGCAAAATTTTAATAGTAATCTGAATTAGCTGTCTACTATCAGTCATGTAATCATGGCTTTCCTGAGGTCTATTTTAATTTATATTTTCTAAAATGCTTTACATTATATTCTAATAAATAACTGAAATGGTCCAGAAATAACAGATCTTTTTGATTGTTTTTTCATTTTAACATTAGCCTCCATTAATCTTCTGATTAGCTGTTGTGAGCTTAATTTTTCAAGTAGCATCATAAAGCACTGAGATATATGTCTAGTCATTCACATAAATTTAATTGTGAAAGACTTATATATTTTAATTTAAATTCTTAGTAAGGACTGTTTAGTTCAAAAAGTAAAGAACTTCTAACAGAGGGATTTAATATAGAAAAAAATCCTACCCTAAAGCTTTTATCTTTTCATTTATGAGGAAAAGCAGCAAAACTAAACAAAAACAAAAAAAACCCACCACAACAACAACCAAAAAGGCTGAAAACACAACCCCTATCATTAACAATAGTTTTGCCAATTACTAATATGTAATTAGCCTGGTTGTACTGCACTATAATTAGTATAATGATCTGCACTAGTAAACTTGCCAAACAAACTCCCTCTCCATCATCTGTTACCTCCAATGATTTGCTAAAAGTTTACATGGAATATTAGTAGGCACATTTTTAATAGCTGAAACCAGTTTTTCATACTTTTCTCCTTTACTGAGTAATATTTTACAAGAAGATTATTCAATACCAGATAGAAACATAGAATGATTAAAAATGTTTAAACAATTCATATGATGTCAGTTGTACAAAGAAATATAATTGAGTAACACTTTTCTGCTTCTTAAAAATCTGCTGACATTGAGGTTAATGGGATTTCTTTCTTAAGACCAGAAGAAAATGGATATACTAAGATTGAAGGATAGCGTTGAATTGCTATGCATTTCAAAAGCTTTTCATTGCAGTATATAAATGTGGTGATGTATCCACAAACATTACCGCACATATAGTTTAATCTTGAAAAAAACAATATCAGGCATCGCATTCTGATATAAAAGTTTGCTGATGAAATCTGAATGGGTTTTGCATATATTTAAAAGCTTAGACACTTCAATTAAATTTATAAAAAGAAGGTTGGTTTTGTTTTGATTTGATTTGTTTTCTTCCATGGAGTTGACAACATTGAAAGAATCCACAGAACTTTTAGAATTGTATAATCACAGAATCTCAGGTTTGAAAAGACTTCTAAGATCATTAAGTCCAGCTATAAACATGACACTGCTGAGTGCACCACTAAACTATGTTCCTAAGCACCACATCTCCATCTCTTTTAAATCCTGCCAGGGATGATCGCTAAACCACTTCCATGAGCAGCCTGTTCGAATGCTTGACAACCCTTTTGATGAAGAAATTTTCCCTAATATCCAATCTAAACCTCCTCTGAGACAACTTGAGGCCATTTCCTCTTGTCCTGTCACTTGTTACCTGAGAGAAGAGACTGATCCCCACCTCGCTACAGACTTCTCTCAGGTAGTTGTAGAGAGCAAAAAGGTCTCCCCCTGAGCCTCCTTTTCTGCAAGCTAAACAACCCCATCTCCCTCTCTTGCTCTTCATCAGACTTGTGTTCTGGACCAGCTCCATTGTCCTTCTCTGGACACGCCCCAGCACCTCAACGTCTTTCTTGTAGTGAGGAGCCCAGAACTGAACACAGGACTCAAGGTGCAGCCATACCAGTGCTGAGTACAGGGGGAACAGTCACTGCCCTGGTCCGGCTGGCCACACTATTTCTGATACAAGCCAGGATGCCATTGGCTTTCTTGGCCACCTGGGCTCATGGGTGGCTCATGTTTAGCCAACTGTTGAGCAACATTCACAACTCCCTTTATACTGGGCAACTTTCCAGCCACTCTTCCCCCAGCCTCCAGCAGCGCATGGGGTTGTGAACCGAGTGCAGGACCCGATGCTCTACCTTGTAGATGCTCTACCTCATACAATTGGTCTCTACCCATCAATCCAGTCTGTCTGGATCCCTTTGCAAAGCCTTCCTACCATCAAGCAGATCAACATTTCCACCCAGCCTGGTTTTGTCTGCAAACTGAGGGCGCACTCAATTCTCTCATCTGGATTATTGATAAGATATTAAACAGGTCTGGCCTCAATACTGAGCCCTGAGGAACACCACTAACAACTGTCTGACAACAGGATTTAACTCCATTGACCACCATTCTCCGGGCCCAGCGGTTCAGAGTTTTTTAAACGGAGAAGAATACACATGTCCAAGCCATGGGCAGCCAGTTTCTCCAGGAGAATCCTGTGGGAAATGGTGTCAAAGACTTTTCTACAGTCTAGGTGGACAACATCCACAGTGTCACTCAAGATGATCTACTCCATAACCTTCCCCAGATGTTAGACTGAGAGGCTTGGTCTCTAGAATTCTCCTGTAAGAACTTATTGTAGATGAGTCTCACATTTGCTAACCTCCAGAACACCAGGATCTCCCTGGTTACCCAGGACTGCTGGTAGATGATGGGAAGTCACTTGGTGAGCTGTTCCTACCAGCTCTATCAGTAACCTTGGGTAGATCCCATCTGATCCCATAGGCTTGTGTATGTGTAAAGGTTGTAGCAACTCACTGGCCATTTCTCCTTGAGTTATGGGGGCTTCCTTCTGCTCCCCTTTTCTGTCATCTGGTTCAGGAGGCTGGGTAGCCCAAGAACAATTGATCTTACTACTGAAGACTGAAACAAATAAGAAATTAGGTACCTCCGTCTTTTTCTCATCCTTTTTCACTATGTTTCTCACAGCAGCCAATAAAGGATGGAGATTCTCCTTAACCCTCCTTTTGTTGTTAATATACTTAGAGAAAAAAAATTTATTGCCTTTTGTGGCAGTACTCTGAGTTCTAGTTGAGCTTTGGCTCTTCTAATTGTGTCCTAGCATAGCCTCATCTTATAGTACTCCTGAGTGGTGCCTTCCTTCTTCCAAAGTTCATAAACGCTCCTTGTTTCCTGAGCTTGAACCAAATTTCTCTGTTCAGTCAGACTGGTCTTTCCCACTGGTTCATATTTTGCACACAGAGACAGACTGCTGCTGCTGCACTTAGGATCGTGTTTATTCTGGTTGGTAGATTTAGGAGTAATATGTATTTATATGGGGCATATTTTTAGAAGCTGTTGAACATGTAATTTTACTAGGGGATAAGCATACAGGAGAATGCAGAAATTATACCACCTTCTGATGTAGTTGGTGCTTCTTCACTTTTCCACAGGTACCTATCTTGACACCAAGAAATCTGGTGCTAGCTGATGTTTTTATTTTTTCTGTATAGTATTACTCTATACATAAATTCTTCACTTTACTGTAAATGTGATCTGTACATTTACCAAAGAGATGGAATGCTAGATGTTTTTGTTCATTAACAGAATTCTAGACACACACACCATATCTGAAGTTTAGTAGCAAATTGAGGAAAACGTTTTTTACCCTTAAGGTACACTGAAAGAGCAATGGAGGTGCCTAAATATCATTGACTAGTCCCATTTTAGATGATGCAAGGCATCCAAGACAAGCCTAGGGCTGGAGAGTGAGATACAGGACTGTGGTACACTGGGATTTTTCTGGGCCAGCRGCTCAGGGCCAGGTAGGATACCCCAGCGTATCTTAACTGTCACTTTATACTTAGTCCCCTGAATTCCTCTCCTAGACTGTTTGTCATTTAGAGGCAGAAGGTTTCTTGTTTCATTTGAACATCAAGACTCAAAGGTGACTTGAAAAAAATATGGGTACATTATATTTCTACTTCCCAACTTGTGGGCTTTTGATAGCAGCTAGCTGTAAACAGGTATAAATGAGTTTTTAATGCTCCAGTTGGCAACACCTGACCCTTCAGATGGTTGTATAATATGCTTTCAAATAATCTCCTCAAGGGCTATGGTTTGAAAGGGAGGTTTACCATGGCCTGATAGCAACCTGTGATTTATGAATTTCTCTGAACAGGATTTACAAGGAAATTGGATACCATTATGAAGCAGCTGTTTTTACCAGGTCTGACCTAGGTCAGAGTGGCTTCAGAGTGTTAATGATTATGTTTGCCTGTCTCAAATTGCTTGTGAATGACTTTGCAAGGCAAAATTACTTTAAAATGGACACTGTTGATAGCATGCTGCAAGTTGTTAGCATGTTTGCTGACCACAAATCATAGAAGGTGTTTAATATAATTCCTGACTAAACACAAAGAAGCAAATAATAAAGACAAAGCTATGAAACACACAAATCTTTCTTTTTCATATGCATTTTGTAGGGAAAAATACTATCAATTGTCATGAGACTACCTTTGAGTATTAGACAGCTTTATAGTCCAATGTCTAAATAGAGAAATTAATATATGATAACTTCATCTGATGCAGTAATCAAAAGAAATATAATGAGTGTATTTTTCTGTATGTCAAAGCTTTAATTTCTGACAAGAATTTTATGTTTTCCAATATGTAACTTCTATCAGATAGAAATTTTAAGTATAAAAGTTCTAGATTTACACAAAACAAATGGGATTATTTTGGTTTAACATGAATAATTATTTCTATTCTATTTCTTCCAAAATGACATCTAAAATCCTTCTCAATATTTCATTGGTGTATAACCAGACAGATATACACAGTTCCTGCAAGTCTGTAGAAATTACAGTGTTCCGACTTTCAAGTCATGGTTGCTCTCATGAGAGGGATAGAACTTGAGATCACCAGGGGATCTCAGTACAGACAATGGATTTCCATGGGAACCCACCATTCTGCACCATTATCTTTTCTTCAGTTATTTCTGAATTCTTCAACTTACACGCATTTATATGCTGAATGCTTCCTTGAATTAACACTTGGAAACTAAAATGCCAGCAGAATACTATGAAAATAGTGTATATTATGTATTTTATACTCATACTGTGGTTTTGGCTAAGTCTGGACTTTCAACTGAAAATTTTTCAGCATTTACTCTCTAAGCCAGAATCTAAATTAAACCAAAACAAAATTGTTGCTTTAATTTAATCTGTTTTCTATTCTATTATCTAATCAGAATAATGCAGCTTTATGTTGTCTAACAACTGACAAACTTTTTGCCAGGAAAATTTATGGAACTCTCTGTTTTCAATACTGGGCCAGAATCTTGTGTGCCTGCTATTATTAGCATGCTTTCCACCAAATCCTGCTGAAACCTTCTGTCACAAACAAAATTAGATGTTATTTGTCCCAAATAATAAGCTCCAAATTCTACTTATTTCATTTTTATGCCTGCAAATCGTAGTAGGCTGTAATAAGTGAATGAAGGGTTTTATTTTCTTCAACCCTTGCCTAGTAAAAGTAGGTCTAAACTTTATTATGCGAAAATTTGCTTGAGCTGACCTAGCTACCATTGCTGTTAGTTCAACAGGTAAACAAAGGTTCACAGGGAATCTAAGGGCTTAAACTACATCTCTTAGAAAACCAAGTTTTCATCCAGCCCCCAAAAGGTTTTGGTTGAGACATTGTCTAAAGGATTTAGAGTAAATTCCTGTTCATCTAAACATTTCTCCCTAAACTGGTAATTGGTAATTGCTACTCTTTTTATCATGTAATCTTTCCTTCACTTTTCCCTTGATCACAGTTATACATGATTGTGCCTTGTCTTTCTCAAGGTATGTGGCTCTCTCTTTACTAGTATTGTCATTTCTGAATAAATACTCAGAATAATAATTTCAAACACCTTCTTTGATAATTATGCTTCTCTTCACAATATACATGTCATAAGACTCAAAAGGAAAAGCATGCAACAATCAGAGTCCCATGCAAACTCTCATACTTACATCCAACAAAGTGGTTGTCTTCATCTCCGTTTCCAACACCTGGCAGGAAGCAGTGCTTCATACTGAATGGCTAGCTTTGGGAAGGGTCTCCCTTTTTCTTCATTAATGAAGTTTTCAAGCCAAAGCTTGTTTTTATTTCAATAGCATTTCTTCTGTCATGGGGGAATAAAAAATGGCTTCATTTTATTTTTATTCTTGTTTTGTCATATTGCTTAGTGGTTGTTGCAAAGAAGCAAGAGAACACATTATTGTATGTGCTATCCTTCTTTTCTATCTTTGCTTCGGTAGGAGTACAGAGTTTAAAACCTAATTGAATGTAACTCAGTTTTCAAAATGGCAGGCAGATAAATATGAGCAACAGCTTACAAAGATATGGAGCAAAGAGGATGTAAAAGAATATTCTTTGCCTATTTCTGTGCTTTCCTAAAGAATATTTGGGCCGTATAAAGCCTCCTTTATCTCTCAAAGAGATAATGCATTTTCAGCCTAACATCACAAATACCCTTTGACCATATTTTTCTTTTACTGTTTACAATTTTAGTGTTTCCAATTTAATCTAAAATCACACATCATCACTGAAGAGGTTTTTGATTTTTTTATTTGAGCAATTGCATTTTTAAAACACTGTGTATTTTTACATTTTTCAAGTTATTTCCCTTACTAATGTAAAAGAATGGTTCATATTCTGTCTATGTTCTAAACTATGAGGAATAAACTAGTATACTGTCACAGAAAAGCAATTTGCACATACAGATTTTGTCACTATTGTTAGTGGAACTAGTTTCAAAAGTAAAAGAAGCCATTGTTGGCCTTTAGTGACAAAATATTCTCAGCATAAAAGATAGACACATCCACTTGTGATAAGCCTCTTTGCAGGACAATACAGAACCCTCTATCTCATGTATCAATGACAGCCAAGGCAAAGTCACTGATCTGTCCACCTCTCATTCACAGGTCTGCTCTGAAGACACAATAGAAGGAAGTCTTGTCCAAAGCTTGATAAACACACTCTTGGTCCAGTGTCTGTGTCTTTTTCTATTTGTACTCGATTGGGAGTTGTTAGAAATGTAAGAAAAGGTGTTATTGATGAATGTATAGTCCAAACAATTTATGCAAAGTCAGTCCCTCATTTTTCTTTTATTTTGTCTGTCTTCAAGTGTGATTTTAAAATACCTTCAGCCCAGAGTTTGGTTGGTTGGTTGGTTGGTTGGTTGGTTTCAGAGAAACTGGGAAGAGTGAAAAGCAATATGTTTAAATAAACAATATTTTGATTCCTTGGAAATTCTTAAACTCTACCATATCATCCACAAAATCATGTGCAATATTCAATAGCTATGGATAAAATAAATTTATCTATTTTCAGATACAAAGGCAGAATGACATGAATAATTTGATTTTGGGACATTGGATGTTGTTCTTTGTTGCGAAAGTTTTTTTAGACACATTTAGCTATTAGATCATACAAATAATAAGAGTATATTTGTTAAAAATACATTTATGATTGTGACAACCCTGCAAGAGATAGTCGTGGCATTTGAAAAAGACATTTGTTATCAAAAAGCGTATACATTCTTTTGTGTATGCTTTGCTTTAAACCCAAAAATTAACTAAGTTCAACAGAATGAGTAGTACACAAATTATTAGCTTAAATAATGTATACTAAATCATCACGTTAGGTACACAATATAAATCTAAATATTTTATTGCTCAATTAAACAAATTTGTAATTAACCTAAAGTTGATTTTGGTCAGAGATAATGAATGCAATGATTTCTTAAGGAAAAAACCCAACAAAACTTAATCAGTGCTTAGATGTTCAAACTATTAGTGAGATCTTATGGAACAATTGGAAGTATTTAAATGTTGTCAGTTTTTCTCTATCTTATTCTTTCTGAATATTTTAATATGCATATATGTTATGAAAATTCAATATCACACAATGTCTGTTGTTGTCCATTGTTGAAGGTAGGATATTTGATAGATGTCACATAACTGTTGCTGTCACATAACCACATACAATCAGAATGTAAATGTAAAAAGCATTTCATTTGGGGGGTTTTTTTGTTCATTTTGGTTTTGTTTTTAACTAACTGCCAATAATTTAGTCTTTTATTGGGTCGTGGACAATTAAGAGACACCTTCTATGAACTTTCATTTTAGGAATGCAAGACTGTCAAGAAGAAGAGTACTCAATGACTTTTTGATCAAAATGCCATTTTCTGCCTCCTGAGCCAAATTGTCCATCTGCTTGTACCTTGAATTAAATCAAAACCCTTTGTTCATGAAAGCACAACTGCTGCTATTGGAAGTGTGGTATTGTCATATACTAATCATTTTGAGTTCATTGAAGAATCAAGAAGGAGGAAAAGGTGGGCTAAAATGGCAACTTTTCTTCAYCATTATCACCATCATATTTATAAACTAAAACAGATATCTATAAGCTGAAAGTGTAGATTAGGTAAATGATACAGGACATTTGTATAAATCATGCATATGAGATTTTGTTTCCTGTGGGAATATAACAGTTAARATTTGGAAAGGCATTGGTGGTAAAGCAAGAGATTCCTTCTTCTATTGCCATTGTATACATTAATATTCCATTCTTACAGTGTTATTTGAAATACAATTTGAGGAATGCCATACAGGAATTGCCTCTTCTATATATATATCAAAATCTTGTTTGGATTTTCAGAGTGGGGAGGTTGGCCTAGTGGTACCTTGCATACAGCTGTCTTTAATTGCTCTTTCTATCAYCATCCTGTCAGTTACGGTACTTAAGTCTCAGTGGGCCTCCCCATAGAGTTTAATACCTCATAATCATTAGCATGTATCCAGACTTTTTAATCAAAATACTTTAATGAAGGTTGCAAAATCTATTATTTAATTAATTAAGAAGGAAGGTTGACTAAATAAAACAATAGAGTTTCAAAAGCAATGAAGATATTTTTCTTTTTTATCTCTTAGCTTCAGAAATTTTGACATTTCTGAAATTAGCTTCTTTAATTTAAAAAATTTAATTCAAACTTAGCGTTAGACTGTGTAATATTTTTCACATAGGCACTGCATATTTGTCACAACTTTCCTTTACTACATCCCAATTCTATGTTAGTTTTTGCAGCTGCCTCCACCCTGTTTGTCATATGATTCTCAATCAGACCAGAGAGTTATGAAAAACAGGAGACAGAGAGGCTTTATGAATAATATTAGTCTTGATTTGTTTGTGCTGTTTGMTATGTCGCTTCATAAAATCTTGATTATTTCAAGGTCCTGCTGCATTTGGATGCAGCAAAGCAATTAATGGTTTCAGCATCTCCTAATATGGGTACATTGCAGCACAACTGGACCTATTACACTGCAGGAAAAGCTTATGAAAAGTGCTAGCAACGAATTATGGCAGAAGGAAGGTCTTGACAAGACTCTAAAATAGGGACCTTCAGTTCTGACATTATCTTCACATAGACCAGAAAGGGAGCAGGTTAGGAATCACAAGCAACATCACTCAGTTTTGAAAGGGGACTCAAGAATAAACAGTTGCCTGTCCTTAAAAGTAATGAAAAAACAGAGATAGAGTTTATCTGACTGAGTTCTAGTGGACTAAAAGCCTAGAACGGAGGTCTACCCATCCTGGGCCATCAGAGAAGGCAGGTGGGTTTTTCCAAATTGTGCCTCTCCTTATCTACAAGTGAGTGTTGTGCCCTGTTTACCTTAGCCATCTGCCTTAAGGAGGAATCATTTGCCTGTGGAATAATCTCTCCCCTTGTTTAAGCATGAAGCTTAGATCAGTAGCTCAATCTAAGCACTTGAGGCCAAAATTTGGGAAAATTAAGAAATTTTAGGGTAAAAACTAATGAGTAGGATAAAACAGTTCTTTGGTTTTCACATTCCTTATTTTTTTGTTCCCTTCCCCTTTTTTTTTTTTAATCTTAAACAAATATTGTGAGGGCACTTAAATATTAAAAACCAGGATAAGCCAAATTACTTATTTCATATGTCATTGAATTTATATCTATTTCTCTCAAACACTTGTTGAAAGGTAGGATTTTAATTTTTTTTTGAAGACTTCACTGATTTGTTAATTTCTTTTAAATTTTAACTTCAGCCAAAAATTCATTTTATAGTACATGTATTTACACATTGCATTATATTAAAAAAATATAAAAAGCTAAAAAATAGCTGGAAAAGTGATGGGTTTAGGATCCTGAAGCTGATGAATTATGTAAATATACTATGCATGCAAAGGTCATGCTCTTCCAAATCTATGGATAATAATTTGTTGTTTGTTTTATTCTCAGAGTCCCTATGTAAATTTGTAATTTCAAATGTTCTCTCTTTGGCAGATTCTAAAAATAGCCAGTATCCTGCATTTGCACCATTCTACGTCTTTTTTGTATACAGTCCTGATTAAAGAATAAGACTTTCCACTTACATTCAAGGACACTAAATCATATGCGATCAATTCCGCTCCTTAATGTTTTTCTAGATGCTGTACCTATGGAGATGCCTATAATTATACTGGTGCCACCTTATTAAGTGAATGGTAAGAAAATCAATTTGTGTTTCATCGTGTGAAAAATGCAGGCTGGGAAAAAAAAGGTCAAAATATAATGCCTTTGAGGGTTTGTATTTGACATGATATAGATCTAAAAGTAGAAATTACTCAAAAGAATTTTTTTATTGCTACTTCTTTACTCCAAACATAAACTAAGCTCTCCTCAAGGAAAAGATGAACAGCTTCATAAGTAATCCTGTCAGTTTTGTCACAGAGATAATGCAAAAAAAAATAGATTTTTATTATGACACAGTGATTTATACAGCCAAATGTAGCTTTTCCTGCTGGAGATGCATCCATATAAGCCAGATACCTTATAGATACCTGTAGTTAATGAAGAGAAATGAAAGGTCTTCTCATTCTAATGTAGGCTTCTGACATGAGTTGCTCTCAACTCCACAAACTACTAGCTCAGTTTTAAATCACATCAATGAGATTAAAATAATGCATATTTTTCTGAAACTTCTAGGATAATAAAAGTAGGTGTGGCAATTTTCTGATGGCTCTCCACTGAAGAACACTTTTAAGGCTGTTAGCTTCTCTTTTAGTGTCTCAGACCTTTGGACTGCTTACATAAAAACTTCCATAGAGGAAATCACTAGTTCATTCCTTTTCTGTCAACAGAAGCTATTTTGTAGCTTTAAATGTTTAACAGGCATTTAAATTTGTGGGATGACTTCATGTAAATCTGGTATTTGGTTAGGTGGGATTTCCATACGCTTGCTGTAAATAAAGATTAACAGTAACTCCCTGGGTACTGCATTTACGACAATACAGTTCCATCTAAATTCACCCTGATAAGACAGAAATTGTACTTCAACTTCTCACTTTTTCTTCATTSAGATGGTTTTTCATATAATTTTAAAGAAGAAAATGTTAGTTTAAAACAAATTCTTCTTAAAATGTGAAAGATATGGTCCTTTTGAATGGGGCATTGCTATCATTTTTCTGCCAAAACATGGATTTAAAATTATTCATGAATTGCTACCTATTTTGTGCCAATGCAAGTATCTTGAAGTTTTCAATTCATCCCCAACAAAAAATTGTAATTTGATATGGTTGTAAAAATAAATCCATAATTGTGTTAGCTGGATGCTTTATTCTTTGAATATAAAATTAAGCATGTAAATGTTAAGCTGGTAAATGTTGCAGGCATTAGAAAATTCTGTGAAATAAACTTTGAATTCCACTCCACAGTTTTGTCAGGTAAAAATTTCCCTGTCGAAAGACTGAAATTTGATGTATCTTTCTGATTCTACCTACACAGAAGACAAACAACTAATTCAAGGCTCTCTAAAGACCTAACACTGAGTACATTTTAATGTCAATGCTTGCTCTACATTTCCTTTTCTTTATTTGAGAATTAAAAAACAAAACCAGTCCAAACCCAATACCAAACCCTGTTTGCAGGGTCATCTTTGACTTGGGTCAGCCCTCAGCACTGTTGAAGGTAAAGTGTCAATGACAGGTATATCAGAATCTCAAGATTTGAAAATGAGCAGCTGTCATAGAAGCTCCTTCATGTAGCTATGATATTAGAACTCCTAATATTATATGATTCTAAACTCAATGGGAATTCCTGTTTTTTTTCACTACAGAATTAGTCACTAAAGAAATCAGAAAGGGCTTTCCTCAGGCCAAATCTACTGATCCTACTTTGTTACAATTTTGATTTTGTTTAACAACTACATCTAGTAATTCTGATGGGAGGCTTGTCATAATTGCTAGACTTTGCTGAAAAAATCTGATTTGCATACACTAAAAATTTTTAGAGAATGTATCCTTTTTTTGGTTTAAGACTATGAAATACAATTTAAAAAATTTTAAATGGTTGAAAGATTTAATTTCCACATATAAGGTACTTTAAAAACCCCTTTGTTGAAAAGTAATTAAAATATAATTATAATAGAAAAAAATGAGATTGAAATACTTCAGTCTTAATTATATTAAACCATTTTGATTGTTCTAAAGAGACTTTTTTTTACACTCATTTGACAGTTACATTTTTCTTCTGGGAGCCTACAGTGTTTTCACTATGACAAAACCATCCTTGCTCTGTTAGCAAGGGATTTGCCAGTGTGTATGCCATACAAACACATGCACATTATGTATATTCTTTTAACAAGTAGAATTGAATTCCTCTAAATGTTTATGTTTATTTAATATTTTACAGGTACTCTTCATCTATTATTACTCCTGTTAAGACTCCTGGACTTGACCCTTGAAACTTAAACAGTATAAGAAGCAATACATAACTGTATTTCCCCAGGAATGGAGAACTTACTGTTTATGTGATGTTTGTGTGGATTTGGTGAAGACAGGTGTTTTTCCCATTATTCCTTAAATAGGATAGTTTTTGTTTTGTTTTGCTTTGAAACACCAGCCTTTATACTTGCTGTTTATCTGTGTTGGTAGGTGATGTTTTGCTATTTCCATGCCCTGTGTTTCACAATTTTCATGCCTTACTCTTCACTTAATGAGGCTGGCTGTGACACTCCTGTGAATAGGGACACTCTTCATCTGGCCATTATGGTGTACATTKTATTGTGATCCCTCTGATCATCTTTGTGGCCCTCCTCTGGACTCTTACAACAGGTCCATATTGTTCTTATGTTGGTGGTCTCAGCTGGACACAGTACTCCAGGTGGGGTCTCATGAGAACAGAGTAGAGGGGGAGACTCACYGCCCTCACCCTGCTGCCCACGCTGCTTTTGATGCACTCCAGTTCACAGTTGGTTTTCTGGACTGCAAGAGCACATTGATGGGTCACGTTGAGCTTCTCATCAACCAACACATCCARGTCCCTCTCCACAGGGCTGCTTTCAATCCATTCTCCACTCAGCTTTTGTTTGTGTTTGGGATTGCCCTGAGCTAGGTGCAGGACCTTGTACTTGGCCTTGTTGAACTTCATAAGGTTTTCACATGGGCCCACTTCTAACGCCTGTCCCTCTGGATGACATCCCTTCCCTCCAGCAAATGGACTGCACCACTCATTTTGGTGATGTTGACAAACATGGTGAGGGTGAACTCAATCCCACTGTCCATGTCGCTGACAAAGGTGTTGAACAATGCCAATCCCAATTCCAACCCCTGAGGAACACCACTCATCACTGGTCTCCGCCTGGACATTGAGTCATTGAGTGCAACCATCCAACTTTTTATCCACCGACTGGTCCATATATCAAACCCATGCATCTCAAATTTAGAGACAAGGATAATTTGTGAGGCAGTGTGAAATGCCTTGCACAGGTCCACGTGGATGACATCAGTCTCTCTTTCCTTATCCATCGATGCTGTAACCCTGTCAAAGAACATAAAGTTTTTCAGGCACAATTTGCCCTTCATGGAGCCGTGTTGGCTGTCACCAATTACTTTCATATTATTCATGTGCCTTAGCATAATTGCCAGGAGTACCTGCTCCATGAACTTGACAGGCATCAAGGTGAGAATGACTGGCCTGTAGTTCTGGTCTTCCTTCTTTCTCTTTTAAAAATGGAGGTTAGGTTTTCCCTTTTCCGGTCGGTGGGAACTTCACTGCACAGCTATGACTTGTCAAATATGACAGATAGTGACTTTGCCACTTCATATACCAGCTCCCTCAGGACCTATGGATGGACCTCTTCAGGTCCCACAGACTTGTGTACCTTTAGGTTCCTTAGATGTTCTGAAACCTGATCTCCTACCACATGTGATTCTTCATTCTTCTAGTCCCTGCCTTTGCCTTCACATACCAAAGATCCTGTGTATTTGCAAGTGCCACCACATAGAATTACCTACAATTTTTATTCATGTATAGTAAGACTATATTTTAACCCCATTTTATATGCTTATGAACTTATGTTAAGTTTAAACATTATTGTCATGAAAGAAACATCTTTGTATGTTAATTCATTGGTGCTTTCTAATTTTTAACTGAACCAAAATGGAACAGAATGAGTCCGAATATCTAAAAAGGAGGATGTTTTGTGTTGCAATCTAGTTTTCTTAGTGTATTTCTTGATTAAAACCAGCTTGCATATATACACTCTGTATATTATTAAATATATTTTCCCATGAAGAAAAGGGTAAAAATGTATTTTAAAACTTTTTCAAAGTGTTTATTTTCCAGATCATTGAACCATGATTTTTCTTTTGTATTACCACAGTAATTTTTAGTTGCATGAGATTTTATATCTTCACATAAATTTCTGATGCTAAAGTGGCGTAAACAGCAGATGGGGGAAACAATTAAGAGACAAAAAAAAAGACTTGATGGTCTGGAGGAGAAAAAAAAAGTTTTTTATAAACCACACATGCACACAGGTGCACACAGGTACACAAATACATATGTTTTAAGGAAATTCATTTTCTTACTTCATATCGTCATCACTCAGGGATTTAAGTGAATTAGAACCAGTATGGACTAGAAATAAAGATTCCTGAGACAGTTTAAATTCACTAATGATGAGTTCCTCTTGGTTCTGTGAGAATAAAGGATAAATCCAGATATCATTTGTAAAGATAGGAAATCTCTGTAAAAGAAAGTAAGGGTTTTGAAAATAAAAATATTTTAATAACTATCATCAAAAGCTGAAGCAGTGCAAAAATAACTAGTGACCAGGAAAATAAAAGTTTGAGAAATATGCTAAGAAAACAGATGTATAGAATTCTTGATTCATCCTTTAGACAACTTATTACTCATTGAAATATGTTTCATTTTTTCTGTCCTTTAGTGAAAAGGTACAAAGTAAATGTCAATGCAAAGAAAAAGAGACTATGACAAAGGGAATCAAACACAGCAAAAAAATATTACCATTATTAGTAAGATCTAATCAGTATACTGTTAGCCCACCCGAATTTTATTTTTCATCTTCTTCATAATCAAAATTTTGCCTGTATAGGTAATGCACCTGAAGATAAATAACTTAAATTCTCTATATTTAACACCAATTTTCCACTTCTTTTTAGCACATTCTTCTGTGGAATTTGACTCAGGTATGTTCTCATTCTACTGCCATTCAGAGGTTTCTGTTCTACCACATACTCTGTGCAGAGCACACACACACGACACGACACACTGTCACTTCTACTGCCTCAGGCCCAAGCCCCTCATTGTAGTTCAGATGGGCAGCACGGTCCCAAGGCAAGGATGACCTTTGACCACTTGCCATGCCAGGCCCTGCCTGGCTGATGGCCAGCCCTGATGCTCCACTGTGGTGTCCACCTGCAGCACAGCCTTGGTCTTCTCTGCTGGGACACTTCTGTATGCACTGTTTATTTCCTCCTGAGATGGTGATCATAAGTCACTCAATGGTTTATTGGTCACAACACTCCAGGCTAACATTTTAGACCCTTTTTTCCTGTTAACAGTTGCTACTTGCATTGCTATTATGTTCTGGTCTCCAAATGTGTTACAAATCTGAAAAACTGCTAAGAGTTCAACTGTACTTCTTTGTTTCATCCTTGCACACGTCTAAAGTATTTTTGTGTATCCCGAATTATCTATGCTTTGTTTTCCCAGCAGACGAGAGAAACATCTAGTGGGTTAGAGCTGGACAGACATGGTCATGGTGTCCCCTGTCTAAGGGATGCTTTTGGGTAGGCTTTAAGCCACAATATCACTATATCATTTCAAATTAGGTAAAAGGATATCTTACTTTCTCTGATCATCCATATTTAAGTTCTTTTTTCTCTTGAAATTTTTGATAACCTACCAGGAAAACTAAGACACAACAATTTTTGCAGCTGGAAGCTCTGTTTATTGCTTTCTTTTCTGGCCTCTAATCTATATACTCTTCTACCTGTAAAAGTGGTTTAAAAGATTTTTTTAAAACCACACACATAATGAATGTATCTGCTCTCTTAACTAAGTGTTGTTACACATTTTGTCATGTGAAAAGGGGATATTTACTTGAAGCCTTAGTATTTGACTAGTCTTTCAGCACCTCAGGAATGCTGAGACTCTTGCGCCTGACCAGTCTTTCAGCATCCTGTTATGAGAAACCTTCACTGAGCAGCTCACTGGATCAGAGGTTCGTTTGACTGACTTGTCCAGGRTCACACACCCAACAGGGACCCACTCCTGTGTCTCCACACCTCTACCCACTGTCACTGACTGCCAGCGCCCTTGAAGGACTCACATTAAGAGCTTACAGAATAACACTTTATTAATAAAATTGTGACAGGTTAAGGTTCAAGGATTGCTGGTGACAGTATCTGACTGCAAAAATGTATTCAAATCAATATACTAATTCAAAGCAATATACTAACAAGCTGTAATCCCTAACAAAAGCTAGCTCGAGGTAACCATTCAGCATGCACAGAGTGCAATTCTTGCCCAATAGGCATCCCCATGGGAGAGAAGACAGGTTCAAGCCATTGACTGATCTCAGAATTTACTCTGAAGTCTTCCTTGACTTCTTCCTATTCTTAACTCACTTTTATACTATCTTTTCACGTTTAAGTGGAGCTTGAGTGACTTCAGTCACATCTTACTCAGTGAGGGGTGTTCATACATTGGGGGTGGATATCTTAATATAGTACCTGAGACAATCATGGAGTGGGGACATGCGTCAGTGCATGGAGAGGGATTTTGCCACAGTTGGGTTTGACAGAGCCTGGCCACAGTGTCTCCACTCCTTAGATTGTATAGTGTGTGGAAGGTCGGCTACTGTTGACTGCATTTCATCCAGGGAATAGCAACTCCTATAATTTCCCCTATAACCCCTATAATTTTGCCTTATAATTTCTGCACTGCTATCTTTTAACCCATAGTCAATATCCCACACACTTTCACTTACTTCAATAAGATAGTTGTACCAACAGTTATCACTAGCAACAATATTTTTTTAAATGTTGTAGAAACCTTTGGAGAAAACCCTTATATGAAAACACAAGCAGACTATTTACATATTTAGCTACACCTTGTTAGTATAATTACTGCTACATTTTAAACCTGTAGCATCTGATCCTGATACTGCAAAATGTAACAAATTCTTTAAAAACACCGTTGTTTTGAAAGAGGCAGATGTGTTTAGACAACTTATCAAACTGAAATAAATAAAACAAAAATAGATATCATTGTATGTTTACAAGACAAATTAAATTTAGAGAATGGACATACACAAACAGCAACATGTACTCACACACCTGTCTACAGTAAGTGACTGCATGATAATGAAATAACATCTGAGGTAGTTATAAATGAACTCACTGGGATCTCAGTGCCTTAGTTTAGTCAAGGCAGCATAGACATCAACACAGGCTGTTTTGGTCATTTTGTTCAAGAATGAAGTGCTGCTGGGGCTGGATTCTAAACAGAACCAAAATTGCCTACTATTTCTTAACCTTAGATACGAATGACTAATTGAAGAAATTTAAAAAAAAAAAATGAAAATACAATTTTTTTCCAGTCCTTAATTCAATTACATTCCAGGCCGGTAGGTCGGTATGTATATGGTGAGCAAATACGTACAAGTTTGAGTCCGCTGCAGAGGCTACTATTTGAATTCCACTCCAGTTATGTTTGGGGCTTAGTCACAACTAATGCAAACACTAGGGCTTATTAGGCAGACTTTGATAAGTACACTTACATGCACTTACATGAATTTTGGTTGCCCTGGAGCACAAGTAGATGCAATTTGTGCTTGTCCATAACATGACTTAAGCCAATTTTTTTTACCATCTGTTATTTTCTTATTTCAAATAAAATACATATCGTAATGTATTGTAATAGAACACTCAGTATCCCCTTAGTCTATGTCTATAACATTTGTGGTTGTGTGTCCTTAAAAGCTTCGAAGAAACAGATACTATTATACCTTGCTATATATTTTCCTTATCTAGCCCTTTTATTCGATCACACTGGCCCTGGAAAGGCAGTCTACATATCTGGTAGTGCTATTCTGCCTGTAAGGACTAGTGGAGCATGCAGTTTCTCTTCTTTTTGCCTGGAGAATATTTCAAACTTTTGTCTAATCAAATGCTGTGTGCACACATTTTGAAGTGTAGGCAAAATTGAGCTCATTGACTTCATTTGAAGTACATTAAGATACAGCAGTGATGACCAAGGAAGTTGCTAGCTGCACTGGTTTGTAAATTGTCTGCTATTCAGATGTGTAAATATCAATTGCAGAATATGAAATAAAGCTTTTAATTATTTTTTGTTTGAATTTAGCCAGTGCAAGCCAATATGCACAAAAATACTGTGTTAGCTTTGTGGGGAAAAGAACCCCCCAATTTTTTAATAATGAAATGTTAGACTGAAATACTATCTCTAGGATTCAGCTTTTAATAGAAGAGACAGCTATGACTTATGTACAAATGTTCTGGTAATTGGARTGTTAACAGACGCATTACAAAGGTAAGAAATTATAATTTAATGGGCTTTTTACTACTCTTTTACTACATTTTAATGGAAAAATACTATTTGTGAAAACAGAATAAAATTAAACATGTATCTGAAATACTTTCAATAATTTAAACTTGCATTKAATATATGAATTTAAAAGGCATTTAGGGAAAAATCCAATTACAACCATACGAATCTAGAAATTATTTACCTATCTTTTATAGTGAAATAAAGAATTTTCTTCCAGTATCCAAAATGTACTTTGAAATGCATTTCTTGAGCAGAAAGCCTCCAAGTGCAAATTCTGCCTTTCACTAAACTAAATGGAACCATTCATCTGACCAGATTAATATATCTACAATACAGGTTCTTATATTTGGACTTGTCAAATGGCTTGATTTAAGCCAACTTTTCCACAGATAATTTGAATTGCAGGAATGTATATTCTGAATGTTTGTTTGATACAGCTATAGAGCTCTTGGTCTGTGCACTCACTAAAACAGTGATGCCGAAAATGATTCAATGTAATTAAAGAGAACATTTTAGTTCACATATTCATCTAGCCTTCCTTGGACGTTGCCATATTCAAATACAGGATTGTGCTATTTAAATATCAGAGGATTGTCTGGGCATTCTCTTGTTATAGTGATTTTGTCTCCACTAGTGGTTTTTCCTGTTTATACGACAGCCTGTATTGGAGGTATTCCTTCAGGAAACAAACAACCCTAGGAGCTGACCACCTCCCTTTGAACTGAATAAATGAGCAAAACTATTCAAGTTAAATAGAAACAGATTAGGACAATAACATGTATTACAACAGAAAATCTTAGATAATCTCTTTGCTCTTCTTCACACTTAAGTGAAAAAGAGAATCATTAAGAACATAATTGTATAATTGAATATTAAATAGATCTCATTTTAAAATGTTAAATAATTAATAATTAAATAATCGATGTTATATTATTCTTAAATAATAATGTCTTATTATACTAAGTAAATAATAATTAAACATTATATAGATATGTTGTAGATTATTTATAACTATATATGGCATATACTATTTATAAATTAAATGAGGTGAAAGGAGTTTGCCAGGGGATGCACTAGTTTGTATTGGCTTTGTTTTTATTTTGGCATTTTTGGTTTGGCAATTTTTATCTGTATTAAACTTTCTTTATTTCAACCCATGACTTTTCACACTTATAGTCTTTTACCCTTCTGATTCTCTCCTCCATTCATGGGGTTGGAGGCAAGCAAGCAGCTCTGTGGTACTTAGCTAATGACCAGGGTTAAGCCACAACACCAATATATCCTGAAGACACTTTAATTTAAAAACATTATCAGAAAGAAGTGACTAAGTTTTGAATTGCAAAAACCAGGAACCTCTTTTTCCTCCAGATGAAAAAATAAATAATCAGCACATGAATTGCCCATTACCATATGTTACCTTACTGTTTCCTCAAGACACTTTGTTTGTGGGGCTGCATATCTCAAGTTGCTAAAACTTTTTTACAATACTTTGCCTCAAATGCAGCCCCAAATGGTACTGAACAGAAGCTGTCATCATGAGACACCTCTTTAATAACATCTGTGGAACAAGGTAAGACCACCATCTCTTTCAGTGGATATCATTCTCTATAAATTCCCATCATACACATCATGAACTGGAAGAATGCTCACTGTGCCCACCTTATTGAAATATTTGGGATTTTTCATTCTGATTTTTGAATCGGAGGACAACTTATTTCACCTTAGCGATTAGAGTGGTTTTGATTTAATGATGGGGAAAAACCACTGGAAGCTGAAAATGTCAATGAGTCTGAAATAATTTTGGTTCAGTACAGTGTAGATGTTTATGATTTGAACTACTTTTTGATTCTTCAGCCCTTCTCAAGAAATGTCAGCCTTGCAGAATTAATGTTTGGGTTTATGCAGAAAATAAATTACTTTTAACTTTTCTATTGAAAAATTAAATTACCCTGCTTGGTAGCATATTTCTAGACTATTATGCATCTGCATTTGCCTATATAACAACTTTTTGCACATGCTAAAGAACAGACATCCTCTACATAGAGTATAAATACCTATTTATAGGTATTTATAGATCTTCACTGTAGGCATGATGGATAAAGTTACATTGCTACATACACAGCTAGGCAACGTAATCTCACCATTCAACTATGTTGCTTCAAGACTGTCCACAAATACATGTATCTTTGGTCATCACAGACATTCTTTGCCAGCTAAGACATAAAACTCACATTATCGGTACTAATCTATTCTCAGGCAGATGAAATGATCTCCAAATATTTGAGTTCCCATATGCTTACTGGAGATTTACTCAATAGCATTGAAGGAAATTGGAGAGAAATGCTTGTCAGTGCTTTGATCCAGCATGGGTGCCACTCACAGGTCAAGTGATGGGATAGCTGTAGGCACAGGGACCCCTGCACTGCTGCTGTAGCTGTACACAGACCCAAATGTAATGGAACTTCTGTGAGTAACAAATGTGAGAGCTGTAAGTGTTATTGCTAAGTACTGATTTTGTATTATTTCTTTATTAATTTTAATTAATAGAATACGTAAGTTGCATCAAACAAAGGCTTATTAATTCCTTAACTGTGGTGGTGCAGGCCTTGGAAACTGCTCAGGTACTGGGTGAGGGCGTGGGCGTCCAATCCTGGTACTCTGATGCAGGGACCAAGGTATGATGGCTTGCTCTTTACATCTCTAGAAATCCACTCTCTCCCCTGTTCAGCACCCTGTTAGTTATGTTGTTACGCCCCTCTGTTGTTATGGAAACCCCTTCTCCCCTCCCAGTTCTATGTATCAGWCCATGAATAGTTATGTTCCTCAGTTAATATATGTATGTTGTTCCAGAACTTTCAATGTTACTCAACGCCCCATTGGCTCTCCCCCAATACTCCTCCCTCACTTTACCCTTACTGGTTGACGCAATGTCTCCCCATCTTCTCTCCTCCCCTGGACCCTTTTCCTATTTGCTACTGATGCTCTCCACGCCCCCATTCGGGGGGGTATAAAACCCTATGTCAGCCCTCTCTCAGGGCTCTTCGTCCCTGCTCCCTTCACTTGTTAATAAACCTGTTAGTGGAACTGCAAACGCAGAGACCTCCCTCACCTCTTTGCCTCTGGCTGTGAACTTGTTACGCCAACCCCTAGGAGAGCCCTTTGCTAGGAGGAGGCCCGTCTCAGCTGTTGCCACGGTGGGCAGGGGAGCTGGTCCAAGTGACAGCTCCCAAGCAGGCCGGGACATGAACCTCTGGGCACTCCCAGAAGGGGTCATCGCTGCAGCTCCCGAYAGGGACCACGCAGCCGCACTTAATGTAGGTTTTCCAGTTTACACCTATACTAACTGATCCACTGTCCCAAAATATTGTGCTAACGTTCAAACTGCAGTGTATTTTTGGGCAGAAGGCACTAAAGAACTTCAGAGCCATGGAGCAACTGTTACGTTTCAGTGCCATGGTTGCTTCTGTGACCAATTGGTGTCATGTAAGGCTCTCCCTTGTGGTAAGGTTCACCTCAGTTTGTAATCTCTAAAGGTTAAAGGTGTCATATTTTTTAAATATGTGGACATTTTGACACATGAATTATCTAAAGAAAAAAAAGCTTATCAGATGTGTCCCTAATATTAGTATAGGACTGAATTAAGGACCGAGGACCATTATTTTACAAAACATAATTTTCTAGCATGATTTTGGATTCCACAAGGTATCTGAAGCATCCTGTGGGCCTGGCAGGTATGATACGGGACTTCAAGGAGACTAGCACAGCTACAAAGTGACAGCTGAAGTAGAATATTACAGATTAATATAAATGTTGATTTGTCATCAAGTCCGACACTAACCTCAAAGTACAACTATTGCCAAAACTGGATGAGAGCAGACACAGCTTCTCCGGTTATTCTAGATTAGTTTTGGTGTTTTTTCCCCTCATGCCCAATTTGAACCTCTTAGACACAGTTTGTCCCTATTGTCTCATATTGTGTCTGGCTGGAGGACAGATAATTCTTCATCCTGCAGGAAGGAGTCAACAATCATTGAAGCTCATTGCTCAGTATTCACAGCACCAGCTCCATTTACTGGACCTGGAACTTCTTTTCCAAGTGAACAGCCGCAGGTACTAGAGCATTTTTCCTACTGCCAACAACTTTAATTTTCTCTTTTCTTGGGAGCTTTTGCCTTCCTACAGTCCTTAAATAGCCTTGGCCATGCTAGCCTCATCTACAGGCAGTGGATGATAGGTCTTTTTTTTGCAGGTGCTCTGTGTAGATCCTTCCAAACTCTTATTTATCATTCCTCATGAAGCAAAACAAATAAACACCTTTCTGCAAGTCACCGCATCTAACTTGGGTGAATTATATTCCAAGATTTTGGAAGATACTAAACTAAAACTTCCAGTATGATATTCAGATTAAGATATACTTTTCCAAAATTTTCAGTGTCTTTTTTTCTACTGAGATTCCCAAATGCAGACTTTTCATTTGAATTATGCACCAAAATCATACAACACTTTAGCAGATATTTTTCTCCTAAAAATAAGAATGTTTATTGTTAGCAATGAAAGCACTATGCTGAGGCCTAGGCTTCAAATTAAGAATTACAAGAATCTGATACTTATTTCCCAAGTACCATAAGAGGGTTACAAAGCAATTATAACCGCCAAAATAGCTTTGGTTAGTTTTGTGTTTGTGACAACCTTTGGTATCATTGATCAATACCTTCATCACTTCCATTTTTCCTGTGTAGCAGAAGATACTGAATGAGGCGTTCTATGAGACAGGCAAAGCATTGCAACTACGATTCTGAAACTTCAAATATTAGCTTGGTGCCTCAGGGACTTCATGTTGAGCTACGTCTCATTAGTTGCAGGACTGTGCCAGCAATCTAGCAAGTTTGTGAATGCTAACCAGCAACAGCAGTGAATTCTGCTATGTAATGCGACAAGTCAAGTTGTATTTCTGTAAGTAGCCTTGGTTCCTAACTAAGATTTAGGAACTCTACAGATCCTCGTCAACCTACATAAAAAATTATGTAACTTTGTGTATCTAAATTATTCTGAAATATGAGGTCTTTTCTTGTGGGTTTGCTTTGGTTTGGTTTTTTGTTTGGTTTTGTTGTTACTTGGGTTTATTTTTTTTTCAACTTACATTCTGTCTTTGGTTTATTATAACGATTTTCTGGAAAAGAAAACAAGACACCCCCCTCTATATTGATCCTATGTTCTATTTATACTGTTTCAGATTACCTCTATGACATTTGGATTCTTTCCGGCTTGAGGGGAAAGAGGACACCGGGTATTCCTGTATTCTGAATGATATTCTAATTTTGTTCACAGTCAAATAAATCTATGGTTTAGAAATTTCTTTTCAAAAACATTGATCTCCAAAGTATGACGTCCTAACACAGGTAATCGATATCTTTAGTTGTTTCTAGATGGCTGGTTTTGGGAAACATTAAGTCTTTGTATATGTTTTTGTCCAATTAAAAGATATAAGTATTTTATTGATAAGGAAGCGAWTGCATCCTTCAGAACTGATGAATTACTTGATGTTTTTGTTCCTCTTGTCACAATGAGTGAAGATTTATGTAGACAATGTGACTACCTTGTGCCACTTTTTTACTCTGACAAGGTAGAAAATGACTTGCTATATTGAGTTCAGTTTTCATGCCTGATGGATTGGGCTCCTCCAATGGAAGCTATATCTGGTTTTGATCTTCTCAAGGGAAAAGAGTCAGACTCTTTGCCCTTGAGAATGATTTTCAATACAACAAAACCTTTTTATACTGACTAGAAGCTGAAGCAGAGCTTTGTCAGAAAGCACTCAAAACATTCGTTAGTTGATGCAAAGGTGAGGAAGAGAAATAAAAACTTCTATAACAAGCAGAAAAAAAAAATGATTCAGTGTCATGGTTGAGCTTTCAGAGTAGAAGAATGACACTAAATGAGAATCGTTTTCTAAAGTATGTATATTACGAGAAATAAGAACAGAATAAAAATACATTCTGAAATTAACATGAAAGAAATACATACACAATTAAGCCAAAAATTGAGGCAGTAGAAAAGAGAATTTTCTCTACAAAAATAATGAAAACGTACATTTGATAACTGCAGGTTGAAAAACAAATGCAAATTCCAAGTCAAGCACATTTACAAATAAATGAAAATGTGGCTCTTCTGTTCACATTCTGAAGCAATTTACAACTAATCTTACAACAGGAAATAACTAGAGGGCCTAGTGAACTACAGATTAGTTAATTTTGCAGTTAAACTAATTACTGTTTTCTATATAAATAGATGAATGACGAAGAGGAAGGACAGGACACCTTATTAAATATTTACCTTTTGTACCCTCTCTGTTACAGTGGTATTTGAACGTAGTCTCTGGTTCATACCTAATCTGTAAAGAAGCAGACCATATGCCATTGGTTTCTTTTTCTTTTCTGTCTTGACATTCATTGAAGTCCCTGATGAAAAACTAAGGAAGAAAAATGAGTATCCAAAGAGAAAGAAGTTCACTAAAGTAGCTGACAAAAAAAACCCCCCGAAAATACTATTAACAACTGCAATGATTGGAAAAGCCCCATGAGAAATATGTTCGCCCTTGGAGATAAGTGATAGCACTATCAAAATGCCTTACTGAAATAAATGAATTAGAAAAGGTGTGAATCTATTCCACGTAAGATTGCTAATAACAATGAAAATAAGCAATATTGTTAGTTGTGATAACAGTAATCAAAAAGATTAGGAAAATGCAGAAGTTATTCTGTGTGTTTTGATAGAAAATTTGATTCTAAGACCATATAATTACTTTTTATGTTTTCTAAAAGGGAACAAAAAATTGACTGAAACTGATAGTATCAGAATGGATGACTAGAGCACAGTGATCCCATAGAGATGCCTAGTTGATGTCCTAGTTGATATCAGTAAGTTTTAGTGCTGTATTATGAAAAGAAATGAGATCTCTGTGTTGAAGTTCAGCATGACTTATAATCCCCCTGTAGTGCTACTTTAATCTTCCCATTGTTAATTGTGTAATTACTATCTTTTGAGAAAGCTTTGTGTCTGTATAATTCTAGGCTTCTTTCCTCAAAAACATTTCCTACTGCTTACTTTCAGAGTACCAATTCTTATTTTTTAAGTTTAACAATAATTTGGTTTTCTCTGTATTAGAAGGATCATTTTCACATTTTTGTTGCCTAAAATAACTAATTATTTTAAGTCTATCCCAGCTCAGTATGTCAATGTTATTTTGTAGTTCATGTGCTATGCCATTCTGTTGAGGTTTTCATTTATTTTCTTAAGATATTTTTAATGAAAATAGTTATATCAGGACAATAATCGTGCTTGAAGGTAAACTTGCCGTATAATGATTTTTTTTTTTTTGGTAGTAGGCTATATCATCTTCCTTTAGATTGTCATGTTCAATTTCTAATAAAATCATGGCAGTGGTGCAAGTTACATGTACAGAAAACTCCACTTAATTTGGAACAATTTAAATTTAAATATGCTTATACTAGGTCATAGGTAGCTGAACTTTGTGATTATTGCAAAAGGAAAAATAAAAGTAAACTGATTTTCAAAATAGAACTTTTTTTTCTATGTTTCAAAACATTTTTTCTGAGTTCAATCAGAACTGATCACATAGATCTTTACAATATATTTTTAATGAAAAACATTTAAGATACAAAGATAGAAATTCAATGAAAATAACTGATCTGTGCAATGACAAGTAAAATGCTGGAGAAGAATTCCAAGATATTTTTTCCTTCACTATGGAATTGTCTTTGTTTGGAGATGTTCAGCGTTCTATTTCGGCTTTCTCAAGCCAAATGTATCTTCTTCATGTGAGAAATTCCTTGACACATCATATCTTCCACAAGTTCTACATCTCTAGAACTCCAGAGATACATATTAATATTTTGTGCAAAGAAAATACTACTATACTCCATCAGATAATCAGTTAACCTGGAATTTTGATCTAAAGGATACAATAAATGGTACAATGCAATCATAAAGCAAATCTGGCAAAGTAACATTGAGTGCAGACAAATGCAGGTGACTGAACTGCATTGGACTGAACTAAAGCTGTTTAATTCAGTTCAGAAAAAAAAAATCTATTTTTCACTTGTGTCTGGGCAGGAATGAAAATATTATTTTAGTCATCCAAGTGGATAATAATAATAATTATGATGATAATAATAATAATAGTAAAGAATTCATGGCCCTCGTCTGGACTTGCTCCAACAGTCTGTGTCCTTCCTGTCCTGGGGACCCCAGAGCTCTCCAGGACTCCAGGTAGGGTCGTAACTCATATCAGCTCATGCCATCATCTACTTTCACTTTAATAACATGAGAGTGTTTCAAACAGGCAGAGAACTCTAGTGGGGTTTGTGCCATTATAGTTAACTCCAAGTTTATTAAAAATTTCAAATACTCCTAGACATCTAAATTTAAGCTGAATAGAGATCCACCGATGGTATTGACAAGCTTTCTGTTAACCATTATGGGAAACCATGTGAACAGCTAGGGATCCACTTGGTTGCCTAAAAGTAATCACCTGGTGCTTCTCAAGATACCCTGACATAATCCAGCCACACACAGCTGAGTGTTACATCTCTCATCCTCTCTTAGTTACCACTGGATATCTCAAATGTTGCACCAGCCAAGCCCTCTGCTGTCTATGACTGTGTCTGAATTTTACCCTTACTACCAAAATTTTCTCACCGTGGGATCTCTATATATTAAAACACAGCTTTGTCAGGGTTTCTCCTCAGTTTTTGATTATTCACAGTGTCCTATCTGGAATACATAGGGGCTTTCATGAGGTGACTGTACTACATTGGGTGTAAACCTCAATCTGTCTTGAGTGCAAAAGAAGGGGCTCCTGATGTCATGCTGTAGTCATCTTATGTTCCTGAAAGGAGAAACTAAAGTCCAATAATTCGTTTTGCTGGGTCTCTGCTCCAAGATTATATACACAGTACACAATTTGAGTTCATATTTTTTCTACATCTTTTGAAATTAAAATCTGTAGGCCTATACTTAAAAAATTTATCTTTTGAACTTCCAGGCCATCTTGCACGTTAAAACTTGCACGTGTATGTGTGGCTTTCATAAGCAATAGTTCAGATTGTTTTTATGAAAAATAAATATATAAATCTTTCTTTCCTGATCATCATCATCAACAATAACAAACTGCTGTGACGTTACAATAGCAATATACATGCTAATTTTTAAAAAAGTCTCTCTGGGATTTTTCTAGCACAGCACTACAGTCGTCAACTTCTTCCCAAATCCCACAAAATGAAAAGTGACAAAATGTTTGTTTCGGAACTGTAAAAATATCCCAGACAGAGTCATGAGTTCTCTGGGGTGAAACATCCATCATTGTATGGATGCTTTTGTACAATCTTTTCAATTAAACGCTGTCTAAGTACTCTTCAAACCTCCCAGAGTGCAAAGATTTTCTTCTCCTTTACAGGTAACAAATGTACTGTGGATGATTAGTCAAAATGACAGTAGAAACTACCTAAGTAGAATTATTTGCTTTTGTATCTTTTTTTCTTTTTCCTTGTTTATGTTTTCTGATGTTATAAATGTCATGTCAAGAATGACTTACTGCTGAGAAGAATTGCACATTAAATTACTTCTGCACCACGTGTCACTCATACAATAGCAAAACATCAGCAGTCATCTTTACTTAGGAGAATTTTTGACATCTAGGTTAAGCTAAATTCTTTGTGTAAAAATTTGGTTTTGTGACTATTAATGATTCTATTTTTTTATTTCAAGATAAGAAAAAGATCTACTGATATGATACTTTAATTTACTAACCTTCTTTTCCCCATCACAATATGTTTTGTTTCAATTCATGCTAAGTAGTCAGTCACAATCTTAATGAAACTTTATACATGAATAGACATTAAGTCCCACACAAAGGAAATCAGAGACCGTGTGCATGTGTGTTTCTCTGCCCTTTCTATTAACTTCAGGTTTAGGCTGGGAGAACATTCTCTCATTTCCCACTAAGAAAAATGTCTCTTCAAAAAATTTTAAATTATTAATAGTAATGTGAAAAGTAAATGTCTCCAGTTTCCTGGAGATATGAGTTCATGGTAGATATAGTCAGTATGATCTTGCTGAAATGAAAACTTTTCGGTGTTTTTAAAGTATACTAATTAACTCCAAATCATCCAAGGTTTCACCAGAAAAATTAATTTACAGTACAATTATTTAAATTACTTAAATGGTGTTAAGGTGTTTGCAAGTTTGAATCTGCTTGGGATGTAAATAGAATTCATATATATAATGACAGAAATTTTTTAATATCTTGAAAAAAGGACAGCAGCAAAAACTCAGCAGTAAGCATAAAATATATCAGTCTTAGATTCCTTCCAGGTGATGTCCTGCAGGTCTCCAGTCCTACAAGCAACTTCTAAAGCACTGGTTCTCTTCCCGAGATCAGCCTAGTAGGACACAGTTGGCCCTCCTGGCTGCCAGGGCTCTGCCAACTCATATTCAACTTGCCATCAACCATGACCCCCAGGTCCCTTTCCGTGGCAGTGCTCTCCAGTGTCTCATTCCCGTCTGTCCATACATCCAGGGTTGCCCCATCCCAGGTGCAGAATCCATCTTTGTTAAACTTTGTGCGGTTGGTTATTGTCCCACTCTCTAATCTGTCTAGGTCTCTGCAGGATCTCTCTGCCTTTGAGGGAGTCAAGTACTCCTCCCAATTCGGAATCATTGGCAAACTTAGTATGCTTTTGAGTCCTGCATTGAAGTATTTTATTAAGAGGTCGAAGAGTTCTGGGCCTAAGATGGAGCCCTATGGAGCCCCATTTCTCTTCCGTTATGGTTTTTTTTTCCCGTTCCAGTAATATGGTTGAATTCTTTCCATTTATTTTTCTTTTACATTTCTCAAAATTTAATTAATTCTTGATGTATTCATTGCTTTCTTTATGTGTTTTCTAACCAGTTCCATCCATGGAAATTACAGAAATTTTTCTGCACATACATAATTCTTATTTTCTTGACCCTTTTTTTCTTAAATTGTTTAACTACCCAGCTTTGGATTTTATATACATTTCAGCACCATTAGGAAGCCTTTGTAAAAATTAACTATTTTTCATAATTACTGATTTATCTTGGCTTCTGTACAGCTGTTTGCCTAAACTTCATTGAATGAAGAACGCATTTCAAGTCAAAATGAGATTTAAATGATAAAGTATATAGAGTTTGGCTTTTTACTTCAAATCTCAGAATTTAGGGCTACAAAGGTAAAATTTTATTTAAAGCCATCTAATACTATTTGAATGTCAAAATACCTGACTGTGTTTCAGGTTTTATTTACTAAATTGATAGATCTAGATTTGCTTTAATGGAAGCAGTCAGACATCTTGGTATTAATTTACTGAAAGATGTTGAAAGTGTATTACTCCTGTAAGTCATTGCATTTATTTATCTAGGAGATTATTTAGACTGTGAGATGGAGAAGGGCTTAAAATTTTCAAGTCCAAAGACTTTCTCCTTTCCTAGAACATTGATTTAACATTAGCCTACTTCCACCTCACCTTTCCTAAGACTGGAAATATTCACGCATTCCAGTGGAGTGGGTCTAATCTACTGACAACCCAAAAGTTTCACACTGAGAATATTTGTGCTGATTGCAAAATCTGGAGAAATTTCTAATCAGTTGACTTATATATTTGAGTTTCCTATCAAAAAACTAAACAGTCCGCAAACTTGATCTTCAGAGTCTAGATATAGGAGAATGATTTTTCAAAATGTTAATGGACATGTAATAAAAATGCCATTTCTCTAAGTATCATATATTGTCTTTTAATTTTGTATTTTATGCAATCTATCAGAGCTGCTCGAACATTCTGAAGATGGTATATTTTGCACATATTACCATCACCATATTATTTCTCTTTCAATTTATTTTGCATGTTTCTTGAAAGTAAATTAATTATTTTTAATTTCTGAGATTCTGTATAAATGTAGTTATTCAAATAAGAATTACTGATAACATCATAATGGATGTTTCAATTCCTATAAATCACTTGCCATTTATTTTGTTTATTTTGTTTGCTGGAACTTCAGCATTCATGCAAATTTAATGTTTGTAATCCTGTCTCCTGGATACTAGTCACATCTCCCCTTGATTGTTTTGGAGAGGTGAGGGTCTGTCCCTGCAACCATGCTCACCACCTTGCACAGGATATTAACAGGTTTGCTTGTAGAGATTTTAATCTGCATAGATAATTCCACTCATTTGAAGGACCATGAAAGATTAAATAGCACTTGTTGCTGGCTTTTACATTTGATGGAATAGGGTCCAAATTTAGAAATATGTGGAGATGAGGTTTGAAGAGTCTTACCAAGAGCCTTGGAGGTAGTGAGATGGATTTTCAGGGTTAAGTTTAGCTCTGCCAATATACATTATCACAGTTAAAGTTGTGGACTCCTTATACCTCCACATGCACACTATTTCCCTTTCCATATTCAATGTAATGCTTATTGAACAGTGACTAGCCTTGTAACTATTTCATTTCTGAAGGAGTGTCCTGGTTTGAGACAAATTAAGAGGGAAATGTCCTGACCAGAGGGCGTCTCCTCTGCAGATGGTAGGATTCAAAAACTCCCTTCCGCCCACCTCAGGAATTTCTCGGGGGAAAGTGAGAAAAAATCTGTTTATTTAACAAGCAGGGTGCATGCAGGCAGCAGGGAAAGAAAAAAAATGAATAATGTTAGATAATAAACCTCTCGCGGTGGAGAAGACCTGGGTAGATTCAAAGTCCTTTTCTGTAGGTGTGGCTCTGATGTCTCCGGAGCCGGGGTGCGGCGTGGGCCCCTCCGGGCCGCGAAGTGGGGCCTCCCGGTGATGGTATTCCGGACCAGAGCTCGGCTGAACAGTTCCAGAGAAAGGAGAAAAAAAACTGCAGTCCCAGGAAAACTTTATTGCCTCAGCTAGCGGGCTAGCTAAAAAGCAAGGCTATCTAAAAAGCAAAAAAAGTTGAACTCTTCATCTCTCTCCTGAGAAACAGGGCCGAGAGCTGGCTAAAAAAAAAAAAAAAAAAAAAGGTGGTCCCTTCCTGCTGCAGCAGCAGCGGTGATAACACGGAGGGGGAGTATGTGTGTCCTTGAACACAAAACCATGCTGGTAACAGAGCAGGGCTGGAGCCCAGCTTAAAGGCACAGGATTCATGTCTGCCATAGAGCAGGCGATAGGGGATACAGCATTATGAAGTCACCCCAAGACAAGGAGGTATGTTGGAAACTAAGTAAATTTCCCTGTTGTTGGTTAGAGATTGTGTTTCACATATTATGGTTATATTTCCCTCTGTTAAATTCATGTTATTAGGCAGGGCTCCTCAATTTCTACAATTGCAGCTTGCTTCATTTCTRTTTTAATAAAAATGCATTTGGGATTAATCGTTGTGATGACTTGTACCATAGTTATCATTTCAGGTAGAAAAAGTGGGGGTTACCACCTGGTGGATTGGGCTTTTTGATGTATGTGCCTGATCCGGTTCATTCTGGTGCTCATTTCTTCTAGGAGAAGGATAAGCAGTCCTTCAGTGGCTAACTTGATTGTTAGTGGAGATATGTTGGCATCATTCCCAGTATCATTCCTGAAAAAGTAAAATAATACAAATCTCAGTGGGGTTTGACCAGACCAATTACCCCATTAAAAAGAAGGAAAAATCCACCGTGCACTAACTCTATGCTTTGTACCACTGCCATCAGTAGGTTCCCAAGCAAGTGGTCCATGAAGTTTAGTCAGAGTCATAGGCACAGTTCTGATTTGTGGTAAATTTACCATAACAGGTTGTTCTGGCTGCAATGCTGTGGGATGTTTCCCTTCAATGGAAAGTGGAACACCTGATTGAGATTTTGCAAAGAATGCTTGGTGGGCCCATGCCAATTATTTATTTGGTGAAATACTATGGGAAGTCAAGCATCCCACTGGGTCATGTGTGGCTTAAGGCTCTTTTTCAGTAAGTAATTAGCATTTTATCTGATTTCATTTCTCTGGCGGTAATACAAGGTGTGGAATACACACTGAATTCCTTCCTGTTGGACCCATTCTTTTACCTTCTTATATGAGAAACGTGACCCATTATCAGTTTGCACAGTATCAGGGGTAGTTAGACTTGAGAACCTTGAGAAAAGGATCAGCCTTTTGACATTTAGTCGCCACAAGTTGTCCACAGACTTCTACAGCTGTGAGGCTGTATCAGTATCTTGCAGAGGGTCTGAGTGACCTGACATAATCAATTTGCTAAATAGTGCACAAGGTTTTTCCTTTACTGCTCTGTGGGTGTAATACTTTAGCAGGGTAATCTAACTGTAATTTTATTCTATGCTGAAGGAATTTTGTAAGAATCGTTTCACAACWTTTCCTGTTTCGGAGCTAACCTTTGCCCTATACAGCAAAATAAAGTGCTTCTTTACCAGTGTGACCTAATTTCTGACGTAACCATTCTCTCAATCAATGCCACTCCTGATCTAAGGAGTCGTCTGTTTTTATCTCACTAATTTTGGTTAATTTGGACTTTTGATTCCAGTTTGTACCCGGTTTGCTATTCTTGGCATGGCCTTTAACCCATTCTATCTTGAATGGTGTTTTTTTTCTGGCTATATTTAATAATTGCCAATCTTGAGATCTCCAAATGGAAGATCTGTTTACTTTCCAGTTTAATGATTCCTATTGGCAGAGCCACTGTGTGGCACCAGCCCAAACAGCAGAGGACTCCACACAGATCACTTCCACTCCACTCTGAGCCAACAGAAAAACTGCTCTCAACTCTCCTGCTTGTGCACTAGGTCCACCTTCTTCTGTGGATGTTTGTCCATGTTGATGTTTAATGCAACAGACTTGGATTACCATTTACCCTTTGTGCTGAGGCTTCAGTGAGCCAGATATTGTATGTTGGCATCCCGTCCGTAAGGGGAAGTTAATCTAATATTGGTGAGCATTTAAAAGCTTTTTGGAATGCTAATGGATCTGAATTTATAGTAATTTGTAATTTGGAAACTCTAGTAGGCCCTTCAGTTAATTTCAATCCTTCTGGAACTGCCATGAGGTTGCATGCCATTTCCTGACAGCAGATTTTTGTGCAACTCCTTCTGGAGGAGCTGTTCCCTTTAGAATAGATTCCAGTGAATTAAATGGTCCTCTGATTTGGGTAGGCTGCCCCGATGTATTCTCTTAGCTTGTTTCATGGCTTGGATGAAAGATAAAAGTCTCTTTTCCCCGTCAGAATATTTCTGTTCTGTCTCTTTAAATGCAGATGAAATAAACACTACAGTTCTCTGGTTCATCAGGGCCAGTTTGGAACAGGTTACAGGATAATGGGGGTGAGCAGATCCCAGTGACTGATTTGTTTTATTTCCCGTATTAGGGTTTTGATTTGCCTCCTCATGTTTTAAGTTCCACTCCCACTGTTTTCCCTTTCAGAAAAGTGAATATAGTGGGTGAGCAATGATAGAAAATCCAGGTACATTTTTTTTCAATAGACTAAAGTTCCCATTAACTGTTGTAATTCTTTCTTAGATTGGGGCATCTGTATTCATTCTATTTTTCTTAGAGCATCTGGAGGAACTACTGTGCTGCCTGCTGTCCACCAAATACCCCCAAATTTTATTTCTTTACTTACTCCCTGACATATTTCAGGTGGGATTTCAATTTCTGCTTCATTTAATGCTTCCCATACTGCTGCTACTATTTCCCTTACCTATTTGCAGGAATCTCCTCCATTTATAATATCATCTAGATTTTGGTAGTTTCCCATCTGGGGTGAGTGAGACCATCTCTAAAAGTTCAGCAAGTGCAGCATGAGCAATCATGGGTGAATGTTTGTACCTCTAGGGAGCCTGTTAAAGGTACATCGGATTTCTCACCGTGTAATGGCCAACTGCACTTTATCCTGTTCAAGTAGAGGACTCATGAAAAATAAGTCCTTAACATCTAGAGCAGGCATCCAAGCATGGGCAGCTCCCTGTATCAGCATCACTGTCTCAGCAATAATTGGAACTGCAGCAGTTAAAGGTGCAGTATTGTTGTTCTCCGGTTCGAATAAACACACGGACACAGCTGTCAGGGTTCTCCAACAGGCAGAGGCCAAAAGGGAGGAAGTAGAGAGGAGGAAGAGAGGACTGGCCTCTGCCCTCATTTTCTTTATATGTTTTCTAAATTCACCGTGGATTGGAGGATGGAGATACCACCTCCTGCTGTCCACTGGTTAGTAATAATGTCTATCACATAGGTTAGGAATTTATAACAATCCTTGCCGTTAGGTCAACAATTCATGTTTACACAAAAGTGCGTGAGAAACTATTTCGCTGAACCAAAAACACTGCACATCTGAAGAACTGCAAAATGCAGAGCCACACAGTATTAGCATGTAATTGTTAGTAATCAACTATAGAATATCACTGCCCGGTTGGCTTTGCATCATTATTCCATTTTCTAATTTAGTGTTTATTCAAATGCGATATTACAAATCTTTGTCCTTTGGTTTTTGAAAAGCTTTTCAAAAAGACTGGAGCTTCAGCATATCCATTATTGGCTCTGCCAACATATTCTAACAGTAGATTTTACTGTATTGAAGTTAGATAAATGTTTGTAAAATATGCATTTTCTATTTAAACTCTAAGTGTAGGCTAAATTTTTTTATTTAATTTTTTTTTTTAAATGTTTTTGTGGTTTGAATGAGTGTCTTTTCCTTGTCATTCCACAACCAGATGTAAGTATTAATCATACAAATGTGGCTAACAGAGTAAGATTTAATCACAGTATGTGTAAGGATGGTTACTTAACAAAGTGTTCTTCTTCTGACATAGTCCTTGGTTCCTAAGACACAGTTTGTCCTAAGACACTGTAAAACCCGGGACTGAAAAATTATATTTAAAATCAGTGAAATAATCTGGTGTTCAGGACTGCAATATCTAAAGAATTGCCCTAGAAGGAGGTTTGGTAAATGAATGTGATGACGCTGACTGAGGTGCAAGAGTCAAAACTCCCAGGAGCATCAAGCAAAAGGATCCTTCTACCCCTAGTATGATAGCATATAATTTTTTTTCCTAAGAAAATGGTCTGTGCTTCCCAAGAATCATTTCTTTTGGAAAAACTAGTAAGTACTTGATTTGTAATTGCTTCCTTTTGCCCCATTCCTTTCTGTCCCCACTCCTGTGTAACAGTCTCCAGATAAAACAGGAGGTGTGCAAAAGGCATTGCTCACAATGCCTTTGGGATTTGGGTTCTTTTTGAGAGAGGACTCAGACTCCGTAGCATCTGATGGTGACTTAAAATTCTGTGACTGCCCCACTCTCTGTGAGATGGTGCTCCATCTCTGGGCTGTGCACACAGAAATTTCCCTGTTCCCCAAGGGTGCCCACCCACCAAGTGACTCCTAGGGAAAGAGATGCTGCCTGGACTCAGGTGTTCAATTGTTCCCCTGCCTCCTTCCTATCTATCCTTCATGAAACTACATCACAGGATCACTAATCTTTRTCTGTAATTTGAGAGAGATGGTTATATCATAGTGATTATGTATTGCACACTGGAAGCACTCCAGATGCCAGCATCTTTTAAGTGGCTTTACAGGCAATCAAATAATCCATCTATTTTACATATTTTCAGCCAATAGTCTAACATGTAAGTGTTATAATGCCCAAATTAAATACAACCCCACCAACTCTTGGTGGATGGTCAAAAGTTTCCCTCTATTTGACAGGGAAAGATTTGAGGACATTGGTACACACCAGCTCAAATATCCATATAGGAAGACATCCCCAGGTGTCCTTCAGATTCTCAATGTACTGCCAGAGTCTGAATGTCTTGTTTGAAACCGTTTACAGTCTCTTTTAGACAAGTTAGAATCTAAATCAGTTGGAATAGCAGAAGTTAGTACAGGCCAATAAAGCACTGGAAATTATCTTTCAGTTATATCATCCTAGTTAAAAAGAAGCACAGACAACTAGAAATTTCTCTCTACTTTTTAAAATAAAAGAACATTTAAGGTGTTCTTACAGTGCTATCCATTTACTGCATTTTAGAATTATTTTATTCACATAAGAAACATTGGCATATCTAATATTTAACAATAATTTTTACATTATTCCACTTTAAAATTATTTTAGTGTTTGAATGTACACTAAAATGTTATCAAAATTCCAAGATAATTGCAACTCAATGACTGCTACAAATAATTTAGTGATTTCTTTAACTAATTTAATTTGTTAAAAAGTATGGTCTGACCTGCGAGGATTTTTTAAAAATATTCCTATAACTTAAAACTAAAAAGTTTTAAAATGAGACTCCTATCTGATTTTTAAAAATGAATTCCTGTAATCAAATCTTCTTGTCAATGACTGTTTGATTTATGCAGACAGAATAACTTCAGTTATGTATTAACTGAGATTTCTCAGCATGCTAAAAATATCATGGGTCTTCTTGAAGTCAATTTTGCAAGTACTTTACCTCTTATGAAGGCAAGATTACTCCCTTACTTTTTGAATGATAAGATTAAATTAAACTTATTTGAGGAGGAGATTCTCTTTGTTATTATGGAAAAAATTACAGAAACATTTTATACTTTTAAATGGATTCTACCCTCTTCATTTTCCCATCTCATTGGAAAAGCATGAGAGTAGGAATATTACTGTTGAAGCATTTGGCATTTCTCTTGCAAACAATAGCAGGTGTTTAATTATGCATTTCAAAAAGACCATTGAAGCTTTCCCAGCATAGGTGAGTGGGTCACACCATTAGAAAAATGCTTTTAGGGAAACCTGCATATATTGTTTTTCTTTCCTGACTTACTGCATTATACTTACTGAAGAATGCAAAGCAAAAAAAGGAGAATATGAAGTCAACTATTTAAAAACTAAAAGCAAATAATTGAAAATATTTTCTTTTTGCAAAATGTTCAGCAGAAAAATTTGTTATTCATATAATTCTGAATTTTTCATTAGAAGTCATCTGATTTGACTAGAGCTATATAAATGTAAATGAAATAGACCTTCTCTTGACAAAATGTAATGTACTAACCATACAGAAACTTTTAGGAGGAATAGGAGCAGCTGATTTGGCTCAGAAGCAGCCCAGAGTAGATATTAAGGTATTATTAAATGCAGATTTCATGAACTATCACAGTAACCTCAGCGAATACAGATAATAATAACATCTTGCACAGTCATCCATATTAATGAAAAAGAAGACCAAAAAGAAGATCAAAAGTAACTATGTAATTTTGAATACAACATAGTAAACACGTTGTCTTTTTAAATGGGATAGAAATGTCTTTAAGCCTCTGAGTACTTTGTGGACTCACTGCCTACAGGTGTTGAAGTTCAATGTCATGTCATATCACAAGTGGTGCACTTCTGCACTTCCCAGTTAACTAGGTAAATAGTCATCTGACTATGCAATATACTTCTCCTCTTCAGAGACTTGAGACGAAAGATTGGAATCTTCTTGATGTTTGATGACTGAAGTTGCATTTATAATATTGTTATTCATGAGGTAGATACACATTCAGCAAACTTATGTTAGTATACTGAGCATCCTTTCTTTGACATGTCACGTAAAGAAAAAAGTTATGTTTCTTATTTCAAGAAACCTTTGCAGTACCTTGGGTTTGGTCCTAAAAGTTACAACTCGAGAAGTTTAAAAACACATACATAGTGTCAAGTTCTATTTTCACAGAGTGAAGAAAGCATTCATAATATCCGAAGTTCTCATTGTCAAACAATAGCCTACAGAAAGATTTCATAACTGAGCGCTACTGGACTTTCAGTTATTGCAGGTATGGGTCTCAAGCTCTAGCTTCAGGAAGCAGAGAAGACTATAGAAATTCAAAGCAGCAAGAAGCAAGTAAATGGATGTATTTTTTTTTTTTTCCAGGTAACAGCAGGTAGCAAGCATCAGACTCAAAAGACTGAGAAAAAAACGCCACTAAAAACCTGAGAGCAAAAGCCATTTTACATAGCGAAGAGGTACAGTAATAGAGTCAAGACTATTTTGGTCTTTGATTTAACTCAATTTTTCTTTCTATTGTAGTTTTAGCAACCAGACACTTCAAAGGTCAAGTAGAATTCATAAAAAATCATACTAAAGCATATATAAATCTAATTTAGTTCATTCATATAATTGCATGTATGGTATTTGAAATTAAATACTGAGACAAAATATGTAACAAMGTAACTTATTGGGCACTTGTGAAAAATTTCTTTCTCAACACTGCTTCTTTTGGTAAGAATGTGAAGAGTCATCTAACCAAAATCTGTTACACAATCTTAACTGCAAATTGACTATAGGTAATTTTTGGTGCTTCAATTTTACCACAGACTTGAAGGAAAAAAAAAAATCAATTGGAGAATGAATGCCCAACAGACAGTTGAATCTCCACTGCTTTTTTTCCAAGATTTCAGAACAAAAAATATTTCTGAGTAACATTTTGCAGTATTTGGTAAGCATCTATTTGAAACTAGTTTCATTACAGCAGTCATATAATTAAATGCAGTTTCATGGACCACATAGTAAATATCCATCAACAGCCATTAAAAAGCGATGCAACATGTGCCAATTATGGTTGCTCTGAAAACTGTTTGCATCACATTATAGTAGATTTCTTCAAAGTTTTTTCCCTCTTTTATTTGTTATTTATTCTCAAACTTGAATTTGCAGTTTCTCCTAGTGTTTTTTTACCTCTTTCTAAACAACAATTTCCTTCAATTTTTTTCCTCACGTGCAGTACAGCTTACTACATTCTGCATAGCTGCTTTCTATATATATTTTTGTGTATTTGTAGATTCACCTACAGAATGAGTGTATTTCTGCTAAAGAAGAATGGCGGATATTTTTAGTTGCTTTTTGAGGTTGTCAAAAGAGCATTTGGATGCATATTGACAAAACTGCATCTCCATAGGCTCAATTTTGGAAAATCATTATGAATATGAACACCAGACATTTGGACACCAAAGTCAAGCTATTAAAAATATATTGAAGAATTTTCAAAACTGAAAAGTCCTGAAAAATTCTTCACCACCCCACTGAAATCATAACTCTAACCAATAATTCTGTATGAAAGTGTGTTGATAATCTCACTCCTCTTAGAAGGAGGCATAAAAAAATTTGTTATGTTTACAATGTCGAAGACTTAATAGAGATATTTTTTAATTCTAGTCCCCAAATCATATTCATGTTTATTGAGGCTGCAGCTAGTGGCATGTGGAAAGCACTCATTTATGCACATAGAAAAGTATAAAAGTAAGTCTAGTAATCCTCTTGTGAAATGACCTACTTTGCAACAAGTGAAAAGTTAAGTGGGAGAGATACTGGTAATATCCTTGGTCCCCAAAAAACAGGCTTTTATACTGCTGATTTACATAACAGCAACACCACCACATGCCACTTCTTCAAGGAAGGAGRCTATTTCTAGCAGGTGATTTTTTGAAGAGTCTTTGTTTATGGGCGTATGAATACTTACATAGAGTTCTGTGCATGATGCTAAGAATTAGAACTATATTTTCCTTTGAATTCTTGGTTGTAAATATATCTTGCTTCTTATGTGTTATGAAAATTAATGTTCATTGTTGTGTTGTCAAAATGTCATTGGAAAATTTACTGCACTGTATATGTAGACCGCAAGAATTCACTGTATGCCTAATTAAAATTTGTACAGTCTAATAAAATACACATTTTTTATTATTGCAGCCTCAATAACATTCATTATCCAAATTAAATAAATACTGGGTTGTTTACATGAATAAAGATATTACTGAATAACTTCAGTGTTGTAAGACTTCACAAAGATGTGGTCAGAGCTCTAGGTGGACAAGGATTTCTTTCCAAGGACCAAGCCGTCATGAAATGAGAGCGGAATACCACTCAGCCACAGTTAGCTCCATGAGCACCTTCCCTGACTAAGGAATAGCTTTAATAATCCTTTTTCTTTTTAAAAAGGAAGTAATTAAATGTAGARTCGCGCGCTGCCCCTCAATGAAAGCCCGGAGGATAGCTGCTGTGTCCCACACCGGAGCTGCGGCGTCTACCGAGGGCGGCTCGCACGCTCCCACACGCTGTAGGGACAGGTTCCTCACCCGAGGGAGCCTTCCAGGGCTGTTGTTCCAAAACGCGGGCAGAGATAAAGAAGCCGAGAGGGGACTCTCTGTATGAGTTCCACGCAAGCAATTTATTAGGTTAAGGGTTCAGGGACACAGAACSCCGGGAGGAGGGTTACACAGGCTTTTATACCCCACTGAGTGGGGGCGGAGAGAGCAACAGCAACCCATAATCTGAGGGTTAAGGGGAGGAGACAAGGCGCGGACATAGAACATCAACCAACGGGAGTAATGCAAAGGAGGGACTTCAGGAGGGAACCAATGGGGCATCGAACAGAGCAGAACTTTCCAGGAACAATACATATTAACGAGGGGAAATTAATATTTAAAGACTAATACATGGAACGGGGAGGGGAGGACAAGTTGCCACAGTAACAGGGCCTGCTGGCTGTTGAGCCTGGGGAGAGATCGGTTTTTACTGAGTGAGCAGTCAAATCTCTGCTCCTGCTCCAGACCACCAGGTTGTAGGACCAGCCTCTCTTTCTGGGGTCTGGGCAGCCTCAATTGCCTGCACCACTACAATTAAAGACTGCTATACTAAGGGAGAGATACTGTTTGCTACACAGGTTTTATCTGAAACACAGGCAAACTATGAAGCTATGAGGAGAAACACAAATATACTTAAAACTAAAACTGATTTCACCATTTTGGGCTGCGCCAGAGTCAATTTTCTTTGCAGTATCATGTATGGTGCTGTGTTTTGGATTTGTGACCAAAACCGTGTTGATAACACAGGGATTCTTTTATCTATTGCTGAGCAGTGCTTGCACAGAGCCAAGGCCTTTCCGGTTTCCCACCCTACAAAGGAGCAGGATGGGGATGCACAAAGGGTTTGGAGAGGAGCCAGCCAGGACAGCTGATCCCAACTGATCAGAGGAATAACCCACACCATATGATGTCATGCTCAGGATATAAATCTGGAGGAAGGATGAGGAAGAGAAGACATCCAGAATAATGGCATTTGTCTTCCCAAGGCAGTACTACATGTCATGGAGCCTGGCTTTCCCGGAGATGATTGAATGCCCGTGGGAAGAGTTGAGTGAATTCCTTGTTTTGACTTGCTTGTGTGTAAAACAAAACTTGTGAGTTTTGCTTTACTTGTTAAACTGTTTCAACACATAAGATTTCTCACTTTCACCCTTTTGCTTCTCTTCCCATTCCACCCAGGTGGGGGAAGTGGGAGGCTGGGTGGGACTGACCTACTGGCTAGGATTGAACTATGCTGTTGATCATGAAGGTTTGGAGAGAGATCTGGTGAGACTGAGTCATGGGGAAGTAGTAATACATACCGCATGACAGTTAATTTGGAACAACCAATGAAATTATGAGGCATCGGATGTAAAAGAAATTAAAATAAACCTAATGCTTTTCTCAAAGGCAACTTCCTCAGGCTTTTTGAGAAATAATATTATAAAGAGAAGAGATGTGATAGCTGTAGAAGGGAGTGGTGCATTCTCATTGGTTCAGAAGGCCTTGACTAGGACAAAACCATTGCACATGAGCTTAGATTCATTTTAATTTCTGGCAGTCAGATCCTGGCAAGCATCCTCCATGGAAAGCCCCTTAACTGGATTTTTTTGTCTTTTGACCAGTAACACAAACATATATAGGCACTCTCCAAACCCTTTTGCTCTGAGAAAATGAAAGGATGCGATTTCTTTCATATATACAGCCAGTCTGTGATATAAAGACTTGATTCGGGAAGCCTAAGTTGGACCTTGAACGCTTGACTTGGCTAAAAACTAGKTGTTACATAGAGAGGCTGCAAACCAAAGAGAGCTTGTCTTGAAGGAAGAGGTCATACATATGAAACAGAGTGACCAGAGAACAGGTGGAATCTATTCTTAAAAGCCCTATGAAGAGCAAGGGTGGGATTGGGGCACAGTTCATGCCTTTTTACTGTTTTATAGGTTTGCACGTTTTACCTGGTGTATGCTCAAACTTGTTCACTTTTTATCTATAATCATCTGTACTGAGATCTCAATGTAAAAGTTGCACATGAAAACTTACCTGCTATTCATAGCAACGACTTTCCCTTACTGTTGCAAAACCCAATAATTATGCTTCAATGCCACACAGTGCAGAGAAGCATATTCTTAAATACTACACAGTGTTAGGCAAAATAACCCTTAGAATTATACTAATAACAAGTAATCTTTTCTTTATGGAGTATTCCTGCAGAAGTGACAAATCCACAAGTCACTTATTTTGTCCTTTTTGGTCATGAGCAAAAACACATTGAAGGCAGAGTAACAGATATTCATATACAAGTTAATAATAATAATAATAACAACAACAACAACAATAACAGTCATAATAAATTTCTCTGAAAGCAAAACTGTGCCCTACGCAAAAAAACTCCATATGGAGCAGTTAGTATTGATACTGAAGGCAAGTAATTCCTGTTCTTGATGCAACAGATCTGTGAAAATTTTATCAGCATTATCTTATGAAGATCAACAGTGCAGCAGAATAGTAAAGTGGAGAACATATTTCTCTTTTTGTTTAACCATCCAAATCTGCAGAGAGTTAATATTTTTGAACATTTCATTTTGTTTAAAAAGTATAATATCATTTCCTATCTGAGCATTCACACATGTCTGAAATCTTCTCTTACTAATGACATGAGGATGTTAAGACTACTGTAATGCTGGTGAATTTTCTTTAGGATAGAATGTCAAAAATGGCAGATCTGATTTCGTCGCTGAAAAGTGGTTGGTGACTGACTTCAAATTATCCTTCTTTTTCACAAAGGACCAGCAATATAGAGAGTGACACCCTTTCTGAACATTCGGTTCTAATGGATACAGTATCTGAATCTGCTGAGAAGCCGAATTTCAAGGCATTTTCTTTTTTTAGTTCACTGCTTGCACTTGGGCAGTAACATACATATTTCTTTTTTTTTTTTTTTAGCTTTAATTCATTTTGATAGAAGAGTAAGCCAGCTGGAAAAATAATAAAAAAGAAAAATAAGTCAGAAAGTCCAAAAGCATGTTCCTACTTTTACACAAAATCTATGCTATTACATCAGCCTGATTAAAGCCTTCCTAGGCAACTCATATTTCATTTGCATCACACTTTACTGGATGCTTGCTTGCTTATATTAATGGCCTATAGCTCCACCATCTCCCTTTATGAGCTTCTCAGCCTCTAAAAGTACTCCTTTCACAGCCAGCCTACATTACTCTCAGAGAAATCTATAAAAAAAATACTTTTCCAATTGCATCATTTATCTACTGCTGTAAATTTACAGAGTGCTTTCAAGGGAGACATAATCTTCCATCTTAGTTTCCTATAGGCAAGGGCTTGGTCTGCACTTACAAGATTTTACTTCTATAACTATGTCAGAGAGTGCAATCCTTTTTTTAACCATTACAACTACGGTAATAAAAATCCTTGTATGGTAGCATTTGTCCCAGTGTAATCACACCTGAAACAATATTTGTTGAAACACACAAACTTGAACCCTTGGACGCCTATCTGTTATTAAAATGAATGAAATAGGTGTCTAAATACTTTGGATGGCAGGACTTGTTCTTGTTGGCAGCTCTTGTTCTTGTAGGCGACTTTAACCTGCCAGATATCTGCTGGGAACTCAACACAACAGAGAAGAGGCAGTCTAGGAGGTTATTGGAATGTATGGAGGACAATTTCTTGTCACAGCTGGTTAGTGAGCCTACCAGGGGAGGGTCTATACTAGACCTGCTGTTTACAAACAGAGAAGGGCTGGTGGGAGATGTGGTGGTTGGAGGCTGTCTGAGGCACAGTGACCATGAAATAATGGCGTTTTCAGTATTTGGTGAAACAAGAAGGGACATCAATAAAACTTCCACACTGGACTTCCGGAGGGTGGACTTTGACCTATTCAAGAGACTTATTCAGAGAGTACCTTGGGAAGCAGCCCTTAAAAACAAAGGGGTCCAGGAAGGATGGATGTGCTTCAAAAAAGAAATCTTGAATGCACAAGAAATAACTGTCCTTATGTGCCAAAAGATGAGCCTATGAGGAAAACGACCAGCCTGGATAGGCAGGGAGCTTTTGAATGAACTAAGGAAAAAAAAAAAGGGTGTATCACCTTTGGAAAGAGGGTCAGGTATCTCAGGAAATGTTTAAGGGAGTTGCTAGGTCATGTAGGAAAAAAATTAGAGAGGCAAAAGCCCAATTAGAACTCAATCTGGCCACTTCTGTGAAGGATAATAAAAAATRTTTTTATAAATACATTAATGGCAAAAGGAAGTGCAAGGACAACCTCCATTCTTTCTTGGATGCAGGAGGGAATCTGGTAACTAAAGATGAGGAAAAGGCAGATGTACTTAACACCTTCTTTGCCTCAGTTTTCAACAGTAAGACAGGTTGTCCTCGGGACARTTGTCCTCCTGGGCTAATAGATGGGGTCAGAGAACAGAATAGCCCCCCTGTAATCCAGGAGGAAGCAGAGAACTCCTGAGCCACTTAGATGCTCACAAATCTATGGGACCAGATGGGATCCATCCCAGGGTGATGAGGGAGCTGGCAGATGAGCTTGCGAAGCCACTCTCCATCATGTATCACCAGTCTTGGCTGACTAAGGAGGTCCCAGATGGCTGGAAGGTGGCCAATGTGACGCCCATCCACAAGAAGCACTGGAAGAAAGATCCAGGAAACTACAGGCCTGTGATGTTAGCCTCAGTACCCGGCAAGGTTACGGAACAGATCATCTTGAGTGCCATCACATGGCACCTACAGGATGGCTGGGGGATCCAGCCAGCATGGATTTAGGAGGGTCAGGTCCTGATCTCCAGATCTCCTGATCTCCTTTTATGACCAGGTGACCCGCCTGGTGGATGCRGGGAAGGCTGTGGATGTTGTCTACCTGGACTTCAGCAAAGTATTTGACATTGTCTCCCAGAGTATCCTCCTCGAAAAGCTGGCAGCCCACGGCTTGGACAGGTGCTCTCTTCACTGGGTTAACAACCGGCTGGATAGCCAGGCCCAGAGTGGTGGGAATGGTGCTGCATCCTGTTGGTGGCCAGTCACTAGCAGTGTCCCCCAGGGATCAGTGTTGGGGCTTGTCCTGTTTAATATCTTCACCGATGATCAAGATGAGGGGACTGAGCCTACCATTAGCATATTTGCAGATGACACCAAGTTGGGTGTAAGTGTCAAACTGCTGGAGGGTAGGAGGGCTCTGCAGAAGGACCTGGACAGGCTGGATAGATGGGCCAAATCCAGCATATGAGGTTTAACAAGACCGGGTACCGGGTCCTTCACTTTGGCCACAACAACCCCCTGCAGGGATACAGGCTGGGGACAGAGTGGCTGGACAGTGCCCAGGCAGAAAGAGACCTGGGGGTACTGCTTGACAGCCGGCTGAACATGAGCCAGCAGTGTGCCCAGGCAGCCAAGATGGCCAACGGCATCCTGGCCTGTATCAGGAATAGCGTGGCCAGCAGGACCAGGGGGAAGTGATTCTTCCCCTGTACTTGGCATTGGTGAGACCACACCTTGAGTACTGTGTACAGTTCTGGGCCCCTCATTTTAAGAAGGACGTTGAGATGCTTGAATGCGTCCAGAGAAGGGCAACAAGGCTGGTGAAGGGCCTGGAACACAAATCCCGTGGAGAATGGCTGAGGGAGTTAGGGTTGTTTAGCCTGGAAAAAAGGAAGCTCAGGGGAGACCTTATCACTCTCTACAACTACCTGAAAGGAGGTTGTAGCCGGGTGGGGGTTGGTCTCTTCTCCCAGGCAACCACTGACAGAACGAGAGGACACAGCCTTAAGCTGAGCCAGGGGAAGTTTAGGCCGGACATCAGGAAAAAATTCTTCACTGAAAGAGTGATTGGCCACTGGAATAGGCTGCCCAGGGAGGTGGTGGAGTCACCATCCCTGGAGGTATTTAAAAAAAGACTGGATGTGGCACTCAGTGCCATGGTTTAGTTGATAAGGTGGTGTTAGGTCATAGGTTGGACTTGATGATCTCCAAGGTCTTTTCTAACCTAGTTAATCTGTGATTCTGTGATTTTGTGACTTATGTAGCAATACATTTTCACTGACCGGTGGTCCTAAACATCAGCGGATTTTCTGCTAAAGCTCTATTTCTGGAAACACATGAGACAAAGCTGCTCAAAACAAAAATCTAAGGTCATAAAGGCCAAATAGGAGAATAATAATAATAAAAAAAAAAGTTATAAGAAACTTCTGTTTGGCTGTCAGTCTTCTATGACCTATTTCCATTCCCTTTTTCCACATACTCTTTCCAGTGCACTGAAAGTTGGTATTCCCTGTGTATTTTGTCCCCCACTTCCATTTACTCACTATACTTCAGATGCTTTATCGACATTCCTGCTTATTCAACTGTTGCTTCATTCTGAAAACTCCTGAATTCTGTCACTATCACCTCCCCTTCATAACCCTGGTCCTAAGACGCACACTAAAATGTAGAAAAATTGTGCTGAAACTCTACTCTGTAAAAGCAGCATTTCAGTTGTTTGTCCACTGCACTTGTGACAAAAACGACCAGCCATTTACCTGCATCTCTACTGTTTGACATGTGCATATTACCATCTTTTCCACTACCATTTGTGGACAGATCATTGCCATCACGGGAAGTGGTGAAAACAAGTGGCAGCAAGTGCATGACAGGAGTGGTACCTGCCCTTTAGTCTTTTCTGAGTGTGCAGTCCCACAGATTCCACAGCACGGACATGGCAAGCATTATAATATGGCTATATCCTACCTTCCACAGCTGTATAGGATTTGAACAGGAACATGGTGACTTTGTCAGCCCTGTGACAGCCATTGTGGGGATAAAAGTACATTGCAACAGATGCATATTTGTAGCAATTCAAGTCCTACTCTAGAGCAGAAGAAGGTTGGTGGAGACATTATGACTTAGGAAAATATATTACTCCCCCAGCATCTCTCCAAGCATAAATAGAAAAGACCCACATTTAACATGTGCTAGATGACAGATTATGGTCTAAACCTCTGGCGTATCCAAGGAAAGCATCACTTCTCCTTTCATATTTTGTGTGAGGCAGCTAGAGGAGTACTGTGAAATAATAAAAATAATAAATTGCTTTAAACAGTTGGATAAGGATAAATTGCTATTTGCTATTCTGTGTTATCTAGTATTCAGTACTATGCCAATATGTAGCATTATTCATCATATATGTATTTGATATTTAGAAGCTCTTTTTACCCCTGAGAAAAGAAGTGCAGTGGCCACATTTGAAATCTAAAGGCTTTATTTTAGCAAAGATACTATTTTGCATGTAGACATAGTCCAGGAGGCATATTATGTTCTTAAAATATGTTTAAACAGCAGCTTAGACTCACTTGTAGAAGGAACTGGGCAAACTGTTCACAGTGTATAATACACTTGGCATATATAATCTTTTTCTTTTGTTTGTAAATTAGCTCTGAGCAGCATTTGATTTATTTCCATATTCAGAATTGCTCAACTATATCTTGACTCACTGCCTGCTTCTGAATTACTCTTATAAAATCTGTATAATTTCCTTTTGTGTATGATGTAATCTCTACCCATATCACATGGCACTGTGGATAGCCACAGCCAATTAAAACAAAAAAACAAAATAGCAAAACAAAACAAAAAAGAGGTTTTATCTATATATGGAAGAAGAAAAGACTAGATTCAACATAATCACAGAATGACAGAATGACAGGTTGTCTGAGGTTGGAAGAGATGTCGGGGGGTGATCTGGTCCAGTCCCTTGTTCATGCAGGGCCACCTAGAACAATTTGCAAAGTTGCAAAATTCTTATGAGGGTGGTACTTTTTTAGTTCATAGTCTAGGTTCAGTTAATCTTTCTTTCCTCTTAGTGTTAATCCTTTGCAGTAGGGTTTATGAATAAAAATGCTGACAAAGTGGCTATTTTATTTCTGCTTTTATTATAAGCTCAATTGTTTTTGGTTTATACTCACTAGTTAACATGTTTTAGGAAACAAAAGTATATAATAACAGAAAAGAAAAATGTCTTTTGATTAATATTATATAAATTCTATTTACAAGATTTCCATTGTGGTTTAATAAATGTGGGATTATTTTTATGTTTTTCTTTATATTCCCCTACTTCAAACGCCCAGAACACCATATTTTTAAACAATGTGAAACAAACTACACATAATTTCATATATGTTGGATTCATAGTTAAATGAATTAAAACCTTAAGTAAAAATTTTGTCAATAAGCTTTAAGAATACTGATAAACTTTCTGTTATATGGGAAATAAACTCCAAGATGAGAGTAAGAAAAATTATTTTATTTTCAATTTAAAAAATTCAGTTAGCATATATTCAATAATTTCCTGAGAGCTATCATAGAAATCTAGTTGTTCTAAATTATTTTTACACAGTTGTTTTCTATGTCTGAAATGTTTTAATTAGATGTACATTTAACAGCTACAGGATTCCAGTACGAAGTGTTGTCAATTGTACTGCAGAAGTAGGAATAAGTGTCTTGGGGCAAAAATTGCTAAATGTTACAGAACTAAATAAAATATAATGTCCTATAGCTACATCATTGCAAGGTCCAGACTTGTATCTCTTTCTTTATCATGGGAGGTTTTAATTTTTTATCTTCCATGAGTTGTTACTGCTTCCTTTTTCCCCTCACTTAATGAAGAGACATAGGTGACTTGAGATCATTCTTTTCTTCAGATTGCCAAAACAGAATAATCTGTTGGGAGAAAAACATTTAATAAAATCAAATAATTCTGCTTTGAGTGGATGATATTTTCAAAATGTTTAAAAAAAAAAAGACTGAAGCCTTTTAATTTTTTAAAAGCTAATCTTTTCCAAGCCCTGAAAACATCCCTTCTCTTAAATATTCAAGCACCAAAGGAAAGTTAGCTCTTAGTCAAATAATCTTACGGCATTTTGGAGCCAACAAGGTACAGTTGCTTGGAAGTCACGGGTTAGAGAGTCAGTTTGATTCATCTGGCAGGGTTTCTGGGTATATTTTTAAATTAATAAAAATGAAATGTCTCTGACTTACCGTATATTTGCAATGAAGTTTTCCTGTAGCACCAGCTGCCSTTGTGTGTGCCACTTACTCTGCTTTAATGGGCCTTTTTTATGTAGCTGACAGGTTGAGAAATGGAGGGTTTATTTCTGCTGTTTTATGTTTCTGCTTTTGTTTGTGGTTTACATAATTCTGGAAGAAACAGCGCAGTGTTTGTAGTGCTTCTATAATGATAAGAAGCCATTCATTCTTACTTTCCAAGTTTCGGAAGGGTGCCCATTAAAGAAAAATCAAAGGCGGTGGAAAAGGTCAGTCTTTCAAAATGTAGATGCAGGTGCAAGCCTCATGCTGTTAGCCATCAGTCATATTGATTTCAAAAATTCAGTTCAGTTGCAGTGTTGTTCTTTAATAAATTTGACTTTGATGGACAGTTGAGATTGATTTAATGTAGTTATTCACCATGTACAAGGCAGAATACAAGCATGTTTATTTGCTCTTGATATAGCAGTTTTTTGATATGAGCTGATGCAATGCTGCCAACTCCAAGTCTTCTGCTTGTTGCCTTGGCAGCCAAAAAAAAGATTGATAAGACACCTAGGGCTTCTTCTTACAATTAGCAAACACTACCGGCATAATCTCTAAGACYGTAAAGTGGAAAAACTAATTAATTTCATATGATATCCTTAATAAATAAAGCTTACTGAGGGAGTGCAAGCATGTGGAAAGAGAAATTTTGTATAAAACTCTCAGCTGGAAGACAATAGGACAGAACAYCACCTACCACCTATTAGATTGCAATAAAATAGAGTAGGATGTATAATTAATATCTCAACTTTTCACCCACACCCTTGATATTTCTCAACTTTGTCCTTGCACCAAGACATCATTCTGAAGATATATAAAACATACAAAAGTTTCTTTAGGATATCCCTCATATCTGCTTCAGCTTTGTCAAAATCTGTTTGGTAGCAGAAACACTACATGACTGTTAGTTTTTAATTTTCCTTACATTCTGTAGCACTTCTTTGAAATCCAAAATAATAAATTGACCCTGAAAAATGCACTGCCATCAACATTACAAAACTTTAAGAATTTGGTGGTGAGAATTTAAGAATTTTAAAGTGTATTTATTTTCTGCACTCTTTTGTCAGTTTGAAGTTCTATACAATTACCATAAGAGGATTTTCCCCTTGTGTGAGGTACAGGAGTTTAAATAACTTAACTTTAGTCTTTGAAGATTTGTTTCTACTAAAGTTAGGCATTTTTGGTGTAGATACGTGGGTTTTGGTCAGTCACTGAGAGGTTCCTTTTATGGATAAGGACAGAAGCATGAACTCCGACAGCAGAATTAATCTGATTTATGCTAAACACTAACTATAAGACAAGATGACTCTGAGGTACTGCCAAAATATAAGGAAGCCTTTTCACCYACAGTTCTCTTTCAGGGTAGCTTCATTCCCTGGCCTGATGAGACTCTCTAAGGAGTTATCTCAGGTAAGTGTGTATTCAGTGATGTACCCTTCCTTTTCTACATCTACATAGAATCATAGAATCACAGAATGGCCTGGGTTTGAAGTGACCTTAAAGATCATCTAGTTCCAACCTCGCTGCCGTGGGCAGGGACACCTTGCACTAGGTCAGTTTGCTCAAAGCCCCATCCAACCTTGCCTTGAACACTTTTAGGGATGGGACAACCACAACTTAACCCAATTCTTCTTCAGACAGTTCTAAAAATCTTTATGAACTTCTTTGTTTTGGAAACCCTTAAATTCAACCAGATTGGTCCAGTTAGCCATTGGACCAGAACCCTAAAAGGCTTTACAAAGTGACAAATTATCTGGGCCTTATGATGCATGTTCCTAAAACTCAATACCAATACTTTTTTCTGGAAAACTCTAGAAGCATGTTCTTCATCTCATTCAGTAGCAATTGGGGAAACACAGTGGTGTTGAAAAATTTTAATGCAACTAATATCTAGATTATAATCTTAAACTTCCCTTTAATACTGTCTGTAAAACCAAATTTGTGATTCAAGTCTATTATTCATAAACTCAATCAGCACAAATAAAAGTATGTGTTAATTTTGGTTCATCAGCTTTTTTCAGCTCTTAAACATAAACATATGACTGTTAATGGAATTCTATTATTATTAATGCTATTATGTTTAGATAGGGCATAAATGGAAAATAAAAACGATTTTATTTTAAAGTAGAATTTTTAAAGATTTAATAAAGACAAAAATACATTCAATATCCTATGATGAGAATGGTGGARAAATTGTATTTGCCTGGTTTGGATACATGAGGCTTCAGACATTTCCTCTGTTTCTTCCCAGTAGTCCATGATTCTAAACTGTGCTACCTGCAGGATTCTTGTCAGGAGAGGTCTCCTAACATCTTGCTATCTTCTGCCAATGAACAGTAATAAACTGCTCAGTGTCTGTAGTGGAAAGAGATCCCTGCTGAAAAATAGATAAGATTGCAAGAGAAATACACAACAGGAGGAAGCACTTAAAAAGTTCACTCATCAAGAAAGTTCAGGTGAGAAATAGCATTTTGTCCTGCATTATCCATCCTAATTTTAGGATAATTTCTGGTGACAAAACTTGTTTTCAAATATTGCCTTTGGTTCCAAAGTGGAATAAAGATGACAGTTTCAAGTTAATTTAAATTCATATTGCATATTTTTTACTTGTCGTGGTTTAACCCTGGTGGGCATATCAGCACCACCCAGATATTCACTCACTTCCTTCTGGTGGAATAGAGAAGAGAATCAGAAGAGTAAAAGTGAAAAAACTTGGGGATTAAGATAAAGGCAGGTTAATAGGTAAATCAAAAAGCTGCCCAAACAAAGCAAAACAAGGAATTCATTCACTGCTTCCCATCCATGTTTGGCCATCTCCAGGAATATAGGGCTCTATCACACATACCAGTTACTTAGCAAGACAAAAACCATGAAGAGTGTACCCCACTCTGCTATTCTTTCTCCAGTTTGTAATGACGAGCACAATGTTATACAGCATGGGAAATCCTTTTGGGCAGTTGAGTAAATGGTTCCTGCTGTGTGTGTCCCCAGTCTACTCACTGGCAGGGCAGCATGAAAGGCAAGAAAGAATCATAAAATCATAGAATGCTTTGGGTTGGAAGAGAGCTTAAACATCACCTAGTTCCAACTCCCCTGCCATGGGCAGGCATGCCTTCCATTAGAGCAGGTTGTTCACACCCCCATCCAAGCTGGTTTGAACACTGATAGGTATGAGGTATCCACAGATTCTCTGGGAAACCTGTTTCGGTGTCTGACCATTCTCACAGTAAAGAATTTCTTCCTAACCTTTAATCTAAATCTGCCCTCTTTCAATTTAAAGCCATCACACTCTATTCTATTCACTGCATAACCTTGTAAAAAGTGTCATTTCAACTCTCTTGTAGGCCTCCTTTAGGTATTGAAACAAAGTCATTAGGTATTGTTAGAAGGCCTCCCTGGAGCCTTCTCTTTCCCAGGCTGAAAGACCTTGACACTGTGCAAGAACCATCCAGCAATAGCTAAATCATCCTGATGTTATCAACAACGTTTTCATCACAAATCCACAGCATACTGTCCTCTATGAAGAAGTTGAACTCTAACCCAGCCAGGACCAGTAAATTAGTTGTTGGAGGTTTTTTTAGATAAAGTAGACCTTCTGGTAAAATGGCACATGTAAAGTTGTCTTAAACCAGACAGCACTCTGTTAAGGAGCAGGAAATATATTTCTAGTAGTCAGACCTTAAAAACACAACAAAAAAAAAACAAGCAAAAAAACCAACCAATCAACCAGAAAAAACCAACCACTCCCCCAACAACAACCAAAAAAAAAAAAAAAAAAAAAAAAAAAAGAGATGAAGAGAAGAAATAAAGAAAAGTGGAAAAAACAATTATTTTCATTCCCAGCCATAGAGACCTACTTCAGGCTGTGGTGAATTTCTGTTATTTTGTTGAGTTCAAAAGACTATAGATAGCTTATTTGCAGGTGATTCTTGAAGCAGCCTTCTAAAATCAAACGTTTGTCTTTTGCATACCTAATCAACAGAATTGTCCTCTGGAAGGTAAAAAGAAAGAAAATAGCACAACAGAAGTCCTGAAAAGAGAGGAGGGCTAAACTCTGACACTTTCCTGAGAAGATGAATCTTTTTCCCTCATATTCCAATATCTACATAGTTTTCAAAGCAAATAATGATGGAAAGAACATAATGATGGAACAGAAATACCAAGGAAATAAACTCCTAGTGTCATGTCAACTCTACTGAAAAATATTTCTAGAGATATAAAATTCCATAATTTTTTATATGATATAATTGAATGCATCTATTTAGATAGCCCCTAGGTGGAAAAACCCCAAACGAACAAGTGAACAAAAAAACTCAACAAAAGCAAAAATTATTTATCTAGCATACTATGCAAAATGCTAGGCATTCACATGCACATAGTTCGGTTTTGTCATTCTTTTACAAGACAGTCAAGTGCAAACTTTTTTTTTTTTTTTTAACTTGTTTTCAACTTCCAGCAGAAAAGAAAAAAGCTTTGTTAGTATTGTTATGATTCAGATGCAACTGGTAACTTTGATTCTTTTACTTCCCCCTCACACACTCAGTTTAGGTGGAGGACAGTTTTGAGTGGTTTATAGTAAGAAACTATATTGATAAAAAAAGAATATGAGATTAAATTGTGTAGTAAAAAGGAGAATCCCCTAACAGTGCCTAAATCAAATCTAGTCAAAGTGTTCTGGCACTAATTGCAGCAATATGAAAGCAGTACTACTTTTTAACAACAATGATCCAAAATATATATAGCTACAAATAATATGGAATTGCTACAGAAATAATTTGATGCCATGAAATACACATTTACATTTTCGGTGTACATTATGAAACCTAACTGCCTTACTCCAACAAACCTGTCCATGATGCAAACTTTTTACTGTCAGGAAGGGTGTATTATGAAAACAAGTTTAGATACCTAGTAAAGGAAGAGAGAAATTCAGGTTTGGAAATTAATTTTTCCTCTTTTCATCAAGGGAATTTAATTAACCATATATCTGTAAGGTAGACGAGCCTCTCTTTGGTCAGATAAATCTCATGGTCTTCTTGAAGATCACTGTTTTAGGAGCATATCTTCYGTGTAGGAACACGTGGAAATTGATATCAAAGAAGGGTTTTTGTTTTGACTCGCTTTAAAAGAAATTACAGTTTCTGGTTTTGTTTTTAAAGTGAATAATACAAAATCTGACCTTTAAATTTGAAGGCAGAAGACTTAGATGTGTTTTGGATTAACTAAGATGAAAACCACACTTTCATGGCAGAATTACTTCAGCATAAATTAGGCAAGTCACAGCATTAAGCAGATCTCTAGCTAACAAGAGARATGCACAGAGAGAGAGAGAGAGAGAGAGAGTGAGAGTGAGGAACAAACTACGAAACTGCCTGTGCTTTCGCTGTCATGAAGTGGCAAATTTAATCCTAGAGTGAATGTACTACAACATAGAGAGGCAAACTGCGGTAGTATTAATTATATATGCAAGACCATAGTGAAACTGCATCTGCAAATCTGTGGCTATTATTATTCCCACATATTCCAGAAAGTCTGAAACTTTACAGAGAAATCCAATAAAAATAATCAGTGAAAAAACAGAAAAAGAAATCAAAACAGACTTCGATTTTCACATTACAGAAATGATAGTGGGGAGGTAACATTATAGCTCTTATCTGAAATACCATGAAAAGGCAAAAATAAATTAAGTGAAATTAAGATTGGAATAGATGTGAATTATTTATTCAGGATCCAGGAACAAATGGAAAAATATTTAGCAAATGTTTGACAAATTTAAGTTTGCAATTATACTTCTAATCTTTAGATTAGTGAATTTCTTTAATAACGCTCCATACAGGCAAAGTGAAGCCATAAAGATAGAGTTTAAAATAAGCTTATGACAGGAATGTAATACGTTTTTTCTCTTTTGCAAAACAAAATACTGTATATAGTATCAGAATTATTTATTGATTAAGAAAAAAAAATGAAAGCTCCATAGAATCTCTAAGATTCCCTTACAAAAACTCAGTTATATTCTGTTGGGTTACACTGGCAGTTGCAACATATTTTTTCCTTTTCTTTCAAATAACTCCAAGGATAAAAATTGTGGTTACACTAGGGCACTAGAAGTGATGCAGAGAGTAGGACCATATATATTAACTTGGTCATAAAACACAGGGAAGCAGTAAGACAATGCTTTGAATGTATAATAGTTTTACAAAACTAATTTGAATAAGTATACTGATATAGTATTCCAGAGACTCAAAGCAGCTCCTAGAAGCACACGTACTTTAAGCATGGGTGTCGCCAATTTTATTTAATTAAATTTTACTTTATTAGTTTTTTCAAGACCTTCACTTATTTGGTTAATTTTAACTCTGCTTTCATCTGATAGAAACTTAGCTTTCAGTGTCTAAAACTTGTCCAATTACATTCATATATACACATTTCACATTCGTCATTTTCACATTAACAGCTTGCTCACATTCTATAAACTTATAATGTTTTTTCAGAATGTTATAATATCTTCCAGTTAAGAATATAGGCAGGTAATATTTTTTCCAATTAATGCCATAAAAATTAGGCAACATTCTAGAGGTATTAAGATCTTCAGATTCCTTTGGTATTCCATGTAAAAATTTGTGAGTCATCCGTTCTAATATTTTAAACAGAATACTTGATTGAGTCATTCCATTGAGGTCATGAGAATGGTTTACAAAAGAAGAGACTACTCAATGTACCTCATAATGGCAAAATCCTGAAGTGTATGGGAACTGAATTTTATAAAATAAGTGACATATCACTTGGTTTTTATTTGTTGAGAAGTATGTGGTAGTACAGCAGGAGAAATATCCAAAGGTTTTTCTTCAGCCATTATTGTAGTGATTTCAAATGAAGTGATATATAGAACTGAACTAACGTATAAAAAATGAAGGTGTGCATTGTAAGTAATATATGTACTGCTTTAGCTATTACTGAGTTCTTATTTCACTTAATAAACCAGAAATTATCAGTAATTCATAAATGAAAAGTGCTTATTCTCTTAGCTCATGCCCACATTGCTTAGTGCAGCTCCAGGGAAAGCTCTGTCAGTGAAGAGTGGAAAGTGAAGAATGGTGGATATGTAGACATTTTACATGCAAAGTGAGTAGCTAAAGGTAAGCCAGGCAGCTAATCAAACATCTTTAAAGCCTGCATTTTATCTGATTGAGTCAACATTCATAGAAAAGAGTTTGGCAGGTGAAAATTAGGGAGAATAGCTAGCTGTCCAAAGAAAATTGCTTTTTCAATTCCCTGTAAATTGTTGTGCTCTAGAACAGTATTAGAAGCACACATTCAAGCTGAATATAAAAGAGATTTGAGTCTTTTAAAAAGGGCAAGAAAGTGAGTAGAAAAAAAGAAGAGTCCTCATACACTATTATTGTATACTATAGAATCTCAAGAAAAGCACTACAGAAATAAGATACATAATGTACACTGATTATACCAATTGTACAAGTGTGAGTTGCATAACGTGTAGGTCTTTTCTTTAAAAGAAATGTCTTCTTGTTGCATATTATTGCATATGCCTACTTCTTCCCTCATTTGCACAATCCAGGTGGTTAAGTGTTCATTGAAAACTTTTACTGCACAAAGGCATTTCTATGGAGTTTGTAGGATAATACATACCTGTCCAAATTATTATACCTTGTCTTCAGCTGCATAAATCACCAAAGATTCAGTAAGTAAATGGAGCTGCAAGGGTTTATATCRACTGACTATCTAACTTCATCATATACCTAGACTGAGAATACTCTTAGGAAACGGCTTGAGAAAGCTTTTGCTTTTCTTTTCTTAGTTCTGGAACACCAGGTAAAGGTCAAAGACAAAATAAGAAATTGAACTAACATAGAAACTGCTATGCCATAACTGTAATGAGTCAGTAGTTCAGAAGTCAGTGATGTAGCTAACTGTGTATTTGACAGCCTTTTGAATTTTTAGCTGAAATGACCATGTACCTATTTACAGTTTGGCAGTTCTGGGGAAAATTTCTGTCAGAAAAGAAAGCTGTTACAATTGCTCTTCCATCTACCAATATAATCATGCCTTTGGAAACAGTTAAAGAGGTCTAGCTTTACATTTTGCTTCATCAAAATTGAAATGACAGACAAGAAAGAGTAGAAAATTCTAAGTAATTGGCTCCCATCTATAAAACATATATCAGGCCTGTGCACTGACATAAATAAATAAATTTGGACCAATCTCGTTGAAGATGGTCATCTGACTAACACAGATGAAGAAAAAGTGGAGGCATTCAATGCTTTTTTTGCCTCAGTCTTTAACTATACTGGTAGACTTTGGGCTACCCAGTTCCCTAAGTTGGAACCACAAGTGTTCCACAAAGAAACAGTGGCCTTCCTTGTGTGGACACTGAAATTGTAAGGGACAGTGGCCTCCTTTTGTGGACACTGAAATTGTAAGAGAGCAGCTTTATCTGCTGAATCCTCACAATTCCATGGGGCCGGATGGGATTCATCCCAGACTACTGAAGTAGCTAGTGGGTGTTATGGCAAAACTCCTCTTAATCATCTACCAAAGGTCCTGGGACTCTGGGAAGGTCCCTGCTAACTGGAAGACAGTCAGTGTTATTCCAATACACCAAAAAAGCATGAGGGAAGACCCAGGGAACTACAGACCTGTTATTCTAACCTGAGTTTCTGGAAAAATTATGGAGCGTATTATACTGGGTGCTCTTGAAGGTCATTTGAAGAATAATGCAATCATCAGGCACAGTCAATATGGGTTCCAAAGGGAAAGCCCTGTTTAAATAATTTGAGACCCTTCTATGAGAAAGTGACCCACCTATTAGATGGAGGGAAGGCAGTGGATGTAGTTTTTCTGGATTTTAGTAAGACTTTTGATACTGTTCCTCTCAGCATCCTTCCAGAGAAGTTATCCAACTGTGGGATGAGCAGGTTCAGTCAGGTGCACTGGGTGAAGATTGGCTGAAAGTCAGGTCTCAAGGGGTTATAGTGAATGGGGCACATCTGGCTAGTGTCTGGTCATCACCAGTGTAACTCAGGTTCAGTTCTAGAGCCAGTTCTGTTCAATACATTTATCAGTGCTGTGGAAAGCACCATTATCAAGTTTGCTCATGATACCAAACTGGGAGGTGCTGTGGGTTGTTGGGGAACAAGAGGCCTTGTAGAGGGATCTAGACAGATAGAATGGAGCAATAATTAGTGGGATTCAATTTAACAAGCAGAAAAACTGTATTCTGTTCCTAAAATAGAGTAACATCATGTCCAAGTATAAATGGGGAGAGGAATGACTGGAGAGCAGCCCCTCAGGAAGGGATCTAGAGTTGCTGGTCGACAACAGGCTCAGCAGGAGTCTGGAGGGTGCCCAGGCAGCCACGAGGGCAAACCACATCCCAGGGTGCACTAAACACAACATCACCGGCCACTCAAACTAGGAGATTATCCCACTGTGTTCAGTGTTGGTCTGTGTTGTCTCACCTGGAGTACTGTGTGCAGTTCTGGGCCTCCCAGCTGAGATGTGAAGGTCCTTGAGAGCTGATTAAAAAGGGTGGCAAGCATGTCCCATGAAGAGTGGCAAAGGATTCTGGGTTTGTCTAGTTTGGAGCAAAGGAGGCTGAGGGTTGACCTCTACAGCTTTCTGAGGAGAGGAAGTGGAGCAGCAGGTACTGATCCCTTCTCCCTGGAATCCAGTGACAGCATACATGTGAGTGGCCCAAAACTGCACCAGGGAAGGTTTAAAGTGGACATCAAGAATCATTTCTTTACAGACAGGGTGGTCAAAGCCTGGAACAGGCTTCCTAGAAAGGTGGTTGATGCCCCAAGCCTGCCTGTGTTTGAGAGGCATTTGTACAATGACCTTCATAACATGCTTTGGTCAGCCCTGAACTGGACGGACAGTTGGACTAGGTGATAGGTCACTCCAAACTGAAATGTTGTATTCTATTCTATTCTATTCTGTTCTGTTCTGTTCCGTTCCGTTCCGTTCCGTTGCATTCCATTCCAAATATATAGATATATAAATAAATACATTAAATTTATTTATTGGGAAACACATTATGTACAATAAGTACAGGAATGGTTATTATGGAAACACATTATGTGCAGTGATTACACAAATAGTGATTTGGATTATTACAGGTATATCTGTTAGCAAACAACTTTGTCAAATGTAAACTGCTTTGAATTACTTAAATAAAATTTCTACAATACAGATCTTAAAGAAATGGACTGGCAAGGTGTTTACTGGAGGTTTTTCTCACTCTGTATAGAATCAAATAATTTTGGATTGCACAGAACACTAGTTATTTTTCATGCTTAATATGTTAATGACTACATCAATTTTCATAAATTGGGATTAAAGTATGGTTTCCCACTCCTGCCACTTATAACAAGGCATACCTTCCTGGAGAAATATTTCAGTGATTCAATTTTCCTTTGATTTTTACTCAAGTATTTATTTTCATTGGTATTTTTGTTTGATTGGGGGTTTTTGTTGTTTGGTTTTCCCCAGAGTGTAAATGCCAGTAACTTCTGACTTCATTTAGTTCTCTTCATTTTTTTTTATCTGATAATTTTTACGGGGTTCTTCTTTTGGAAGTTCTGGAGGACAAAAATCTGGACATGAGCCAACGGTGTGCACTTGAAGCCAAGAAGGCCAACCACATCCTGGGCTGCATCAATAGCAGCGCGTCCAGCAGGTCGAGGGAGGGGATTCTTTCCCTCTACTCTGCCCTTGTGAGATCTCTCCTGGAGGGCTGCATCCAGCTCAGGGATCCCCAACACAAGACAGACATGGAACTGTTCGAGTAGGTCCAGAAGAGAACCATGAATATGACTGGAGGGCTGGAGCATCTCTCCTATAAAGACAGGCTGAGAGAGTTGGGGTTGTTCAGCCTGGAGAAGAGAAGGCTTAGGGGAGAACTTACTGCGACCTTTCAGTACTAGAAGGGCGTTTATAAAAAAGAGTGATTTTTTTACACAGGCAATAGGACAAGGCATCATGGCTTTAAACTGGTAGGGGGCAGGTTTAGATTAGATATTAGGAAGAAATTCTTTGCTGTGAGGTGATGAGGCACTGGAACAGGTTGTCCAGAGAAGCTGTGGATGCCTTTTTCCTAGAAATGTTCAAGACCAGGTTGGGTGGGGATATGAGCAACCTGGTCTAGTGGAATGCATCCCTGCCCATGACAGTGGGTTGGAACTAGATGATCTTTAAAGTCCCTTCCAACACAAGAGATTCTATGATTTTATGACTATTCTCCTTTCACCATATTCTACTAAATAAGGTTGAATGTGAAGGGTTTATTTGTAGAACATAGTGTTCCTTTGCATGCATGCCGGAGGAGACAGCTCTTAATAAGAGGATTTTCAAGCAGTTCTGCATGTCTTGATCTGAATCCAAATTTTAAAATTAATTTAATCTTTAGCTAATTTTCTCTTACGCGCATTTAAGGACTTCTCTGAAGTTTAGTTTGATTGATTGGTTTTTTTTCCTGTTTGTGGTACTTTGGTGCTTACTTAGTCTGCTTTGCATCCTATATATTAACACACACAACCTTCTGCAGTCTTTTTTTTTCTTCATTGTAATTCCCTCTTTTTGCAGGGTTTTGGGGTTTTGTTACTCTGTCTGTTTTCAGCAATGAGGAAACTTAAATGCCATTTTTCCTTGTTTTTCTCTAGCTTTTACCTATTTCAGTATCTTCTAGTTAATATAAAAAAAAGGCATGTCTGAACATATGCAAACCAGATAAAATATCTTATTGTAGCACTTGGTCAAATATCAGCTAATAGGAAAACTTSCTCAGCTGGAGTACAGTGGGAGAAAAATAAATAATGGATGTATCTATTTTATCTTTTCAGGAAAACTCAGTGCAGTTCAGTACATGTATTAGAGTCCCTGCACCTTTTGTACCTCACAGATGAAGACTGTCAAAGGATTTTACTTCATATTTAATCCCAGAAATTCACAGTCAACCTGTGAATTCCATACACTGAAGGGTAGTGAATAAAGCCTGAGATCTCTTCGCAGATCTCTCTGTCAAAGGACTCAAAATTTATCCTCTGTCTGCTCACAAAGTAGCATTCTGCTCAGGATAAAAGATATAGCAGTGTAAATAATGARGTGAATGACACCTTGCACCAGCCATGTGGAAGGGTGAATTCACCCTGGGTGAAAACAGCAAATAGGAAGAAAAAATGCTAAAGAAAGGCAGTGCTGAAACTATTTAACCTAATGAACAGCTGAGAGCTTTTTTCTCTTATTATGTTTTTAAAACACTACTGTTATAATACATTGTAAGAGGATCAAGGCTGTTAGAGCAGCAGTTACTATTAAACATGGAATTTCAGAATTTTTGATTTATTTATGATTTTCTGGAAATTCAAGGAACTCTTTCCAAATGTAGTAAGAGGTTTAGATGACGAGATTATCAAATTAAAGTGGGAGTGAACTGAACTCAAGAATGTTTTGATATATTATTCCGACAGCATGAGGGTTCCTAGAGCTGAGACAGATGGCACAATGTATATATGTAAGTACATGTATAACAGTACACTGTGTTCAAACTCCCAAACACTTCCCATCTTGTAAATATCTTAAAGGTATTCGCATTAAAATTAATATTAAGGTTCAGGCATGATACAGAGACCAAATAATTGCTATATCATTGTGTGCAGAAAATACCCAATAATTTTATGCTAATTTTAAGATCAACTACTAGTGTATTTTGAGGCTAGGCTTACTCTTAAAATTAGATGATCATACATCAAACTATTTTACTGTCTAACATAATATTTCAAAGTTTCTATACCCTCCAGAATGACAAGATATTTTGCATCAGTTAGGACACAGAAGTTGAACTATGTTGTATTAATATTACGTTTATAATTACAAAATAAGAGACCATTGATGCACATAAAGTTCTACAGAGATGTCTGAGACTTTCTGAAGCCTCATTTTAGCTTGAACTTTCCAAGGTCTTATTTGCTACACTGATGGAATTGTCCTCACCACAGGGCAACAGTTCTTGTTCATCCAGATGTATTGTGAAGGGGAAAAAAACCCAAACAATAAAATCCCCCAAAGCAAACCACAGCAAATAGCTGTTTGTATTTTACTGAACTCATAGTGCTGCATTTGTAGATGCTTAGATTCAGGCCAATAAGCTCCATTTCATTTATGCATCTGGACATTAAATCTTCACCTGCCTTGGCTATAATTTCTATATATTTTGTGTATTTTCTAACACACTTGCAGGCTGTTTAAACTCCTCATCTGATTAAACAGAAAAAAAAAATTACATTTAGATGAATTTTAAAAATCTATTTAGTCTTCTGAAAAGCATGAGATCAATTAATGAACTAAGAATATCAACAATTTTATCAATAGTATAACCTGCTTCCTTCTTGCATATAGTATCGATCTATCTTTTCAAAGAAAATATTTTTTTTCTCCTACATTCAACATTTTACTCTTAAAGAAACTAAAACCAGGAAAAAGTCTGTTTTATTAGATTTGTCCAAAACTTTGAAATGTGCTAGCTGAAATGATGTCTTTTTAACCAAGTCCCATTGCCTGTTTGCCTATGAAGACTAGACAGATTTTGAGATCCTTTGAGTGCCCAAAGTACTAGTTTCAGAAGTTTTTCTGGGACACTGAAAGAGCAGTTATTCTTGTGTTTATTGAAACTGGGTTTGGACCACTTCATCGTCTAACTATTCACACTACATTTTAAATTATAACTTTTTCTAGTACAGAGTGAATTAAATAACATGGGCTTTCATGTTACTGTTTGTATTTTGAGACTCTTATCCTGAATCTTTGTACCTCCAGGTAAGACCATCCAGGAAGAAAGAAAAACAAAAAGAAGAAAGAGAAAAAGCAAAAGAGAAAAAAAAGAAAATAGAATTAAAAGGAAAAGACGTGAGAAAAGGAAAAGAAAAAGAAAGGAAAAAAAGGAAAATAAAAGGGTGGTGGAGGAGCAGTTGTTCTTAATAGCTTGAGAAAGAGTAGTTGACTGAAATAAGTAGAATCATCCTGCAACAATCCAGTTTTGGGAAACCAGTAAAATTTCATTACAATTTTAAGCACTCTTTTTTCTTTTAATTTAGTCTAACCTTTGCCACACAAAATATTTTGGGATGTAAGGCACAGTTCTCAGGGAACATTGCCTGTAGTCCTGAGGTAGTAAGATAGCTAAGTCTATACTTTTTTGTTCATGAGGGGAAGTGAGAAAAACATAAGGAAGAAGTCTTGATGAAGACCTGCTCACAAACGATTAGAATTATTATCTAGTAGCGGCATAAAATTTGACAGTAGCATTATACCTCACAGATAAYGCTGTCCACTGAATAAATGTTATTTTCTCAAGCAATATAATGCATCACGCATAAAAAAGAAGTCGGGATGCAGGGATGACAGGTTTGTTTATTTGTACAAAATTCCCTTAGGCATTTTTACCCAATAGGTGTAATTCTTTCAGAATCTATAGCTAAAGTAGTGTACTCCAAGAAATAAAATCCTCAGGGTACCTCAAATTAATTATTCCAGTTCATAAAAAGAGCTCCAATTCCCAACTAAATATATGCCTCAAACCCATTAGACAATAACAAATGGGCCTACAGAACAACTTTAAGAAAATAAAAATAATGTGGTTATTTGTTAATTTTGAAACAAACTAGTTCCTGACTAAGAAAATAATAAATAAATCCATGTCTGATATCCATCACTGGGAATATGTTATACAAAAAGAGATCACCAGATAGTTTCTAGTAGTGGAAGCCAGAGTTATTTTGAGCTTAAGGGCTCTAGTGGCAGAAAGCACATGAAGAACATTGTGGTTACAGCTTTTCAAGCAATTTGCTTGGATTTCCCCATAAGGATTATATCCTGGTTTTGCTGCCCAGAGAGACATCAGAGCTGTCGCTGACAGCATGTAGCCAACATGTGGAAGATGAGCTCATTAACTGCATCTCTGGAACACCTTGAATTGACAAAGCTTCTGCAGGCTCCTCCTTGGCAAAAACTCGCATTTTCCCAAATTTTAGGGATTCAGGCGTTGGTATTGCTGCTTGTCCTTGCCAGCAGATTGGTACCTTTGAGGCATAAATGAAGCTCAGTCTACACAGCAGCTAAAGACTGTTTTTTTGGGGTTTCTTTTTGTTTGTTTGCTTGTTTGAGGGGTTTTTTTTGTATCATTACAAAATACATAAACCAGAATGTCTCTGCTAATAAATGCAACTAAAAAATTGCAAAGTCCATTTCATATAAATTCGTATTAGCTTGATCCTAATTCTTCAGTGCTGGACTTTGTGGACATCTGTAGTGGTTTTGCCTTTGACAGAGTTCATTTTCTTCTTAGTAGCTGGTACGGTGCTGTGTTTTGGGATTTAGGCTGAGGGTAGTGTTGATAACATAGTGATGTTTTGGCTGTTGCAGAGCAGTGCTTACCCTAAGTCAAGGACATTTCTGTTTCCTGTGCTCTGTCAGTGCGGAGCTGCTCAAGAAGCCAGGAGGGATCATGGGCAGAACAGGCGACTTGAACTGACCAAAGAGAGTGACTTCCGTGAGAATGAAAAGTATAATAATAATGAAACTTTTCAAACATAGAATTAATTTAAGAACATAAAATAGATGAAAATAGTTTTTTCTGAAATGTAACTTTCAATTAACTGAAATGTAAGTTTCATATAAGTCCGAACACTTTATAATTATTTTAGGGTTTTTTGAGGGGGTTGTGGTTTTTTGAAACATAGATTATATATGCATGATTCTTTTCCTCCATAATCGTCTTGCTTGAGCCCTTCTTTGGTTTTCAGAAAATTATTTTAAATACAAAAGGAAGTCTTCACACAGAACAAGCAGCAGTTATTATGGTCTGAATCCTACCTAGAATCTGCAGCAGAAATATAGCATATGTTCTGGGTTTTGTAGTTTTGTTTGGGCATTTTAATTTTGTTTCAATAACTGGGCATTGAATTCATGTTACTGGCAAGTTCTTTCCAACATATGACTACACAATCATCTCAATTGCATTGACCTATTAGATTAATTCCATTCTAAACAATCAAGAGATTAATATTTCTTAGGTGACATAACAGAGTGCAGGAAGGAGAAATTTTCTTTGCACTTCTTTTTGATTAACCTACTATAAAAAAAGACCTTTCAGTCCAATGAAAAAGACTTAAGTCCACAGACTTTATAACAAAAAGACTAACTGTGGGATTTTCATACAGCTGGGAATGACAGGAAGAGGGTAGAGTACCAAGAAGGAAAAAAGGGATATATGACCAGAGTTACACATAGTTTAGAAGTCTTAGAAAGACAAGTCTTAGAATGAAGAAATACTCTGACATTATGCATTCATTTCATTTTTAAAAGCAATTACATTCATTTAATCTAAACTCAAAATAACGGAAGTAGACTTTATATTTTAGCATAATTGAATACCAGATGGGAAATCACACAAATAAAACAAGGGAACATTAACACAGAGAACTCCAGTATTTGCCATTTTTGCTGAAACTGGCATTTCTTTCCTAAGAGTTCCAGATTGTGTTCAGAAAGAAAAAAAAAAACCCAATCTATCTTTTCTTATTTTCTTTTTATGCTAAATTTTCTTCTATTGTTCAGAAAGTGATTAATTGACCTCCTCATTTAAAGAGAATTTTTCTTCTTTTTCGTTTGTTTCTTCTCAAAGAGATCAGTTTGCAGAGGTGAACAGCATTAATTAATTCAATTAAGAAATTATTTTTCTTAACTGTCTTGGTTTTCAGCTAGGACAGAGTTAATTTTTCTCAGTAGTCATGAGGATGCAGAGCATGAAGCCATGTGGGCACGTCTCGGTTGTTATTCTATATATGCATATCACGGCTGGGGGCACAAACAAGGGATTCTCACTTCTGGGAATGGAGGGGGCCATGGCTTTTGGAAGAAAAGCTTGGGCATAGGGGGTCTGCCATTTTGTTCATTGTCTCATGACTGTGCTGTGTCTGTTGAGGCTCAGTGAGCAATTTTTGCAAGTAAATCACCTTCTTTTTGCATACTTTTGTTATTGATATTGTTGTTGTTCCTGTTTGTTTTCTTATCTCGTTGCTGTTTCCAGTAAATTGTTCTTATCTCCAGCCACAATCTCTGCTTTTTGTTTCTCTCACCAAAGCGGGTGGGGAGAGAGGAGCAGGAGCACTGCTCCTAATCTACAACAATATTTTGTAGGTTTTACCCATCTGTGTATCTGGGATATTTTTATCAGTTTTCTGGAGCACAACTAGGGGCTGACTACCCAAGTTCTTTTCCTCTCACTGTCTAGTTATTAAAAAGGCAATTTTGCTGTAGGATCAAGGGAGAGGCATGGCTTCCTGCAATATTTGACAGAAAAAGAGTAAAACTGACAAGCTCCTCCACGTTAAGGAAGTGTAATATCAATTTTTTGAACAAAAATGTTAGAAGTTCTGAGCAGAAACTCTGTTTGTTTTTTTCCAAAGAAGCAGATATTTCACAAAATTTTAAAAAATCCCACATTCTCACAAAAATTCCAACATATTCTACTGTTGAAGTAAACTACTCTAGTTTAGTTTTTTGGGKTTTTTTTTAAGCAAATTGATATATTGGTCTATTATGGACAAAATTTCATTGAAAATTATTCAATTGTAAAAAGAGAAAAATAGAACTTACAGTAACAGTAATTTTCATAAATTTAAATAAAATATAGCAGTATTGGAGTAAGAATTTTTTTCCAAGGTCAACATACTAAAGCTTTAAGTGCATTATGGGCCACACCTAAAAATATCTCTTTCAGGCTATTTCGGCATTTACGTCACTGCTGGCACTCTATTTTATGAAGAGATATACGAGCTGAATTTAAACTACCTGTTTTGGACTTGGAAAAGAATGTAGCACAAGCTAAAAAGCTCTCTAGAGAAGCTGGAATTATGTCAGGGCTTTGTCTGCATCGAGTTCTGCTCTCYTGTTGCTGTATTAATTGCATCACTTGGGTGACCTGGGCATGTGCTCTAACATGCACAAAAGTATACCAGTAGTAGTGTTGCCACCAGAGGGTGGTTTTCTCTTTAGTAAATTCTTCTTATGAGAATTAGTCAGTGTTCAAAATATAAATTTTAAAGACTTTACCCTCTAAAATTAATATGTAGATACATCTCTATAGTCTGATTTCACAGAAAACACTTGTGGTTTTTGCAAGGCGAAGTGCAACTTTCAGAAAACAGTCATCAAGGAAAACTAATAAAAATATTACCTGGGTAAAGAAAGGTGAATCTTTATAAAATAAGCATTCAAATGACTAAGAGAAGAAATTTTTAGAACGTTATTGAATGTACCCTTGGGATTTTCTTGGAAAGAAATGCTTCAGGTTCTCATCTATACTGACTTGCTGGAATGTGCTGTAGGTAATTAGATATTGATTCTTGTTGTCGATGGATATACCACCTATTGTCCGTTTCCAGGCAATGTGAAATGTATAGTCTGAATTAATCTTGAAACTACCTTTAAATAGTTGCATTTTAATTACATATTCCCTGTCACTAAGAAAATTAAAACCATTAGAAATTGAAGAGCATAAGAAAAATGTAATGGCTATGTGACTCAAACATTAAGAGCAATAACTGAATTTTGCTTACCTCTGTTTTTCAGATATACATGTATTTGTCATGCTTTCTGATCTGATCATGTTTGATCTCTTTTGTTAGCAAACATCTGTAGAAAAAATATCAATAGAAATCACTAAAATCRATCTGAGCTTAGTTGTTTTTCTTGAAAAGTTATTATAAGATCAATGTCTAGTTCCATCTACAGTAACTATTGTTTTTAGAGTTATTAATCATAGAATCACAGAATATGTTGAGTTGGAAGGGACTCACAAGGATCATGGAGTCCAACTCCTGGCTCTGCACAGGACCATCCCCAAGTATCACACCATGTGGGCCAAAGCATTGTCCAAACACTTCTTGAACTCTGTCAGGCTGGTGCTGTGACCACTTCCCTGGAGAGCCTGTTTCAGTGCTCTAACACCCTCTGTATGAAAAACCTTTTTCTAATATCCAACCTAAATCTACCTAAATCTGATAAAACTTCAAGCCATTCCCTAGGGCTAATGTAACCTTATAAATCTTTCATTATATTCATCTGTGCTCTACTTGATGATACTATTCTTGTCTCCCTTAAAAACATTTTTTCTCTAATTTGATCCAAGTGAATAAAGTAACAGAACAAAGCTAAACAGAGTTGTTAGAAGAAACATATAAAGTTCTGAAGAAGTAGCTAAATATGCTGTTTAGCTGTACTCATATATTGAATATTTTGCTGGTACAACCATAGGCYGATTCTTTAGTCTTGACTGAGTTTCTGTCTGCATGTTTCTATGCAGATGAGTAACTGGGTATAGAGAGTAGAAGGCCACTGCTTAAATGTATTTTTTCCAAAGATATATAACATATTGAGCATACAACCAGAGATAATCAGCCTTCCTTTGAGGAAACAGGGTTTTTTGCAAKTATATGGAAGGAAGACCTATACTTTCTAAAGTTGTTTCCTTGTTTATAGTCATGGTGTTTCACTGCCTTTATGAATTAAGGGTTTTACTTTTCCTTTCTTAACAACTTAGAACTCTTTAACATATTTAAAGGTCCATAGGAGCAATGATGTTATATGGATGAACTTCTCCGTCTGTGAATCTAGTACCTAATATATATTACAAAAAGGAAAAGTTATGTATCATAACACTTCTCTCCCTTTCTTAATTATTTTTGTTTTATTTCTGAGTTTAAGAAGTCTGCTAATATGAATTTGGAGTATTAACATGATTGTGCTATTCCCTGCAAAACTTGTGGCTTAAGATTTGCTTAAAGTAGTTAATTGAGAACTCATAATTGAGTAAATAATCCTATTTACTTTGATGTATCACCTAAATGTAAGCCAAATAAATTGTTTGAGCCATGAATAAGCTTCTGAAAACAGGTACTTCCTCTGTTTTTCTCATAGGATATGTACCTTATCTTAGTATTTTAGTTTTCTTCCTGTCTTTCTGGAAGAAACAATAGCAGAAGTTCAGACCTTCCAGACAAGAAAACAGTGTGCAATGCCTTACTGTGCCACAAATGTGCATTCTAATGAAAGGATCCCAATGAAAACAATAAAAAAAACCCAAAACAAACAAACAAACAAACAAGAAAGCACCCCAAACTAAACAAACAATAAAAAAATAAAAACAAAAAAATTATGGCAAGATTTAAATGTTAGTTGTTTGCGCAGTTCCGAATGAAGTAATTTACCTCTTGCTCTCYCCTCCCAGAGAAATACAATTAATGTTGCAGTCTGCTCAAGGACAACTTAGTTTTCTCCTCGTTACAGCTGATGAAGCCAAATAAAGAAGGGGTCTCAAGTTTACATAACTTGGCAGCATTCTTTAAACATTAATAGCAGATGATGACTAGATATCTTTTCATTTCAAAAATTTTTCTTTTAGTGGTGGTTATAATAAAATAATAATTTAGGATTTAATAAGAATTAATGTGTGAAAAAATTTTTTTGTTCTTCTCTCAAGTTGAAAGATTAGAATCTCAACAGTTACTACAATCAGTATCTTAAATAATTCCATTAGCCCTGTCTCTGGAGGAATTACATAAGAYTGGATTAATGATGTATCAAACAATGAGATCCTACCTTGTAGTAATCTTCCTACCACTAAAGCCCAGCAGAAAAGACCTATTTTATTGTATATGATAAAGATGGAAGATTCCCAGATGTCAAGCAAGTATTTTGTTACTGGCCTGCTAGTATTACAATAAGTCCTGGTGACAAATTCACACTTTTATGGACACCCCTTTGTTTCTTCTTAAGACTTGTCAGACTGCTGCCAATAACTGAGAAAAAGACAGTTGGGTTGAGCTATTCAGAGGAAAATATAATAGAATGTTTCCTCAGTCTTTGCAACATTAAATATTTGAGTAATATCCCAGCTTGAGGTCAGGTGGGGGGAAAAAAAATCAAAGAGAATTAATTATCAGCTGCTTGTCATCAAAATTCACACACTGATCATCTACAGTTTCCTAACAGCTTGAATGGTTGTCACAGAAGTGCACATGCAGACAGTGAAAGTATGTTACAACACCATGTAGAAGAAACAGACAACAGAGAACGTAATGGAAAACTGCAACTCCTGAATAAACTTTCAGCCAACTGATGCATTAGGCAAGTGAGAAGAATGATAGGAAACTGGCATGTGCATTTTAGGAATACACAATCAACAAAGGAGTAAAGTGAAAGAAAAAATTATGTGTAAAATCCAAAAAGGCCATTGAAAACTACCGAGTCAAATTCAAAGACACTATTTGTGAACCTGATATTCTCCTATGACAAGATGACATGCTCAGTGGATGAGGGAAAGTCTGTGCATGGTGTGTACCTGGACTTCAGTAAAGCATTTGACACTGTCTCCTACAGCATTCTCGTGGAGAAATTGGCTGCTCATGGCTTTGGATGGGTGCACTCTTCTCCGGGGAAAAAAATGGCTGGATGACTGGACCCAAAGAATGGTCTCCTGAATGGACTCCTGAATGGAGTTACATCCAGCTGGCTGCCAGTCATGAGTGTTGTCCTCCGGGGCTCAGCATGGAGGTCAGTCCTGTTTAACATCTTTATGGATTATCTGGATGAGGGGATCGAGTGCCCCTTCAGTAAGTTTGCCACTGACACCAAGTGAGACACTGCAGAAAATGATTACTGGATCAAAACAATTGAAGTGTGTTTGTGTGTGTGTGTGTGTGTGTGTGTGTACATGCACGTGCGTGTGGGCCCCACCCCTTCCTTCCTCCGCCCACACGTCAGTTGTTTTGAGCTAGTAATCATTTTCTGCAGTGTCTCACAGGACAGGAGTTTTTATCTGCAGGAGGGAAGGAGGTCTCTGCAGAGGAATTTGGACAATTTGGATCGATGGGCTGAGGCCGCTTGTCTGAGGTTCAATAAGGCGCAGTGCCCGGTCCTGCACTTGGGTCACAACAACCCCATGTGGCGCTGCAGGCTGGGAGCAGAGTGCCTGGAAAGCTGCTCAGAGGAAAAGGACCTGGGAGTGCTGGTCAACAGCTGGCTGAAAACGAGCCAGTGTATGACCAGGTAGCCAAGAAGGCCAGTGGTCTCCTGTCTTGTATCAGCTGTAGTGTGTGGCCAGCAGGACCAGGGCAGTGATTGTCCTCCTGTACCTGGCACTGGTAAGGCTATACCTTGAGCGCTGTGTCCAATTCTGGACCACTCACTACAAGGAAGACATTGTGGTGCTGGAGTGTATCCAAAAAAGGGCAACGGAGTTGTGCCTCCCCAGAAAAAGTTAGCAAGCTATTAAAAAATATCACAATAGTACAGTGTCATGGAGCTGATTTTCTTGGATATTTTAGAGGGGTTGATAGTGACTAAATATGCATTTGGTCCAACTTTGTAATATATCATGTACTTAAAATCACTGTGGATGCAAAATCATTCATTTTAAACAAATTTGTACATCCAACAGTTTGTCCCTTTGAAGCAGAGTTCCCTGACTCAATAGTATTAATTAATTAATTAATTAAAAATGAAAAATATCTTGAAAACTTAAAACGTTGCTAAGCATACTTGACTATTTTGTTTTCTTTCTCATTTACMTTGCAGATCCTGTGATCTGAATGTTGATTTGCCTTCAGCATATTACTTTGCAGGAAATGGTATGTAATTGGCATTCAAATCATTCTCTGTATACTGCTAGTAGTGGGTTGCTTCCGAAAGGGACAAATGTCTTAAGACTCATTAAAAAAATCCAACATGTTTTCTTATAAGTCACTGGTTCTTTTCTGACATAATTTAAATTTAAAAGAGTAAAATAAATTCCATATCTAATCAATAACAAGATTGTGTTTAGAAAATAAATGATACTGTGTTAAAGTAAAAACAACATACTCCATCACAATAATTTGCATATATTATCGATCATTTGAGTACACTTCATTTGGTATTCTATGAGAGAGCTTTGAACAGAACAGAACAGAACAGAATGTCCTCTGAGCTGTCATAATTTCTTTCTTTTTTTTTAACCATGTAATGTCATGGAAATCTTCAATATTGAAATCAGAACTGTTTTTCCTTCTGTCACAATGAGATGATTAAATATATAAAAGCTTAAAATGCTGTGTAACATTATCTTGAACTGTGGTGCATAAACGATGGGATTTGAAAAAGTGTGTTGCATGCATTTTCAAAGAGGTGTAATGTTAGAACTGCAAGCAACTACTCTGTTGACTAGGCTTTGGCATGAAGTCTAGATAACTGAAGATGTTGAAAAAGACTGCTGAGAACAGAAAAATGCTGATCATATTCATGCTGAATAACAACTGAGTAACAAAGTGATGAAAGTTGCAGGTAACACCATGCGGGAGGGCTGGATATCACAGGTCCAAAGGTGAGTTATGAGAAACAGCCAGACCCCACAAGAAAATGGAGGGGAGCACAGGAGAATCTTTGCAGAGTATGATCTTGCAAGGAAGGCAGTGCCTAGGCAACTATATCAGTAACATTTTGCAAGGCTGAGACTGCCTACATAATGGTATGAAAATGGGTTATACCACCATTGGAGGCACATGTCCAGCTTGGAGAAATGGGCAAGCAAGCATCTCAGAAAGTTCATCAAGAGGAATGTGCCAAGTCCTGCAGCTGAGAAGGAATAACTTTATGTGCCCGTACGTGCTGGGGTCTAACCGGCTGTAAAACAGTTTTGCAGAAGAGGACCTGGCAATCCTGCTGCACACCAAGCTGAATATGACCCAGTAGTGCATCCTTGCAGTTAAAAATTAAAACCAACCAACAGCCTCCTGGACGACATAAGGAAGCTACCATCAGGTTGAAGGAGGTGATCCTTCCCCTCTACTCTGCCTTCATGAGAGTCATCTGGAGTGCTGGAGTGCTGGGTCCAGTGCTAGGATTTCCATTACAAGACAGACATGAAGACACAGAATTGAGTCCAGCAAAAAGCCACGAAGGGAGGCTGAGAAAGCTAGGGCTGTTCAGCTTGAAGTGGAGAAGGCGAAAAGGAGATCTTGCCAATGTGTTTAAATGCCTTACATGAGGGTCTGAAAAAAATGAAGTCAGACTGTTCAGTGGTGCTCAGTAACATGACAAGTCAGTGAATGCAAATAAAAATGCAGGAAATTCAATTTAAACATAAGAAAACACTTCTATTGTGACAGTGCTCAAACACTGGAACAGGCTGCACAAACAATGTGGGTTCTCCATCCCTGGAGATATTCACAACATGATTGGATCAGCCCTGAGCAACCTGTTCTAGCTGACTAGGTGCGATTTACAAGAAGGGGCCTTCAAAACTTAACTATTCTATGGTCCCGTAACTTTACGAAATATTGAATTTCCATAGAGATGTAACAAAACACGTGACAAATGGAGGGAAATCAATACAGACTGGATGTTATCTGGAAGGACAGTAGGATGGAGAAAAGAAGGTAAGCAAGTAGGAGGGCTGTTGGAGGGGCAAGGGCTGCAGGTTCAGTGACTTGTGTTTCCAGGCTGCCTGGAGTCACTGTCAAAGCCTTGCCTGGGTCACTCTGGCTGGGGCCAGACAATAAAACAAACTCATCACTGTTGATAGCTCACAAGAGAGGGGCTGGCTTGAAAACAAGGAGAAAAGTATTTTCTAAAAGGGAAGAACTGAGATCCTTTTTGTATTTCAAAACCATACAGGATCGTATTTCAAGAAACCTTTATTTTATTTTTGGATTTTGTTTTAGTATTACCTGCAAAAGCTTATCCAAAAAAGAAAGGTAGATCAGAGCAGTAGAAGAATCAATGGGGTTTGTGACATATTCTATTCTTCTGGTGAGAGAGAACACCTGTGTCAAAACCATGGTGCAGGAGAGTGGTAGCAGCAGCTGAGTATGAATAAAACTTCCTACCGTGCTACCCTGGGGATGAAGGCATCTGGGTTTTTTGGTTTTGGTTGGTGGGGAGCTTGGTAGGGGGTTTTTTGTTTTTGTTTTTGTTTTTAAATTTTTCTCTGTCTAAGAAATGTCAAAGCTAAGATGAGTAGTTAATCCTTCCTGAAAATGTGCTAATTAAGACTTCAGGCTTCTTCCTTTTCTTTTAGTAAAGCTCCAGTCAACACTAAGAATGCAACACAGAACCAGTTGTAGAGCTGTTAGAAGAGAAAATTGATGCATACAAGAAGTCTGGACAGTCAGGAAGCCTTGCAGGRTCAGATTACCTAATTAAGAATTGAATAGCTTTTTGATCTCACTACTCTTTTATGAAGGGACAAAATCAAAAAACATAGATGTTTTCCAAGTGTTTGTGAATTTGTGAACCTTGTAAAACTCCATTGCTTCTAGGACAGCTGGACTTTGATGAATTGGTAATTTAAGATTTAGGAAGCTTCTGTCTTTTTTGCTTATCCCTGAACTGTAATTACTGAGTCTTGGGGTACATTAGGATGAACTCGGGGGCTCTCTGGGTTGGTTGCACATGTTATTTTGGCTTTTGCAACTTTCTATAATCTGAGAGTCARGAAAAATCATTCAGCTAAGCAGAAGATTATTACTAAAGAGACTGAATGAAGTCCTCAATTATTCAGATTCAGTTTGGGTGACTAGAAGCTTTATTTAGAATATTCATTTGTGGAGCTGAGATGGCTGTATTTGAAGCAGCCTTTTGTGTGTGCCTGTGTCTACCTACACAGTTTATTGAAGATAAATGAAAGGAATTAAAAGAGTGGCTCAAAGTGCTTATTGGTGTTGTCAGATGTGAATTTTAAGCAAGGAGAAATGCTCTTGAAAATTAAGACACTAAAATAGATCAAACTGGGAAAAAGGCCACAGGAAAGCTAAGTAAATTTTTATGCAAATTGATGGGCCCAATTAAAACCATCAGACTTCATTATAGTTGTGCAGGCACAGGTTAAAACTTCTCTGTCTATACAGGGATATTAGCTATGTGACTCAATTCTTTCCTATGTAGATGGAAACAACAGTTCTCTAGAGGAAACCCACATTTCATGTTCTGGAAAAGATTAGCATTTGGGGCCACTTTGGCAGAGGGCTTTGAGTACCAAAAATTTAATATATGTAAATTGTATGTGTGTATATATATATATATACACACTATATATACACATACATATATGAAATAGCATATGCATACATAATAATATAAGTATGAATAAAACTTTATTGGATAGTTTGAATCTGAAATTTTTAGAATAGAAGGGGGTTTTCTAGCTAAAGAGCAGAGTAGAAAAAGAATTACAGCTTGCCTGGACTGTGGTTTTTATGGAAAGATACTTGTAGTTTCAGACTTTACAAATTGGTCATCTGATCTCAGTGGAAGACTACCAATTCAGAAAGAGGATCAGCTTCAAATCCCCATCTTGACACTGCCAAATTTCAATTTCATGAGACAAAAGACAGTGTCTTACAAAGTCTGTTGATGTCAATGCCTTTTCTCCTTGCTCAGCTAAGGCACACTGACCTCAGGGCCTCCACTGGTTGTGTAGACCTTCAGCTATCAGCCAGAACCTGGGACTGGGCCACATGTTTTTAAGGGATGACATAGGAGGTGACATTTGCTTGAGGAAGTTATTTATTTTAGGTGTTGTGTACGGCTGATATGTCTAGATACCAGAGATCAATGAACACCTGAATAACTTCTACTTTATAATCATTTTCCTGCAAAAGATCAAACAGTTCATCTGAGGTTGCATATACTGAAGCCTTGTGAAAAATCCCAGTGTACTACAGCCATGCATATTATAATAAGTACTTAGTAGATAGCAATCATAGCAAAACTCAGTTATACATAATTAGTCATATCAAGCTATTTTTGAGCTCCTTTAGTACTTGGCAGAATTTTTCTTTCAATAGCTCTTCGTGTTCCCTAAATCCAGCCACTAATTCTTATGATTGTCAAATGCCTCAGTGAGGCTTTATAGAGCTACATGGAAAGTTTTGCACTTTATTAGCTTTGAAGAACAGTGACTATATACAGCACCAGTGGGTGTTTTTCCTCTTAGTTGCAGTATAAAGAATTTGGCTGTACCTGTTTGCCTTAATGGATACATCTGTTCATTTTTGGCCCATAAATTTCAAAGTCATCCTAATGTCGAATTCAGATGCAAACTCCGTTTTAAAGTGATAATGCCTGACAAGTTTATGCAATTTAACAGCAGATTTCATGCTTTGTAACGTATTTTGAGAAAATTGCATTTGTYATGGTGACATGTCATATACTGTTTAGCTCTTCTGTTTTTAACCCTGTTAAAACCTTACAATTTTAAAGATTATTTCTTCTTTCAGGAAATTGAAAGTATTTCATTCAAGAGATCATTCTCCGATCATTTAGTAAAACCTTTTGAACATGTCTGCTAAGGGGCATTATCCAATGRCAAGGAATACATTTTATTTTAATTATAAATGTTAAGTAAAAATTGATGATTTTATGCCAAATGCACCCAACTGATTTTGTCCCACAAGTTTAAATTCTGCTAGTAAAACAACACATTTCTATTCTCGACACCATTCTTCAGTTAGAGCCAGAATTTAAAACAGTCAGTGAGAAGCAACATTGCACTATAAGAGCAATGTCTTTCCCCATCTCCACAGCCCAAAGAGGGGCTCATCTTTAACCAGATCAGCCCATAGGCTCATAGCCCAGGCTTGGATTTAGGACTCTGAGAAAAACTACTGCCTACTTCTTTTGATAATTTCACTCCTTAAACATATCAGCAGGGTTACCGGTGAGCATACATAAAGCCTCACACTCTTTCAATTTGCTTTTAGATAGACAAGAACTCAGTTGATGGATTTTTAAATGTTTTTCAAGTTCTGTAATTGCAGAAGGGATTAATATAGCTATAGGTATGAAGGGAATTCAAATGTACATAAAAAAAAAGAATTAAAGAGGAACACCAGGGTCTATACAGTACTGCTCAGTTAGAAGTCTGAAGAGCTGGAAGGTTGTGTAAGTTACAGGGGTTTCAGAAATATTGGGACAATTATAACCAAATGTTTCAGTGTTGTGTTCAGCTGTGGAGTGGCAGCCACTAAAGGAGTTGAACTATCTATATGTTTGTAGCAGTGGGATTATGAGGAAGGGAAAAAAAAGGAATGGCTTTATGAAGACAGTTGAATTCTAATTTGGACTATTAGATAGTATCTTTGCATCTGGTATCAAGCTCTTACTAGATGATAGACAATTCACTTAAACCAGACTTTTTACAGACAGTCCTTAATGGCATTTTTCTCACTTTTTGGGTGCCTGTGTTGAAGCTCAGAACCCTGATTACTAGACAAATTTCAAGCCATGAGAAAGAAAGCTTTGCTGGAATATACACTCTTAAATCGTGTGAGAAATTAGCTACTGGTGATCTCATTCAGAATACCTAGACTTAATGGAAGTATTTGGCTGAAATCACTCTTTGCCTCAGTTTTCCACTTACAAAATAATGATGGTGATTTCTCTTTGTTTCTGAGGATCCAAATTTTCATTTCAGTATCACAGGGATTAGGGAAACACTTGAAGAACACGATTGTACACTAAGACTGTACAAATAAAAAGGTTTTATCATTCAATAAATAACCCTCCCCACCCCTCAAAGACTTAAGTTAAACTAGAAATATCTAAAATTAAATGCCTTTTAGAAATGTACTACCATATTCTGAAAATATTGAAACAGAATTTTTTAGTATTTTGCCTTTTTTCCATTTTTTTTTCAGGAAAAACAGCTCGGTTAATTTGAAGCATATTACAATGAAATTTGGTAGTATTAAATATTAAACCAAAATTTTTTACTCATGTCTATATTCGCATTGTAAAATAGAAAAACCTCAGAGGAAATCAGCATTTTTTATTTTAAAAAAGATTTAAGTAGGCAATAGTAAATCCTACTTTCAGTAACCTTCTGAAACTCAGAGTAAAATAACAAAATATGAATGGCATATTTATTTCTTGGACTAGGTCAGATTTGTKCACTGTATAAGTAAAGAAACTTGACACCAGTTCTAGTCTTCCTTAATAAGCTCTCCAGCACACGGGTGGTCCTCTGCAGGGCCAGGAGTTGGACTTTGATGATTCTTGTGGTCTCTTCAAACTCAGGATATTCTATGTTTTCATTATGCTTTTAATATAGGATGTAAGTGTGCTTATGCATATTTGTGTGATTACAGCGATCCATAACAAAAGATTAAGTGACCAAAAAAAAAAATTTWAAAGTGCTCATCTGAGTCACCCATTAATTAAATTATACCAAAACAGTGTTTTGTACCTCTTGTATGCTTTATAATTCTTCTAGTCCCTATTTTAGGTTTAACAAATTTTTCTAGACCATGTGTTTCTTATAGCAACTTTTTTCCTCTGAATTTACGTAAAACCCACTTGCATTTAAAGGAAACCTTTTCAGGTTTTTTTTTGTTCTTGTTGTTTATAAAACAGTTTTTATTGACCGATTTCTGACATTTCAATTATTTTTCTGCATACACGCATGTCAGTGTCTTTTGAATTGAAACAGATTTAATAAATGTATAAGAAATAAAACTAAGTGTTTTTACAGATAGAGCTGTTTATAAAGCACAAAATGTTTATGGTGTTCTATAGTATGCAATAGCTTTTCTGCATAGATTTGTGTTGGGAGTTCTAGAATTGTATACCCCGCTATTTCATGTGAAGGAAAATTCCACAGGGATAATATGAAAGAGAAATGAGAAAGTCTTCCATGAAGAGTGGATTTTTTTTTTAGAGCAACCAAATCCTTCATTCAAAATCTTAATTTTAGGAAGAGGTATTTGCCTGGTAAATCTGAAATTGCAAGGTAAGAAAAAGATTTTTTTTCTTCTCTATGTCTTACAAGGATAAATAAACACTGAAGCAATTAATATATTGCACTGTCATATAAAAATAGGATGATTTGATATGGAACTTATTATGCTCAGATGAAGGGATTCTATTTAGCTACTTTCCTAATAAATTCAATGAGCTTCTTGCAGGTGTTTATTTTTAAGCTAACTGGGTCCAAGGATTTCAGTAAATTAAAAATAGTTCTCTGTTGGGTAGCCTTCAGATTTCCAGCTTCTAAATCCAGTTCTGCTGCCTTTGTTTGTGCTGAAAGACACAATTAGAATTCCTGTGCAGTAAARTGCTTCTCAGTATTCCTGATAAAGGAAGATCCATCTATTTCAGTCACAAAACCATAAATAAATAACTAGACCCTGTATTTGCATGTGTTTGTAGAGATTCAATTTGACTTTTAGATACCTGGTTGAGATGTTCAATATTAATAGGTGCTCGATTCAAAGATTAAGCTTTGAGCTCTAGAGAACACCAGGGGATGGGGGCAGGAGTGAGCAGCTGGATAGCACTTAGTTGCCACCTGGGGTTATACCATGACATTAAGGAAATAATTTCTTGAAGTCTTTTCTAAACAAGGTGTCAAATAAACTTACAGACCACCTAATATCCTGAATTTACTTGCTTTCCAATCCTGAAAAACACATTTATACCTATTCAAAAGGAATAGTCTGTAGTTCATTACACTAGGATGGGTGCTTGCAAATGCAATGAAATGAACAGGATCACAGTTTCAACTCTCATTAAACACCTTTACCTCCCCCAACTGTTCATGCAAAAGGAAGGTATACTTTCTTTTTCATTCTCTGGTTTCCACTGGGAACACCAGGAATTCATGGCTAGGTGGTGCAAACCCACTAGGTTTCTTTTCTCTGTTTTGGAAATAAATTCTCTTCTGGGACTTAAGATACAGGAAATGGGAGCATGGGAAACTGCTATCTATTTCCCACTGTGGATTCTTTAGAGAAAATTAAAGCCACACAATAAATTAACAACACTCCTTTCACAACTCTCAAATACAGATATTTCAGAATACATCTTTTCTTTTTTTTTTTTCTGGTGAAAAGATGTGGCTCTACCCACAGAGAAGAAATATAGTCCTTTGTTATTGAAGCCACATGCCTTTTAGTTACTCACTTGCTGTATGAACAGTCAGCAGAATTATTTCCTAAGCAATTCAGAAGGTGAGTTAATAGCTTCTTTTTTCTTCAATGTATGTGTTGTACTGCAGAACTACAAGCATATATTATAAAGTTTTCTGTAAGCCTGTCTATCATCAAAAGCAGTGTTGAATAACTTTGTATTCAACTTAAGATATTATTAAGGTAGTAATGAGAAGTGATGTCACACTTAACTGAGTGAATCCTGATATTTAAAAAAAACAGTGTCATTTTCTTTCCCTTTCTCCTCCCTAAAATAAATATTAAAATGTTCRGCAGAAATAATACATACTTTCATATCAGAAACTTCGTGGGATTTGCATTTTCCTAGCTCAATTTCATGCGCCTGAGCACCTTGGAAAATGAATTAATGAATATACTTAAATGCCAAACTCATCACTAGGCCTGTCGGTTCCTAAAAGAAGCATCTACAGTGTATAAACTGGTATGACCAGAGAGATTTTCCAATTCACCTTGGGTATGTCCTCTTATGTTGATAGTTACATGAATAGCCAACAGCGCTTGTATGTGGATGATATATGAGTTACATATAAAACTGAGCCAGCTATGCATCTTCTACCTACTATAAATGAAATATTAGGCAAGTCTTCAAGTTGTTGCTTTTTTTTTCATTTGAACTTTCATTAAACGTTTTTCCTGACAACTGAAAGTGCAGCCATACTATAAATGCAAACTTGCATTTATCACAGAAACAGAGGTTTTATAAGCTCAAGATCATATTAGAGGGTTACTGCTTTTCTTGTATCATATTTCAAAGTGTATGAAGGCTTATATGATTAAATTTTAATGAAGAATTATATTTGGAACTAAAACAGTAGCAGTCATTATATAACACAATTTTTATCCAAAATGGTGCTGTTTTTCAGATGTGTGTGTATATGAGGATGTGATACTGAAATTTCTCCATACCTTCAAAATTTGATTTCTTGCTGGAACTCGGCTTCTTTTCAAAATGTTCTTAGTGTGAATAAAATACAATTCAATACATTCCTATTTAATCTTTCATACAAAATACTAATTAATCTAAGATGTCATAGAACTTCGGGTGTTTAAATTAAATTCTAACATTTTGTGAAACTTCTTCATAATTCTAGTTATCATTTATCTCCACGAGTATAGGCAGTAATCTCAAAAGTCTGTTTTAGACCAATTTCTAAAACCATGGAAATATTACAATGTCATCATGTGAGAGTTTTTTACTATAAAACCCTCAAACCTCTTTTACAGTGCTAAACTTGGCTCAGCAGAAGTTCCATGAGGTGGACTAGAGTTACTTAAATAGGGAAAAACAGCATTAGGAAAGCATTTAGATGAAGTCACTCTCATGAGAAGCAGCAGCATGCATCATGAAGTATATGGTATCTGTGTGAAGGCTTTTGAAATACGAGCAATGATTAGGGCACCATATGCTTCAGAACMTTTTCACTTTCTGGTCAGTTGAATAATGTTGTCTATATCAGCAAAAATCAGTGAATGAAAAGATAAACACATAACAAAAGGAATCCTCTATGGAGGATTTTCCTCAAAAAGTAAAAAAATGTTCGATATTTCACAAAGTACTGCACTGCATTAACTATTCTAACTGTAAGTTTTTTAGTGTGTCAGGATTGCATAGCAGAGGGAAAATGAGATACACACATCAATTAAAAATAAAATTTTTGCTGCTGTTCCCGGGTTAAGATCATCTTCCTAAGTAGAGAATAATACAGTTTGTATTCTTAGAAATAAGACATATCTACAGATTGCCCCTACATAATGTAGTTGAAATATTATTTGCTATTTATATATGCTATTTGTCCCTAATGAAGTGAAGGTGTAACATAGTTTTTTTGGATAAAAATAAATAAACAAAGACTAGGTAATATTCACCTTGCTAATATCATAATGCATTTTCCAAATACTCAGGGAACTGCTTAGCTTCAGGCCATAACAGTTTCCTAAAAGACAGGAACACTTTCTAAACAGAAAGGACAATTGCCTGCTTGAAAATATGTCAGCAGTTCAGTAAAGGATCCTACTCTTTTCAAGTCAGACTCTTAGGCTGAACTTTGTGTGATTAAATGGGCTTCATTTTCACTCAGTGCTGGAGTTGGTTTCTTTTTCTTTTCCTCTTCTACTATTTTGATTTCAGGAACAGAATATACTAAAAAATACGGCTTTTAATTCAAAATACATACCTGGAAAAAAGGCTGATATTTTTTACATCAAACCCACAGTGTTTTTTCCATTTTTTTTTTTACCAGAGTTATGTTACCTGAACTTTTTTCTACTTTATGTCTTTCCATTGTATATTAAAAGAGACCAGGAAGAAAATGGCAAGCCAAAGAGAGAAACTCATTGCAATTTAGAGGCKACCTAAATTTCAATTGGTAATTCCAGAAAAAGATTAACATATCTGAACACTGTTCAAGAAATCCCAACTGCACAACAAAAACAACAAGGGTTTGATTTTTGCACTATAGAGTTCTGGAAGTCAGATAACATTTTAAAATATCTGAGTTTTGAAAGGAAGGAACTACCACCAAAAAAATTCCAAGAAACCCTCTAGAATAGGGTCAGGTGCTGGAAATGTATGAGAAGGTCAATGATGCAGCTCTTTGTAACTTGCAAGGACAGTCACTCACACCGAGTCAAATTCTCCAGCTTGATTAATGTGGACTTTGTCAAAATCAGCAAGACACAAACACAATTTTGAACTGTCAGTGGTACTAAGTGATAAGATCTCAGGCAATTAAACTGCAAAGCTCTAGTTATGTCTCTGATGACTTTTGTACAAATTTTTGACAACATTCAAATGGTTTCTAGTATTGAAACTTCTGTTTGCTTCGTTGATACAAGGTAGAGAACTTGGCCAAAAAAATGTAAACATCACATTTTTCTTTCTTTTTCTTTTTTTAAAAAATGAATCAGCGTAATTTTTTTATTCTTTTGTCTTTTTTTCCTAGTTAGTTCTAGTTCTTTTGCTGAAAGTCTTTAAGAATTATTATTTTATTATCCAAGGTGTGACATCTTTTGACATGTGTAAGATTTGGCAATGAATATTAATTCGTAACTCCCTGAGAAACATACATATCTCTTGTGGTAATTTTGCATCCCTGTAATAGAGAGTTTGAGAGATGATCTTTATTTGCAATATATTTTCTGCTTTATCTTTCCCAAAATTAGAGCAAGGACAGCACCAATTTCATCTTCCAAGTCTTTTAGCATCAGATGTTTATCTTGAAACAGCCTTTGACTATGCTCAAGCTCAGTCACATCCAATCATCAGCTTTTATCATCGAGGCTTCAACACATCTGACACGGACCTTGATTTCCCAGGTGATGCTCAAGACACTACAAGATTTCAAATAAACAGAAAACAAGCTGCAACAGCATGTGAATGAGAAAGCTAGTTCCCTTGACAAAGACTCATGAATACTTCAGAGAACAGAAAGTGCAAGTTGTTATTACATTTTTCTTAGAGAATCTCAAGTATAATTCTTTTAATAAAATGACAGTTTGGAAAATAATTTTTTTCTCATTCCTCAATGGCATAGGGAAATATAAACTGAATTTCTGCAGGGGTGCATAAGCCAGTTACAATGCAGCATGCTATAATGAAGAAGCTTCATTTTCAATTCATCAAATACCTTCATCCAAGCAAATCTTCTTTTAGAAAATTCAGTAAATATGCTTATTCATATTCAGTGCAGGAGTAATTCATATTTTAATATTAATTCATACAGTGTGTACTCATCAACAATGTTGGAATACATTTACCAGAGATGCCCCTGAAAAGACAAGCTTGTTGTACAACTTTGCAGGCACACAGGTTAACCTTTCTGGAGAGTGCATCCTCCCTCTCAGTTATATATTTTCTGACAGGAGAAGGGGGAAAAGGGGATATGTTACCTGTGTTTTGCTTTATGTAAATATTGTTTTGAATGTTGTTCAGTGAGCATCATCAGAATTTTCCTCTGTAAGATTTATTTGGCTTCATAATCTTACCTGTGTAAGTAAGGGATGGATTTCCCATAAGAATTAGCTATGTCTGTGCTTGCAAACACATGCAAGTAGGCAGCTTGCAAGGCAAGGTACAACAGGCATTTGTATCTTTAATATCTCAGTGCAAAAATACATACTGGAGTATTTTACTTCTAATGAAAAATGAGTGACAAAGCATAATCTGAGCTTGAAACACTAATGAAGAAATTTAATCCTTCATGTTCCTAGGTAACCTAACTATACTAGATTATTCTAGTGTCTCTTACTCTCACTTCCCTCCAGTTATTAAAAACTTTTTCCACAAAATGCAAGAAAAATGCGGTGAACTAAAGATTCAATTCCATGTAAATATTTAAAATWAAAAAAAAATAAAATAAATGAGCCATTAAGAAAATTAAATTGTTAACAAAATTCCCCAAAATGCTTAAATCTGATTTTAAACTCCAAAACACAATGTTATGGATTAGACTCACAGAATAAACTCAGCCAAAGAACATTCCCATAATCTGAAATTTTGTGCTCCGCTTAATTCTCAGTTTTCACCTGTAAAAATCTTACTTGGACAAAGACTCTTGTGCAGGAAACATATAGAGCTTTTTTATCTATAAATGTACTGTTAAATAGATATTCATGATTTTATCTACAGACACTGTTTGATGAAAATATTATTAATGGAAGTATGGATCCAAGTAGACTATGAAGGAGTGAAAATAGTCACAGCAGTGTGGAAGACCTTAGAAATGAAATGAAGATGAAATTAAACACAAAAAGAATGTAAAAGTAATGTACAGAAGATATAATATTCTTAATTTTATGCATCTCTTAATGTTTTTAACCAGACAATTACTATTCACGAATTATATCCTGGAGTTATCAAAGAGCATTCTAYGAAAATACATCAATTTGTCACATAATATTTAAAAAAAGAGGTACGGGGAAGAAATGAATGACAAAAACTGTTAAGAAACAGCAGAAATATTGAAACAAGATCGAGAAACTATATTATGTGGCCTCAATTTGAATACGTTACTCACAGTGTGTATAACACAACTGGGTCAGGTACAGAGAGGAAGTGCTAGAATGATTAAAGGTAGAGACACTGTAAGGGAATAGCTAAATTGAAAAGAATTCTCCAGCAGTCAGATAGAGACAAGATATGATAAGATCATGAGTGTCATTAAGAAACTGAGCACTTACAATTGATCACTTTCTTCTCAAATGCAGAATTCTTCACAGACATTGGCAGGCTGGAGGTTCGAAAGAGGAAGCCCTTCACAGAACACAGCRTTAAACTGTGATTAGCATGAGGAAGTCATTACGGAATTCTGGAATTCATATTCTTGGTGTTGAAAAACCTGCTAACTGCACAACATAGAATATCAATCCACCCATGGATGTTGCATGGAAATATCAATACAAATATTGTTGGCTCAAGAGATTCTGGAGCAGAATTTTGCTGTGAACTTGTTAATATCCTCATTAAAAAAATAAATTGTTTTTGCTTTTCTCCCCTCGATATTCTGTCTTAGTCCTTAATCACTGGACAATGTTGTTGGAATGATATTGTTGGGCTGGATTAATCTTCTMTCTAACCCAGTACATTCCTTTTTACATCTTATGATAATTAAAATCAAGATTACTTAATTTTATGTTTGGCATTTTACAGAAAAAAGATGAGCTGCACTTCTGCATTCTGCCTAATTTTATGAGACGGTTTTCTTCAGAGGTTGCTTAAAGGAAAAACGTGAATAAAAGATAAATAATATAATTTTTCCTAAGGGGCCTTTCCTTCAAATTTTCTTCTATATACTGTAGAAAGCAGTTTATGAAACATGCTAGATACGTATGCCAAGCTTTGGTTTTGCCAGTCTGCATAGAGCACCTGGATAAGTGCAGATTATCTGGAAAGTACAGAAGTGGCAAAGGTAACCTGATCCTCAAAGTTTAGGAGTGTTTGTCAGTCATAGATACAATGAGCTATAGTAGCAAAAAAACTTGGTACATTTTTTATTCTGTCCTGCAGATATCCTATCTGTTCTATTGGAAAACCAGGGCTTTTCCCTGGGTTTGTAAAAATTGTTTATTTTTCACTCGGAAAAATAAAAAAATGGAAGCATAGGTATGTGCTATAATCCATCAACAGTGTCTGTAGAGATTTCCTGAAATTAGCATTAAACCTAGAGCTTTGAAAATTTTCCATTTTTTCCTATTATTCACAGATAATCAATTTAAAATTATTTTAGTTCTATTTTAAAAATATTTTAGTTACACATCTAATTAAGACTTTTAATACTCTATAAAGACATGGTGGCACAAGCGGCAGCACAAGTGGTATTTCTATGCAATCTTAATTTATGCACAACTTGAAATACTGAATTTTAGTATTTTTTTGGCTTCATTTTCAAATATATATTTCAAGTAACATATAGAAGGAAGTACTGTTTTTTTTCAAGACTCTTCTCAAATACGTTCATCAATAAATTAATTCACTTGACAACACAGGCAAAGTCTGCTTGCTGTTGGTTTTATATTTCAAGGTATAACAACAACTGAGGTTAGCTCAATGGGTGAGAGCATGCTGCTAACAGTGCCACAGTTGCAGGTTGGACTTATTTTTTTCAATGACTAATTAGCCCAGTGTTATACAAGATTAAAATATAGCAAGTATTTTCCCATGGTATTCTTATACCTGTTGTCAGGTCGTATATAATGGAAAGGAAAAAGCTCTATGTTAATGGAGTTTCATAAAATATCGGTTCCCTTCCAAAATTTTGGGTAATTTTCTGAATGAGTGATCGAATGGTTGAGATATCACATGTTGTTTTTTGTTAGCATGCTTTTTGAACTATGAAAGTCTCAGAGAATTAATACTAGCACCTATAATGTATCATTACATACTTACTTGTTCCCATTTTAGAAACAAAAGAGAAAGTATGTTTCAACATTGTCATATATCTAGCCTGTCAAATATCCAGTGTTTTTTTTTCAAATGTATCTTAATTAATATTTGCATATGTAAAGAGTAGAGGATCTAATCCAAAGCTTATCAGAATTGTTCAGTCAAGGACTATCAATATTTTTGAAGGTATTTTTTCCAAAATTAGAATGTACATGCAGAAAACTGTTTCTCAGTCTCCATAAGAATTTCTCAAGGGGAATAAAATGGTTTTGAAAAAATCAGGTGGTGTAAAGTTTATGGCCACATATCAGAAATCTAGTCTCTAATAGCCATAAAATAACAAAGTTTAATAGCTGACCAAAATGCATTTTACTTTTATGGATTTTTTTTAGACTAACAAAAATCTGTGAGGATACAATATCACCTTAACTAGAAGCATAGTGACTGATTTTCTTAATGTTTTATATTATTAGCTTGAAGTGTCACTGATTGAATTGAAAATGACTCAACCAAAATCTGTTTAGAAACACGTAAAAATAGGTCTTAAATTGCCCTTTATAATACCAAGAGAAACACAGGCATTTATTAATCTGAAAGATAATGCTGAGTATTACTGATTGCTGCTGCCAGAAGACAATCAACCCAATAGAATATTCTGGTTGAAATAACATATTGCTATATGATTGAAATGTTTATAAAGAATGGTTAGATTTGTACAGGGGAATCATAGTGTAGATATCACTGCTAAACCACAAAAAACACTTGTAAAAACAGCCATTTGGGTCCATCAAGTAAACGCATTGTACGTCACCTCTAAAAATTACTCCTTTCAAGTGTTTTGCAAGCCATGTTTTAGGGGAGGATCTCTTATTCCTAATTAGTGTATAGAAAGCCAAAAACATTGTGCACAGCATCTATCAACTCATTCAGTGCCTGATGAATTATCAACTCATAAACATTTCAATAACAAACTATCATACTTACATTTTCCAAGGGGAGTACTTGCAGTGTTCAGTCCATTAAATTGAGATATGATATGAAAATAGAAACCTGCATCTTTCAATAAAGTACTGAGGAAGAGTATGGGTGAGAGTTTATGGCAACACAATTTGCAAAGTGCTAACTACATACAATTCCTATATCTTACACATAATAGAATTTGTTTTGGGTTAAATTTTCATTTGTATTTACCACATCCTTCCAACTTGTTCAAATAATTTAGCATGGTATACTACACCAGAATTCCTGAAATTATTTTTAGAAAAAGAACCAAAAAACTCCACACAATCAAAAAGTGAAGATCTCGTGTTTTGCTCTGCTTAGTGTTATGCATGAGTGGAATGCTTGTATGTCACATTTATAAGCCACATTTAACCACCACTGTCTTTATAATCTTTATTTGATTCATGTCTCTTAAATGATTAGACTTCTCTTATATGTGTACTCAAACTTAATGCATATGAAAAGTAGCATTATTATGCCATCATTTGGAATATTAGGTTAAGGATAATATCCTGCATCAGTCTAAAGCATGGGTGACTTTTCAGCTTATGAAAATTTTATTTTTCAGCTGCTTGTCAACACAAATATAAAGGGAATTATTTATGATATTTTTGATATTTATTAATTATTAATGACAACAATAAGAACAATGCTACCATATTATCAGATTTATTATGACAGCATCACACATAGTTATTGTGTTGCTTGAATTGGCAAACTGCATTCCTGAATTTAATCCTTAAGAGTTTTTAATTTTACCTCATAATTTTGAAAATCCTGTGCATTTTATTAAGGAAAAAAATAAATGCAATTAAATCTGGTCCAGTCTCATATTTAAACAGTTAAGTTACTGTTCTTTCAAACAGACTGTAAAATTTTAAAGTTCATGTTTATAAATTGCATTCATTGCTATTTTTTTGAGAGACGTTACAAAAAATGGATAATTTTTTACAGCCGTTCACTGGGTTTGGAACAGACACATTTTTCATATATCGCCTATAAGCATCTTTCTAAAAGGTTAGATTATGTCTACATATGAAAAATCTCAAGTGTTTTGTTTGGTGGTCTTGTAAAAATTAAATATTAATTTCAGAGATACTGCTTAGACATAATGTACAAAAGATATTTATGCATCTATATGAAAGAAATATATAATCRATCTAGATGGATTATATTCAAAATCTACCTAAATTCCAAGAATAAAAATGTGGTATTAAAATGAGAATTATTTAATTGATTGAAAATATTTATTTTTCTATGTATATTTCTTGGTTTTAAGTGAAATTGAACACAAATTTTCTGGTTTGTTTTACAACAGTGATTGTCACAAATAGGGATAGCTTGCTAGATGTTTCCCGTAGAGAATAATTTCATAGTATCTAACTTTACAGTTTTTGAATCACAGGTCTAGTCTTGAGCACCTCAAAATTATTTAAGTCAATTTTTGTTGTTTCAGCACCTCTTTGGGGTGTTGGGCATCACCATGGGGGATGGAGTACTTTCCCGGTCTGGCAGAGGAGCATCTAGATGGATAGGTCCTGGTGTTGCTCTATAACACCAGTTTCAGTCCTGACAGTGCAGGCATCTGCCTGCCACTTCCCAGCAAAGACCACAGACTGCTCAGTCCACCAGAAAGGGATCTTATCTGCCTAATCCAAGCACTCCATGTCAGCTAAATTGTCCGTGCTGTAGAAAGCAGTACTTTACAGCAAGTGCCCAGGTTTACTGTAGGAGGGAAAGGGGATAGGGACACACATTTGATAGCATCAATGGGAGGCTTTTCTGCCTGAGGTAGTTTCCAGTCACTGAATGTAGTTTAATATTCTGCTGCACAGCATGAAGGTAATGAGAGGTTGTTTTTTACTGCCTCATTTAAATAATATTTATGAATAAATACTTTTGTGCCTGTAGATGAAAAACTATGCTTTTTCTACGTTTTATAGACCTCGATCATCTCTTTCCTTTCTGCATGGGTTTGGCTTTTTTTTTTTAATATTTCATTTATTTTATATAAATACCTTTTTGTTGTACATAATTTACTATATTCTTAAAGCTTAGAAGAATATGACTATTCTGAATAAATATATTTGCTAAAATACCATAGCTGTTTCAAGCACTGTAGTGGGCTTAGTGATCATTAAATCAGAATAAATGAAATTGACAAATAAAGGCAGTCCAGGGTATTTTTTTAGACTTAAAGAATCAGTAATGAGTGTTTGCAGAATGACATGGAAAGTATGTTAGAAAGTAATTGCAGGTCTTAAAATGCATGGTATAAAACATGATGAAAAAGAGTTTGAGTCTGTAGAAACACTTCTACCATATAATGAAAAAAAAGTATTTTTGGTATTTACACCATGCCATTTCTGACTGGACAGTAAATTCTGTGTGATAATATTTCAAAATATCTGGTGGGGTTTTGATCAGTCAAGAAATTTGATATGATATTGTATAATTGGAGTATGAACTTGGGTCTAGATCCACAGTGGGACMTCACTATCCTGTTGCAGGATTATATTCAAGAAAGTCAGGTTAATACAGATGTCAGACTGCAGAACAGGAGTAATAAGCTGGTTTGTCTTCTAGAAAATACAAAGAAAACTCAGCAAATAATATTTTCTGTAATATGGTAAGAAAATATTTCAAGTGTAACACACAGCTAATAAAATAACCAAAGGAAATTAGAGAAAAGCATTCTGTTCAATTTTCCTTATTCAAACGTGTTAATTACCTCTATGACATGAAAAATATGCTAATTCTTTAAAATCAGTGGAAGCAGAAGAAAGAAATAGAAAATATGAAAACACAAATTCTGCGGGGAATGACAGAAATGCAAATGTGCTAACATTCACTGAAATCAAATGTGCTCTAGAGGATTTATGAGTGGGATAATGACAAAATGGACATGAGAACTTTGCAATATAGATGTATTTTAATAAAATGCCAAAGCTTCCTGATTTCATGTACTGGTTATGTCACACCCAGCCTGGTCAAGCTGCGTTAAAGAACACAGACAAGAGATTCACATTAGATTTCAACCACAGAATGAAGATAAATGGCTTGATGCATTTGAGAAGAAAGCTCTTGTGGGATGTAAACGTGAAATGCACTGTTGATGAGCATAGCAATGGCCTGTGGTCAATATAAAAAAATGATGGAAAATAAATCTTCATGCTAGCTTTCTTAAGGACACATAATATAGGCTGTGTGATATCAGACCAACTGAAAATGAAGAATCCTCTGGAAAGTGAGCTGTCTAAAGCTATTCTTTTCAGGCAACACCAAAAATCATGATGCTATACCCGCCCATAAGTGAGTAGTAAATCAAGCAAAATTATACAATGGATATAACTGGGGAAAAATCCATTATTATTTTTGCATGAGATGCTAATATAACAGATTCTGCCACAGATGCCATGTACTGAAATACAGGTTCTTTATTAATATAAGAGAATGTACCTATTTAATACTGTCTTTATACCTGTGTCTGTTGCAAATTGCTGAGTGAGAATAGGAAAATAAAGACTGAATTTGCCTTTCTAATGGAATCTCCACGCAGCTTTTGTTTTGTCGCTGTGCTTTTTAAGAAAATGTGTTGGAATTAGAGATCCTCTAAGGAAATGCTATGCAACATGAATTATGATTGTGTGTATAAAACTACACTATGTAGAATGACTTTCAAGATGTCAAAGATATTGGAAATATTTTTTAGAAATTAATGCTCCTAATTTCTATCCATGAATCATGGTCAGCCTCCTGCAATTTCTAAATTATGCCTCCTTAATTAATAAAAGTGGTTTTAGTCCACATTAGTCTAACTCATGATAGACTACATGCAGCACTGCTCAGCAAAATCTCGTACATATATTACAATAATTTACTATTTAAATAGATGATTTAAAATAATTACTTGTTAAAAACAAAACCTGAATAAATAAAGGAATAACCTCTCTTTCCTATTCTACTCAAGCAAATCACTTGAGTGCAGCTCTATGGAAAATTAATTTAATTATGGTTTTCCTTTAAGTCAGTTTTTAATGAGGTGCTTACAACTACACATCTACAGTATATCTTGCACAGTATCACAGAAAATATCATTTCATATGACGGGTAAATTCATGTATGTTCTGGGCTTTTTCCTCGATATAGTCTTTACAGTCTTGTTTTTCAATTCTGCTAATTCTTTTTTCTTTTTTTGAGTACTCATCTATAAAACATATTTTTTTCAGTTTTAACTGTGTCACCTGGAAAGACCTGTCAGATAAACCAACAACTATTTCTTTTCCTGATATATCCAAGATACTGCAAACGGAAAGTATTGGCACAGCTTCCAGAATAGTTATTGTAGGTCACGGTTCACAAACTGTGTTGTTGCCAGAAAAAGATTTGGATTAGATTTGGATTCTAAAGAAGTGTTTTAAAAGCTGTTTAGAAGAGATGAACCTCAGAGTGATCTACAGTATCTGACTGATCAATTTCATTATAGATACCTATGATATCTTATTATGTCTGTGAAACTGTACCAACTGTTTTCTCACTCCTAACTTAACTGTTATTTTCTATTTCTGGTTTATTTCCTATGTGCAGATTTTTTGACCAAAGTATTTACTTTATGTTTTCTTTTCTAAAACACTCACCAGAAAAAAAGTAAAACAGAACACCCCTTAACCTGGGGGAAAGTGTACAGAAATGTTCTCAAACCCAGAAATCTCATCTGCTACAAATTTTTTTAAATTCTTTGGCAAAATACATTAATAGTAGAAAAACCATCAGTTGTGARTTTTATCAGCCAAAAAAAGTGATGTACCATCGTTCTTCAGGGGAGAAAGATGAAATTTAACCTTCATTCCAATCAGGTGTGTTTTTACTGCTTTTTTTCTACTCCTGTGTTCCTCTGCAATATTTGCCTCTTTTGACCTTTGGTCATGAGGTTTCTGTCTGTGACTGTAAGTTTTGCTAGATAAAGAATAATGCCTTAAAATCATAACTCTAATTTGTGTTTGCTTAAGCCAGTCTAAGCTAGAATCACCCTCCCAGAGCTAGATTTTGAACACTTGACCTGTCCCTTATAAATAACATTTCCACATCCCAGTACTGGCAATACAGAGACTAACATCTGAAATTTCAGTTTTTCATGCTTTTAACTCAATACTCTAACTTTCTTCTTAAGCCACTATTAATTTACAGCATGTTTGTCTAAAATTTGGCAGTAAACTGGTGCACCAAGTTCAAAAATTGACCGAGCATTTCCAGTTTGTTGATATTCAAATTACTTTCTGGCAGATTAATAACTGCAGTTAAGCATGACAATATTACTTCTGTAATCTGCCACTGACATACTGTATCAAAAAAATGGTATTTTTTTTCATCATTGGAAGTGTCCAGAGAATAAAACTGTTAGTTCACTTTTCAAACATGAGTTCTTCCGTATCTTATCCAATCCAGAGAGACAGTTTAAAATATAAAACTGATTTTCTCTTTTTATTTTCTATATGGTGGCCTGAAAAACATTTGACTACGCAAGTACTTAAGTACATGCAGCAATGTATGTATATTATAGACATAATTCTATAACCACTCTAAATCAAATGAAGCCATGATTTTATAGCATGGAAATCATTGCAAAAGTGTTTAGAAAATTTGCTTTGAATGTCCTGGTCAGAATACATTATGTTTCAGTTTCCTGACCCTTTCCAGTTGAAATACTCTTCTGCGTTTACAAGAAACTGCACGGTAGTATTGCTTGTATCAATCTTTGAGATTCAGCTGAGGGAATGCTATTGCAAAAACAGGTACTTTACCTGGCCTACAAAATTCCATTCCTTTTTTCCCTAAGGTACAAGCTGTCACTTTTACAAATTTGACTTTTGCTGTTTGGGCAAATTTGGGAAGGATGACAATGCAAGCAATCTAAAAGCGGGCTTATATTGCTGCTAAAGCATGGACAATGGACACACCCTGCCCCACCGTGAAATACCGGCAGCTATAAAGAGCGATGAAAGAACAAACTGCTATTCCAGCTACAGATCTTTCACCAGAGACCCATGTGGCATATAAAATGCAGGAGTAACTTCATTATTTTCTTCTGCAGGATAGTGACAGACCATGTCCTAAGAGAAACAATGACATCTAGTAGTCTAAATGTATGGGAATGTTGCCTTTTTAATAATTTCCTCTATGTGTTTGGGATACAGATCAAGAGATAGCTTCCACTGGAGGCTGACACTTCACATTTTTACAGTGTGGTGGGGGGGACTCTTCAATGACTTCAGCTCAGGGAAAAAAAGCTAGTGAACTTAAAGCACAAAAAAAACCTTAAAATTTTATTTTAAAAATTATTTAACACAATTCATTATTATTATTATTTACTATTATTTCAACGTATTTAAGCTCACAATTCAGAGTAAAGGCAAAAAGATCTTTATGTGAATACCTTGGAATTTTGCGTTGCAAAACAGAAACTACCATACACCTTCCCAAAAAGAGCCTAGACTCGTTCAGCATAAAGCATCTCACATGCAAACAAATTAAAATTAAAGTTAAAATTAAATTAAATTAAATTAAATTAAAATTAAAGGGGAAATGAAATTCTGAATTTTGTTTGTTTTGTGTACATTTTGTTTTCCTGTGTGAAAAGAATTTATATAAAAACCAATGGTGGGTTTTTGCTTTTAGTGTCATATCCAGGGAGATTTTCTCCCTACTGTTATGGTATGATACTGCAACATATAATCTCCTTGATCAAATTCCACCAAGGAAAGAAGGACAGCCATTATATGTTTAAGAAAACACAAAATCTATCCCTATTATTATTCTACAAAGTAGGATTGGTAACAATTAGAATMTCTATTAATCACATGAAACTTAAAAATTGTTCTTCAAAGCAAGAGTTGCAAGATAAATATGACTTCATTGAAAATATCTTTAAGATACTTCACTGATGAATTTTAACTTTCTATATTTAATCATCAAAGTGAACAACTCTTTGGTTTAAAATTGCTGAGAAGCCAATATATTCTATTTGGGAAGGATGGTAAAGACAAATGACTGAATAACTCAACTTCAGGAAAATGAACCATGAAGTTTAAATTCTTATACGAATCCATGTCTTTAAAATATATAGTTGAAATTAATGAAAAAAAAAGGAAACTTATGCCATGATAGGTTAGAAATTTCAAGGGATTTAGATAATGTGCAGAGATTTTAATTTATTTTTTCTATACTAATTTTAAATTGTTGTTACGGAAAAATATTCAATATGTTATTTTAACTCACTATCTGAATTACTAGTATTCACATCAATACATTAGGCTCAGATCTGTTGGGAAAGGTATGTTGCTAGAGTCAAGAAAGAGACCAACTGTGTGAACCATCTCCCTCTATATTATACTACACCCATAAAACTGCATAATCTGATCTACCTTTTTCTGCAGAGTCTTTAGGGGCTGGTGGATGAAACTTCTAGAGCACACCTGTTAGACACTGCAATCATTTCTGATAATGTATTTATCCAAAGGTGTCGGGTGAAAATGAGATCTCGTTTGTAAAGTGTGTGGTTGAAATTACATGCTACTAATAACACTTTGCAACTAACCACAATCTATAGTACAATTTATATTTTCTTTTGATATCTGATGGACTTTTATAAATATACAGACATACATGCATCTATCTATTTATATTTCCATATATGTATTGTATATATACAGTAATAATTTACATTTTACCAGTATGGTCAGAATTCTGACATGCAGAAAGGAAGGAAAAAATTTCCTTTACAAAGACCTTTACAGTTTCTATTTCACTGACCTTTTCCTTAAGTAAAATTAAGCAGTTTTTATCTCAACACACAGATAATAGTTGGGGTTTTTTTATTCTCCTCCGAATCCCTTTGGGGGGTGGGGTGGAGTGAGTATCTGTGTGGTACTTACTTGCCAGCTGGGGTTCAACCATGAGACATTCTTATATTTCGAGGGCTCAAACCTTCTGTAGAGAATCCCTATAATCAAATATTTCTCAACGTTTTCCCTTGTATTGAAAGCTATTCTCAGAAATAGGATGAGCACTTGAGGGGAACTGTGGAGGCTGCCTTGACTAAATGAAGTTTGAAGTGGAAGCAGGTGTAAAAGGAAGTAATTTTAGTGAAAGCTTCAGCTTGGATAGATTTTTTTAACCACTGAGTGTTGTTAATATTGAAGATCTGTAGAGTACTTAACCTCTAAACCAGGCCTACTGTATTATCAGGACTTGCCTTGAATTTACCTTGTTGACTTTGGAAATATTATTCACTTGACATACCTGGAGCTATGAAGCCAGCTGTACCCCTCAAACTCACTTTTTCTGCTGGAGATAGATGTACCTTTTTTCACGTTCAGAGTGCTTTATGCTCATCATGTTTGGGCATGCTCTAAATATAACTGAAAACTGATGGTCTCATCAYCTTTATTTAATTCCTACTGTTTAGGGAAAAAAAAAAAGATTATGTTTAGACAGTATTGATGTATCCCAACAATTCAAACTAATTAGTTTATATTTCACTAATTTTGAAATTTTTGAATTCCCAAGTCCCCTGGAGTTTTGTTCTCTACTTTTAAGCTCATAAACTAGAACTTGTTGATTCTATGTTATGTAAATTATTTTAATGCTCTWTAGTTTAAATTTCACTATACAACACAACTTTTTGTTCTTAGAATTTGAAGGCCATGATTATTGCTCTTTGGGTCTTTTATGTCAGATAGAGACACATTTCAGCACACTGGTTTCTCCATGTCTTGACTAACCTATCAGGTCTTAAAATTCTTTCCATGTGCTTTCCCTTTAGCAAAAGATTTATACCTTTTACCTACAGTAGTTCTTTTTGCAGAAATATATCTACTTGTTCTGTCTTCCTCCAGAAATAGCCCATACATTTCGGATAAAAACCTCTCTTAGAAAGTGAAAAGAGTTATTTTAGGTCTCTCCAGTCTGAGAGTACCCTTGTCATAAAACCCCAAGAATCTTTGTTGTTGCTGTTACTTTTTGTAATAACTTTTTATAGTCAGGCATGTGACATTTACTATGTCTATATTTAAGGATCTGATCATGGCTTTTATGTCACAAGTTTTCACAATTTATGTGTTCTTTAGATATCATCTCAAAAGAAGATAATTCTAGAAAGATAGTATGGAAAACACACTCTAAGGAAACTACTTTGTTATAATTTGCAATTAACATCAGAACACTTTTAAGCAAGAGCAAAATGTGCATGAAAATATTGTCTTTATGGTTTTTCCAATGCTAAAGGGTATATAGATCGAGAAAAAATGTATTCTTCAAGTAGTAATTTTAAATAATTTATGTATGATATATTAAAAATGTTATCATTCTGTGTTCTATTTAATTGTATTTATTTTATAACACTTGTATTTACTACCATGGATGGAGATAACAAAGAGCATGGGATAAAGTGAAAAGCATTGTCATTTCTAAAGGTATTAGCCAAAGATTTTACAGAATCTAATGTAAAAATTTGCATTACAACTGGAAATCCATTACAATTTCCAGACTAACTTTTTATTTTTATTTTTGAAAGAAATAATTTTATATGCTTATATTAAAGATTTATGGGGGTTTTATTATTAATAGTATCAGGATCCTGTTAACAGTTGCATATTTAAATTAAATTATAATGATACACACTCACAGATATCAGAAATCAGTAGTAGATTAGCTTTTGCACAATTTGCAAGGATAAGTCTGGAGTCTAGTTCAATTTGCACTGGTCAGATCTTGTGGAGTGGGCTTATGTCTTGAGGGAGGAACAATATCAGTATAATTAAAAAATACACAAACTTGTCACTTGTTTTTAAATATACACCTTAATTACTTGAGAGTTGGGTTCTTTCTAAGGGAGAAAATAATCAGTGACTAAAGATGCATTTTTTTGCCTGACAGAGGTTATAGAAAGATCCAGCCACTGGGTTACAACTTCCATTTGACTGGCTTTGTATAAACATTTTCAAATATTAYTATAAGGTATTTTAAAACTTAATTAAGATGATTATTAGTTAGTGTTGGGGTTATACTAGTGCATTCCATGTTATCAGAGCTCCATGATCCCTAAAGATTAATGCATACAATATTTTCAGTAGTGCTATAAGATATATAGGTCAGATCCATATCTTATAAACAGATAATCCTTATCTTTCCCTGCTTCTAAAAATGGAGAAGGTTTTCTCCATCTAATAGTTCAAACTTCAAGAAAAATCTTATTGAACATCTGAAACAAATAAGCTTTTTCTTTGATCTAGGACAGCTATAGCATACACTTTGCTGTCACAAAATGAAACAGAACAAGAAGATAGCAAACAACAATAGAAATATTTGTATTAAAATATTTTCAGAATTTTTTACAAAGTGCATCATTTATTGCTGTTACTCATTATCTTATAAGTAAGATCCAGGCTTACTAAATGTCAGCTTGTCAAAATCCTACTGGATATTTTTTCCCTTCTTGCAAATTGATACAAATATCCTGGCAATTTTTCTTGTCATGGAGTGTGAACAGCAAATGAATACTCACAAGAAATGCTCTAGGGAGCAGCAGAGTATGAGAATGGCGGGACCAGAATGTATCAAGAAAAAAATTTCACATCATAAAATTTTACATATATAACTGAGTTATGTGATATTACAGTAATCTTAGCTAGACTGGTTACTTTACATATTGAGAGTAGGACCTAAATTACAGAATCATAGAATATGTAAGGTTGAAAGGGACCACTGGTGAGTACAAGTGGTCCAAAAGGATTGTATCCAGATTGTTCTTCAATATCTCCAGTGAGGCAGACTCCACAACATCTCTGGGCAACCTGTTCCAGTGCATGGTCACACGCACAGTAAAGGAGTTGTTCTTCATATTCAGGAGAAACTGCCTGTTGCCTCTAATCCTATTGCTTGGCACTGCCATTATTTGGGAAAAGTCTGATTTCTTCAGTGTTTTTTTTCTAATGGGTAGCACAAACTTCTATTTAAACAGATATTATCAATTAATTTATCTAATAGCCTATAAAAGTGAATTCCCTGTAGAATTTCTGTTTGCCCTCTTCCACTGTCAATCTTCCCCAAACCACTTTTATGTATGTTTTCTTGTTGACGTTTCTTGCCTGGAGAACTCATCTTCTTTATTCTTTCCCTCTGTCACCTACAGCTCCTTTCCCTCTTCTCTCTTTTTTGTTTACATATCTGCTGCTTTGTCACAACAAGGACAATGTGAAATTTGATGAGAATTACACTGCTTATTGTATTTTCACATTATTTTGGTAAAAGAGACCACTTCGAGATTTTGAACACTTTCCTGTGTATGCTCAAGAAGCTCTGCTGGATTTAACAGCTGGTAATCATACAGCAAACAACATAATAACAAGCCAACAAACAGATGTACAAACCCTTTATTGCTGCATATATCTAACTTGGCAAAATGAGCAAGAACTCATATCTTTCAGTTACAGTAATTTTTTTCTAATTTTAGGATGAACATGTTTTATAATTGTAAATTAGCAACTGTATAAAATATATTTATTCCCAAGACTTATAAAGGATTACCTTCTGAGGTCCTGAGTAATGTATTTTGATTGTGTTATGAAGATATTGGTTTCAGCTACAGATTACCTTCTTCCTCTATGCTGTTAATTAGATCAAGTTTCCATCAAAGTCCACTGAGGAAACAATCCTTCCTTGAGATTAAAATTAGTTATGACTTAATGATGAAACACTAAAATATTTTGGAGAGATCAGCTTTCTCAACCTTGGAATTAAATACAGTCTTTCATGGTGTTCCGATACTTTTCTAAAATGAATTGTGTCCTTATAACCAGAAATTATTCTCGAGCAGTTCTATCGACCATATTTATTGATGGTTTTTTATTAGGTTTTCTCTCTTTAATTTATCTGTTTGCACAGAGAATTAGAATCKCAGAAGAAAAAGACTGATGATTACATGTGAATGACAAGGCTAAGATGCAATTTTTTTTTGCTGTATTTGAACAAATTTTCTTTGACAACTGCTATTTGAAACTATCTGTAATATACCAGGGAATATAAATATCACAATGTCCTGTTTTCTCAAGCATATAGTAGAAATATACTCTGATTTTCATATGGAGAAGCAACCTTTCCTAGCATATCCTACCTGTAAAATTGTCATGACCGTATGACATACTCTATGCAAAAAATCCTCTAAAAACATTTGAATTTTGAAGACCATTGAAACTACAACAAATGACCAGTTTTGACACTCACTTAACAGTATTAGATTTGAGTGACAAGGTTTTGGTAGCAGCGGAGCTTCTCAAGGTGGCTTCTGTGAGAAGCTGCAAGATGCTTGCCCCATGTCTGACAGAGCCAACCCCAGCAGGCTCCAAGACGTACCCGCTACTGGCCAAGGCCAAGCTTATCAGCAACAGTGAGAGCACCTCTGGGATAATGTATTTAAGAAGGTGGTAAAACTGCTGCCCAAGAGAAACTGGGAGACGTGAGTGAGAATATGCGATAGAAACAGCCCAACCCACACCCAGGCCATTGAARAAAGAGGGAGATGAGGTACTCCAGGCGCCGGAGCACAGATTCCCCTGCAGCCCGCGGTGCGAGACCRTAGTGAGGCAGCTGTGCCCTTGGGGCCCATGGAAGTCCACTGTGGAGCAGACACCGATCTGCAGCCTGTGTAGAATCCCATGCTGGAGCTGGTGGATGCCCAAAGGAGGCTGTGACCTCATGGGAAGCCCATACTGGCATAAGAAATTCCTACCATCCAAAACATGCATCACTAGAATTCTGAAGGAATTAAGATGAAAATTCTAAGTCCTGAAACCAAAGTTCTAATTAATTGTATATCCCCAAATTCCAAAGRTGTAAATGGCCATGCCCAAGCATCCAAACATGGTGGCAAACTCAGAACTTCTGTGGCTTCTGGAAAAAGTAATACTCCCGCAATGTATTAAGCAGAGCAGAGGCAATATTTTTAAGAGACAGTAACAGTATGTTTTATGTGACCTGGGGGAACAATATATGTTATCCAACAGTAGATTGAAGATCTTCCATCACTATTTACTTGCTCCATCACCCTAAAATAATAACCTTCACCTTTGTTCTTCAGCGTTTGTGAGCAGTGCTCTGTCTGGACTAAAATTTAGTGCTGAKAACAGCAGATTCACTGTTATACGAGCAAAAAGATTTTGCTTGTATATAACTCTGCAGTGCTTTTTGTATGGGCGAAGACAAATTAAATTATAACAAAGTACAACTGCTATGGGCGAATTTCTTTGCATTTTAGTTTCTGAAATGCGTATTATGTTTATAATTGACAACAGCAGAACTACTCAACTATTGTTCTCCCTCTAACATGGGTTCAGGGTACTTTTTTTTTTAACTTAAGCAAAAAGATACTGCTTCGTCCTTTTTTACATATGCTGTCTGAATCCCTGGCACTAAAGTGAGTGGTTTGTAATGTCAACTAGAGATGAGAGGCTACAAAGTCAAGTGCAATCCCATGAAGACGAATGTCATGACGCTCTGGCAACACTTAGAAGTCTTGGCTTTCTTGAATACTTGAAGGAAGATTAGTAACTAAAAGCTTGGTCATGGCATTCATTTATTACAAAACCCATATGAACACACACATACACACATGTTTAAGTTGCACGCAGAAATGTCAAATTGTGCTTTACTGTTTGTTTTCCAATTTGATTCTTACCAAAGTTCTACAAACTGCACAAATTTGAACTAAGACAAATTGTTGAAAATAGACATTTTATACACAGGATTTTTGCTTTTAATTTCTATTGCAGTTTTACCTAGAAATTTTTTATGTATAATAATGAATTTTGGTAACAGGACAACTTTTTGGTATATTCACATGCATACAAAATGCTTTCAAAAATATAAACTTTGTCAAGTTTCTTTGCACTGGAATTCAATGTGTATGTCATACAAATATTTCTAACATATCAAAGGATTTAAATAAAAATAGTATTTTTTCTTATCTAATTTCTGAATCAAAAAGGGAAGAATAAAACTTTTCTATTTTTCTAGCTGATTTTGTTTCTCCTGTATATCTTTTCCAACAATTTTTTCTGTTCCTATTTTATCCCAAGGTCATAGTTACGGAATACCGGCAAAATAAAAACTTGGGATTAAACAAGTTTCCAGAATGAAAAAGCATTTTGGAAAGCACTATGGAAAGCACTTTGTTCTATCTGTTGGATAGTACCTCAAATTCACATTCTTATTTTTCTTGTAAAATCTCCCCTTACCAGAAGGATGTTTGTAATTCTGATTGTTAGTTTTACATTAAAATGTTAGAAATGATCTCACTTTTAGTCACTGTATTGCAGTCTTTGCAATAATAAAGTTGTAATAAAATCAACTAAGTGTAAGTAACCTGTAGGTAGTATCTAAGCTGATACCAGGAAATATTTTACATCTGTAAAATGTACACACTTTATCTGTAATTAGGTCAGCACTCATAGATCTGRCTCTTCTTCTATCAAGCAAATTCTGCGTATCTTTGAAGTAAATAAAAGCTATCCACCTCAACAAAAAATAAAAGAACATTGAAACAGGGAAAGAGGTGAAATGGATGAAGAAATGAAAGTATTTTAGCACTTTCAGAAACGCTGAAGAATTGGAAATTTGAATTGAAAGTTTGAGTTCTCTATAGACTCTTGCAGAAATCTCAGTTATACTTCTAGGTCACTGAAAAATCTTCAGGGACTGAGGAAAATCTCAAGAGCCGAAGTGATCTCCATACTGTCTCTACATCTTTAGTTGCATTATTTCAGAAAACTGCTGATAAAGAACCCCACTCAGCACAGTATACATAGTACCTGCAAGATGCACCAGTATTATGGTTCCTATTAAGAATGAATGCTACTYGTATTTTTAATTAGTTTTGTTTATTACTCTCTTTATAATAGGATTTCTCTAGCAGTGCCCAGGTAGTGGTCTGAGTCTCTGTGATTTTATCTACATATATGTGTAGAAGTATAAACAAAGAGAGTAAAAGATTACTGCAACAATTGAGATACAATAAATAAAAAGAATAAAATAAAGTGATTCCACCAAAAATCTTGCTCATGTTGAATAAATTATTTTTAAAAAAATTTGCAGTATTTTTTTTATTCTGATTCCTTCCCCCTTGTGCTCTGAAGGTAGCGAAAAAACCCCAAGTGTTTGAATCTGATTTTTAAGGAAAAAATATTCTGTTTGATTATAGCCTGACATAATAATCCAGATATTTCTGTTTTCTTTCTCTCTCACTCTCTCTTCTCTCCCCACTCATAACCCCCTGCCCCTTCTTGTCTTTAAAGATCTCAGGTGTTTGATTATTAGTTTGTTAGCACTTGTGCAGGTTTTTCTTTTGTCAGTATGTTGGTGAGTTATTTTAATCAATATGCTTAAAAAAAATTCGCCTTTCTTAATTTTCTCTGTCTATTGGCTATTGCTTATCCRGAAAGTTAAGAAAATTATCCTTTCTGACAGTCATTAGAGATTTAGGGTTTCTCTTGGCAGCTGCCTTCAGAGCGTATCCAGCTACTTCAGTGTGGAGTTCTCCACGGGCTGCAGTGTCAATGTCTACTCTGATGTGGCCTCTCCTCATCATCTCGGTTTTCTCCACAGACTGCACAGGAATCTCTGTTCTGGCACCTGGACCACATTCTCCCCTCGTTCTTCCCTGATGTGGTTTTCTCCAAGTCTGTTTCCCTCACATTTTTCTCACTCCTCTCTCCCAGTTGCCACTCAGCACTACTTATCCTTTTCTTAAATATATTTTTCACAGAATGGACTTCCAGCACCATTCAGCTTTGGTCCAGTGGGTCTGGTTCATCTTAGAGACAGCTGAAATTTGCTGTATCTCTGACAAGTATGTTTCTGGTCTCCTCTCAATAGTTCCTGGTCTCTTTTCACAGAAGTCATGGCTGCAGCCACACCACTACCAAAACTTTTTTACATAAACCCGGTGACACCAAGGCCAAAGGAGTTTTCGTACTTGTGTTTTGCAAGTCTAGACCTCCATAACAATGATTCTTATCCTTTTCATAATGTCATATTTTAATTGACTATCAATAAATTAAATAATAACGCCACACACACACATTAGCCTGAAGTAGATAAATTCTTTTGTTGTTATCTTTGTTATTATTGTTGTTGTCGTTGGATTGGGGTCTGGGGTTTATTTTTGTGATATCTACTGAAGTTCCAAGCTGAACAGATGTTTTGACATTAACAAGCCACAAAGTTTATATTGAATTTCTTGTCTTTTGCTTTACTCCAGACTTGACTAAAATGAACTAAAATATCACTTTCCATCACACTCTCTTGGTTGCAGATTTTCAGCTATTCTTTAGTACAAATACATCATGTATCTGGATCTTCATTATCTCTATCAAAGTGCTCATCATTTCTGCCTCCCATCCTTGGTTGTTAAGGCATGTTTAGCCATGCAGAAAGACTATCAGCAGAATAAACAYAGCACACAGTAAAACTCTGGCTGACATGAAAGTTATATGGGCTTCAGCAAGGTATGAAGCTAAGCATTGAGTTGCTCCACCTGCACAAGGCACCTTACACACTTTCGCTGGTCAAGCAGCATCAGTCCAAGCAGAAGGTTCAACCACTGTGAGTTCTGAACTCTACCCTTTAACAGTGCTGCAAAGCAGCCAGCTACCACCAGCTCTATTGACGTGGGCGCTAGGGATCTGATTCAACAGTGCCCAAATGAAATATTTTGTTCTCTTCCTTTTAAAGATTTTATACCTTTTCCTGCTCTCGCTTTTCCTCTTGAATCTCTGATCTACTAATGATCCCATCTCAATGGGGTCTCTGATAGAATCATAGAATCTTTAAGGTTGGAAAAGACCTTCAAGATCATTGAGTTCAATCTTTGACTGAATACCACCATGTCCACTGGACCATAGCACTAAGTGCCATGTCCAGTTGTTTCTTGAACAGTTCCATGGATGGTGGTTCTACCATCTCCTTGGGCAGCCCATTGCAATGTTTAACCACATTTTCTGTAAAGAAATTCTTCCTGATGTCCAGTCTGAACTTCCTTTGGCACAGCTTGAGAGCATGTGCTTTTGTCCTGTTGCAGGTTGCTTGTGAGAAGAGGCCTCTCCTGAGCCTCTGTTTCTCTAGGCTAAACAAACCCCACCGACTCCTCATATGACTTAATCTCTAGACCCTTCACCAGATTCTTTGTCCTTTTCCGGACGTGCTCCAGCACCTCAATGTCTTTCTTGTAGTGAGGTGCCCAAAACTGGATACAGGATTCGAGGTGTGGCCTCACCAGTGCTGAGTACAAGGGGACAATCACTGCCCTGGTCTGCTGCAGTGGCAGTGGCCGCCGCCCATGTTGCTGGCGACCCACAGGCCCAAACCTCAGCAGCTAAGTCCTGGTGGGCCTGCTCGGACGCCTGACAGCCCCCCTAACAGTCAGGGTGAGTACCCACATGCCCTTGTGGTAGCCGTTTAACCCCCATTGGTTTACTATTACTCCACCCTGTTTCATGTATTACCTTTGAATATGTATGACTCTGTTAATATGTACGAGTTCTAGAAAGTTCTATGTTCCTGGACGCCCCATTGGTTCTCTCCTCTCTGCTCCCTCCCATCTCATCCACGGTTGGTCAGTTTGTATTCTCCCCTCCTCCTCGCTTGACTTTGATTGGTTGTCTGTCTCCCTATATAAATCCTGGACCCTCCCCTTGTAACCATCTTTCATCCCTGGACCCTCTGCCTGAATAAACTCGTCAGAACCCATACAGGAGATCCCTCCCAGTCTTTTCGTCTCTGGTGTGTACGCGTTTGGATTAAGCCTTGTGTGTTTGAGCCTGACATTGCTGCCGAGGTAGTGGGTGTATGCGTGGCGGCTTACAGCCCCCCCTGGAGTTGCTGTCCGCAGGTGGAAGTGAATAGCAGGACTTCGGGAGTCCTGGAACCTGTGAAGACTTCTCTGGGAAGGCGCAGCACTGTTCCTTCCTCGGACACAGGAGCACTGCATCACTTGTCCTGCTGGCCAAACTACTTTTAATACAGGTCAGGATACCTTCAGCCTTCCTGTCCACCTGRGCACACACTGCATCATGTTCAGCTGGCTGTCTAACAGCACTCCAGGTCCTTTTCCACTGAGCATCTTTCCAGCAACTCTTCCCCAGCCTGGAGCAATGCATGGGTTTGTTGTGATCAAAGTGTGGGACCCAGCATTTGCCTTGTTGAACCCCATACCATTGGCCTTGGCCCATCTATCCAACCTAACTTTTCAAAGCCTTCCTACGTTCCAGCAAATCAATATTCCCACCAACTTAGTTTCATCTGCAGAATTACAGAGGGTGCAAGTCATCCCCCTGTACAGATAATTGATACAAATATTAGACAGGACTCTCTCCAATTTTATGTTTTTTAACCTTTCTGCAGACCTTCTGAAGCCTATTTCTCATAACTGCAATTTTACCAGCTGTCTGAGCCAAGATTGCAAAGTTGTGTGCATCAGATCTCAGCCTTGGGCCCATGGTATGCAGGCAACTGAATGCCTGTGGTAGGCAGGGAAGGCAGTCGAAAGGTTTCAGACTCGTACTAGCACATCTTATTCTAGCAGTCAAGCCTCCTTAGCATGTCCTTGGGCAGCTAGACAAGCCTAACCCACTCCTAATGCTGGTAGAACGCTATCCCATTTATCTTCAATACTGTAGTGGGATGCCAGACAGCCACCACAGCCTCTCTCTCACTCACCTCTGCAGTTGGACAGGAGAGAGAAAAGTATAATGAAGGGTTCATGAGTTGAGAAAAGGACAGAGAGAGACCACTCATCAGATACCGTCACACACAAAACAGAYTCGAATTAGAGATATTAATTGAATCTATTACTAACAAAATCAGAGCAGGATAATGAGCAGTAAAATAAGACCTTAAAAATATCTTCCCCCCATGCCTCCCTCCTTCCCAGCTCTAACCCCTCCCCCCACTGGCTCAGGAAGACAGGGAATGGGGCTTATGGGCAGTTCATCACCTGTTGTATCTGCCGCTGTTCAGGGAAAGGAGTCCTTTCCCTGCTCCGGTGTGGGGTCCCTCCCATGTGAGACAGTTCTCCATGAACTTCTTAATGGAGTCCATCTCACGAGCCACAGTCCTCCACAAACTGCTGCAACGCGGGTCACTCTTCCACGGGTGCAGTCCTTCAAGGACAGACTGCTCCAGCGTGGGTCCCCCACAGGGTCACAAGTCGTACCAGGAAAACTGCTCCAGTGTGGACTCCTCTCTCCACAGGTCTGCAGATCCCCGCCAGGAGCCTGTTCCAGCGCAAGCCTCCTATGTGGTCACAGCCACCTTTCAGGCATCCATCTGCTCCAGCATGGATCTCCTGCATGGGCTGCGTGTGGGTTTCTGCACCCCTGTGGTCCTTCATGGGCTGCAGGGGCACAGCTGCCTCACCATGGGCTTCACCACAGGCTGCAGGAGAATCTCAGCTCCAGCACCCACAGCACCTCCTCCCGCTCCTTCTCTACTGACCTTGGAGTCTGCAGTGTTTTTCCTCTCACATATTCTCACTCCACTCTTCTCTTGCTACARTCGGCACAATAACTATTTTTTTTTTCTTCTTAAATGTGTTAACACAGCATCATTACTATTTCTAATTGGCCCAGCCTTGGTCAGCAGCAGATCTGTCTCGGAGCCAGCTGGCATTGGCTCTGCTGGACATGGAGTAAACTTCTGGCAGCTTCTCACAAAAGTCACTCCTGTATCTCCCCTGCTACACAAACCAAGTAAAAATACATAGCAGGCAAGTAGAGAAATTGAGACAGAACTATTTAAAAAAAATATTGAAGAGAAATATTTATATTTAGCATGTAAAATTAAGCAATTTGTATCTCTATGGTAACTAATTGCTACCCTCTATTTGACTGATAATAGGTTTACTGTCATAGATATTTTTTAGTTTTACTTGTAACTAATTTTCTGAAACATAAGTATTGCATTCAGACCTCTAATCACTTATTATGAATTTGTAGAGATATAATTTGAAAACAAGCCTTTAAGAGTTTTCCCCTCATTTTAAATGCAGTTAATACAGCAGATGTGAAAAACGGTTTTTTCTGCTTTTGTACTGTTGATTGCAGTAATAATAAAACTAATTGCCTGTAATCCAGTAAAGTATAATTACACCTAGCTTGATTTAGACAAAGATATAGATATTTCATAATTAGATCACACTAAGCATTGTATGAATAATTCATAAGAAGATATGATTTATGAGATCATTTTGTAGACTTAGTTTAAACAAATATTCCAACTGAGTTATGGGCACACTGTGTGAGATTCACCTTATTTGACTTTAGCTAACAAACTGTAATTTAAGTCTAAGCTGGTGTCTTAAAGAGTGTCTCTATCACTAATGAAGAGTAGCCAACAATACAAGAGGCAAGGGAAAATACTGGTCAGGTCTCTTGGTCAACTTAAGATAGCATTAATTAGCATATGAAGACAGCTAGACTGCAAAAGTATTCCGTCAATACCTGGCAGCAGACATTAAATAATATTCTCCAGATTCTTTGGAATGTTCATCAAGAACTGGAAAAGTGCTATTTGGCTGGTCTGTACAGATCATGAGATTTTTTAGATTCATCAGTTCTGTTTTTGATAAGTGCTTACTATCACAATTAAAATTCATTTAAAGAATCATCAATTAGATACCAAATTTGAATCTAGTAACTGATATTCATGATCATATCACTAAAAAGCAGTTATTTTAAAAGGAGCCTTTTCTTTGAAGTAAAGATGCTTTAAATGAGATATGCAGTATCAGATAAATTACTATAAAACTTGAAAAACTCAATTGTTTAAGCATATTTTAATATAAAGTTTTCCTCTGTTTATGTTTAAAGAAATAATGGGTTTGCTTAATTCTGTTTAAGTTCTAAAGGAAAACAGCTGAAAGATGTGAGGTTTTTTAAATTTTGTTTTCTAAATAAAGTAGATGCCACTAAAATTATTTTAAAGACAACTAACTTTAAAATTTGGGATCCACTGATTGCATATTGAATCAATTTCTAAGGATGTTAGAAGGATGGCAGAAGATATGTGAATATGCTAAGTCGGTGGAAGCATAATAAACACAATATTAGATGCAGATAATGTAGGAACAACATCTTATGCAGGCAAATGGGTCAGCTGCAGTATTGTGCCTGGAAGTTTTGCTTTTAAACATGTTTGTCTTTATCGTTTCTTTTACCCATGGATGTAAGAATTAAATCCCTCTCCCACCCCCACAATACATTTCTARTTCCTTTACTCTTTTTTGAATCATTTATTTTTATGCTTTGCTTCATTTAAAAAGATTAAATCAATTCATGCATTTGAAAGAAAAACAAGGCTTTTTTTCAAATGTTGATGGAAACGTCTGGGGGGATGATTTGCGCTTCTTATAGAAAGAAAATACAAGGTTTTCTGCTTTTGTTGTTAGCTATAGATAATCATAAACTCATTCTGTTTAGAAATTTTTCTTGTTTATTTCGCATGGATGTTCAGCTGTTCAGTAAGTCTGAGCAAAAGTAGGTCTGTAAATTTCAAATGCAGGGAGAATGAAGAAAACATGTTATTATCATTACAGAGCAGGAGAGAGAGGGAAGAAACCTGTAACCTTTTTATAAGCAGCCCAAGAGCTGAAATGGATGAAAATTTTGAGATGAAATTTGGCATGGAAATAATTCTCATTTACAAGAAATACCTTACTTTCAGACAAAATTGGTTTTGATTTTATCAAGGTATGAGCTTTTGAATATTGAATACTGACTACAATAATAAGGTTTTAAGCCTCTCTTTTCCTTTCTCTCTTCCTTCCCTCAGTACGTAAAATTTTCCTTCCACATGAACATTAAAAATATACAATATTTTTACAGCAAACAGTGAAATATCATATATGGCTGAAGATTGGCAGTATTTCCTTTTTATTTCATAGATATTAAATTGCTAAGACCGGTTTTGATATTTCTGGTGGTTTGTTGTTTATTTTGTTATAGCACTTATAATTTATACTCTTTTCACTGCCTTCACCCTCATCAAGGAAGAACTGTCCTTTGTCTGAAATGCCTCTTTAGTCCAAAACTTGTCAGTTCTATATCACGTGTGTCTAATTTGCAGGAGTGTGAACATTCACAAAATTGAAACTCATACCAATATTATATGGTGTTAACTGCAAGACCTCTTTTCGCAAGAGGCTTTTATTTCTCTCACGTAATCGTAGATTGGCTTCCAATTATCCTTCTAAATCAATACAGCTGTTGCAGCAAATTCTAGCAGCCTTGGTTAACTCTCAGTCATTCAGAATAAAGCATTCCTATTAAGTGATTTCATAACTGATAACACTCTTGCCATACAACAGGGAGATAGGCTGGATTCAAATTACAGTTTCAGAGGGTTGAAAAAAGTGACCTTTCCTGTTCATTCTTTATTCTATCAGGACTCCTCTATGTGAATCTGTTAGGAGAAGACAGCATTTACTTTTCTTTGCATGAGAAACTTAAAATTAAGAGTGTGAATGTCTTTCCAGTTTGAGGACCCAAGATTACCTSATATTGACTGGACCTGTCGTTTTCCTCTTAATCAAATTAACCATTTCTCAAAAACTTTCACAACTTTTACTTTCATTGATTAGTTCATTTGAAAGCTTCTAGCACAGCTTTTTGGGAATGGAGTATTGTAGCTGCTGCAGCCACTAAGTTATCCATATTTTACATATTTTGCAGAGTATTTGGTCTTTTTCTTATAATGTGCATTTTCYTTTGCATAAACGCATATTTATTTGATTTTAATAGTTTAGCATAATATTCATAAAGATTCAAGCTAAGGCTTTCAGATAGAGACTAAATTAGATGGATTAGATCACAGTACAGAACTTAGAATTTCTGTAAATACATAGGATTTTTTTAAATTAAATTCAAAATATAAAGGCAAACTGACACCTTTATTTTTTTCTTTGAAAAATCATTAAAATTTTAAATAAGGTAGACATCAGGATATTTTTTCAAAGGATTGAATGCCAATAAAGTCTAAGACTGAACTTCTAGAGTGTTCCAGATAAGTAGATGACTGTGGATCATTTAAATTTTCTCCAAGTTTCACTTCTATAGTGCTTGTTCAAGATGTGTTAATTCAACTGCAAGACAATTTGTGTAGCTAATAACTTGTTACAGAGCTTTTCTTTAAAAGGTATATGTACAGATAGTAAAGAATAAATGGTAGCTGTTCATTCCTCACATCAGTAGGCTAAAGATTTGGTTTTGTCAGTTCTGTGTGTAATACTGAGGCAGAGAAAAGCAGTTCCACATCTGCTCCTTTCTTCATCTTACATATCCTGATATGTATATAAATAGGTCATGCTTCTCTAGGAAGCATAGGCCCTTACCAGTCCTCAAGGAATTCGAGGAGTGGCACAGAGAAACTAACAAATATTTGTCTACTTTTGCTCTGAAGCATCAAGGCTAACACAAGTTTTGGCAATAACATTGATTATTTTTTTAAACTAGACTTATTTGATATAAGAGTCTAATGAATAGTCTCTGGGCAAATAGAATTGCCATTGCAGCTTCCCTGTCTACTTCTCTGTTAACACATGCTTTTTGTTATTCTTTTTAACTGTAACAATCCGTTAAGAACCAGATCTTCAAAAGCACATAGGTGCTTAATTCACTTTGTTGGGTAAGAGACACCTAAATGTGCCTGAGGGATCTGATCCAATGTTTGCTTCTTTTCTTTTACTCCTACGCTGCATTGCATGCTGTCATTTCAAAACCTTATCTTTGTGGTGAAATTATATGCCTAACTCATACGAAAAACAATAGTTATATTTTTACATTTAAAATTCCCATAATAGCTTCTATTCTGACATAAATAAATGTAGCTTAATGATTTAAATAATTCGGTGGAAAAAGGCAATACCTTTTATAAAACTATTATAGTTAAAAGAAACAAATTTACTCTGTTAAAATTATTGGGCATATTTTGGTTTAGAAGAATAAACTTGTTTAAGTTTTAATGGTGCCAAGAACTCTAATTAGTCATTACCTTCACAATATGTCCTACTTAAATACCACAGCTTTCATAATCATCAAAGATCTGAATTTGACTTGCTCAGAGACTTCTGAAAGAACTCTATTTTTATAAATTTTCCTATTTGCTAAGAGTATACTCTGCAAAGTACAGACAGGAAGGCTGTGAAAATAATTGATAGATTTGTGCTGCTAATGCATTAACTGATAGCTGAGTACTGCAAAATCAGTTTGGATAAGGACTCATGTAGAAATTTTTAAGTTTTCCTGCCAACATCTTACACTAAGAAGTTATTCCTTTGTCTCAGTACACTACCGACAGATGTGCTTAAAATAGCTCTGTCTAAAATCTAACTTTCATTCTACTTGAACCCAAACCACTATAAAAGTATGTACCTTCTAGTCACTCATTTTAGCAGAAGTGAAGTAAATTAAAGAGTGTTGTCACTATATTTATAGACAAGGACAGATTTTTTTTTTAATTATTATTTCTATCTGTGATATCTGAGGAGTTAAAAAAATACTCCCTCGCTCTGTTCTCAGTTACTTCTATTTTGTAAGAAATGTCATCCTTCAAGAAAGTTTACCAGCCATCTGTCTGGGATGATATACTTTCAACTTATGATGATGATGAACTTCAAGTTACAGTAAAGCATTCATTAACACAGAAATAAAATAAATTTTTAAAAAAGGAAGGAAGAGAATCAAAATCTCCTACTTTTCGTGCAATTATCCTAGAGACTACCACTTTCTTTCTAAATGACGATACAAATATTTTAGGTAAAGTGGAGTAGCTGAGTCTGGTGGAATTCACAAAGGTTTCTTCCATATATAAACATCTGGTTTTGAATATAAGCACCAAAGACGGTATTCAGGACAAGCAAAAGTTTTTAATCTCTTTTGGACAACAGAGTATAGATTGATCTTTGGTCTCACAGAAAGTTGTGAAGTCTGCCTCTTGCTGTGAATAGAGTTATTTTTTTTTATTTCTCTGAGTCTTCTGATGCTTTGTGCAATTACATCAGCTGGGTTTTCCATAAAACCTGTAATAAAGAAGGAAAAGTGGCCCAAGATTTTCTGAAGGAAATATAGAAGAGGAGGCATAGAGAGAAGGAAGTTATGATGCCTAAAAGAGGGAAAAACCTTAAAGGATGAGAGGCAGCTATCCTTTGAAGTATAAAGTTGTGACATGATCAAAAGCTCACTGTAGGTAATGGAAAGATTTCTATCGACTTCATTGGCCTTTGAATTCAGCATAGTTTAGGGGAAAACAACAAACTTTTCTCCCTTTTCCCATCAGCTGCTTAGTTGCTGGTTTCAGTCATACTAAATAAACAATATAGAGATTCAGGAATGGAGTTAGAAATCATTGACTTTATTCGAAAAAAAAGGCAAAAATCATTATTTTAAAACTGTAAAGTATAAATTTTTAAAAGGAATTTAATGAAGTTAAATATTCTGGGTACTATTTCAGGTATCCAGATATTAATAATTTAGTATAATTTTTCTGGGAAAAAATAGAACAATTTTTGCACAACTTTCTGTAAGAGTCTGTACAGATTTTTATACGATAGCTTTTCAAAAATATAAACTTTTTTTCTCTTAACATATATTTGCTCTTTCTTCCTTCTAAAGCTTTTCTACTAAGGTATAAAGTATACTCATTGACTTTAATGTCCTAATGAAACTAAATGTTCTAGCTTCATTTTCATGATGGGGTCTGGGTCTTGGATAACTCCTCCCATTTATTTCTCAGACCACTTTTTCAATTCATTTAGAGAAACATTCTGGACAAGGTCTTTTAAAGACAACTTACAGCCATAATGCCATTGTACTCTACAAATCTGCAATGTCTCATTAGCTTCTAAAGTTTTCAAGAAAGTTTTTGTTCAAATAACATATTTACAGAAATACTTAAGGGCTCCAGGACTGCAGAGTAACGTGGTGCTACAACTGAGTCAGTAGATAACTTTGGTTGTATTTGTTCAGATGTAAATGAGAATCATTGGTTGTGCATTTCCATTACTCCATTACTGCTACTCACATAGTCTTAAAAATCTGCTTGACTTTTACAGTGGTCGCATAATGCCTACCACTGAGCTTCTGAAACAGTAAAATCCCACATCCAGTGTTCAGTGTTCAAGTGTTCATTTTTTAAGAACTGATATTTTAGTAGTGTTTTCTTTTTTCCCCTTTCAAACAGTTGTATTTTATTTTATTTATTTTATTTTATTTTACTTGTTTTGGTTTGTTTATTTGTTTTCAGCACACTTTAGTAATATGAAAGCTCTCCACCAGTTGAAACCATCTCATTACCACAAAGCAGCCAAGGGTGGCAGTGTTTCAAAATTTTGAGCTTAATCTCACCTGTGTACCTCAATTAAGGACTTGGAGAAACCAGCACAACAAAAAGAATTTTATATACACATTAAGGATGAGGGAAAGACAGACTGTGGTTCCCCACAGTAGTATCTCCCCTTATAGCATACCTGCTCCAGAACCCATAGCTGCAACAGGACACTTGCATGGTCCTTTCCTTCAGCATTAAGATTACAAAAGTATCTGAACACGGCCCTAGATTTGTTCAATTTTTAAAGTTTATGGTTATTGCCAGTACCACTATCTAGGCAAGAATGATCTTGAGATAACTCTTTTTGTAGCTTTCCATTTTAGATAGTATCATCTGATATTCCCCTGGAATTGCTTTGTTACATGCAAGAGGATACTTGTACATCTGCACATCTACTGAATATGACCACAGTTCTCATGTGTGACTGTTTCCTGAATTTTCTTTTCATGGAAATCATGATATTCTATAGTCAACATTTTTAGTCTACAAAATGCGGCAGGCTTTGTCCTTGCTCTTTTAGAAAAGATTATACAGATATGAAAAAAAACATCTGAGATGGAACAAATTATTCAACCCGCAAGTTATAAAAAATGAACAACCACCATATTGGGGTTCATCCCTGTGAAAATTAATCTGTTATTTAGGCTCAGCAACACTTAGTCCAAGAGTGTGTTATTCTGCTAAACTATCCTTTTACTCTAACCATACCTGAATGATAGAATGGGGCTAATACTCCCTAGCTACAAGGGATTTTGTGGCTTTTTGTATGGAACTGGGCTTCTTTTCTGTTTTATTTGTACTGCTTAATTCTAATTTAATTTCTATTCCATCTCTTTTAAAAATGTCTCCAATTCTGAAGCCGTTACACAGTTGCAGGAAGAATAAATACGACTTTTGCAGTCTGTAAATTTTCCAAAGCTTCAAGTTTGAAAATGTCTGCTTTTTTATACACTATATTTTCATAACCAAATGCAAGGTAACAAACTATCTCCTCCTCTCCCCCCTTTTATCTTGCATCCCATGGAAACATGACTCCCCGATCAAGTTGCTTTTAGCTGACAAGTTTCTTCTGCTGCCTTCAGTACTTCATTAGCTGATTGACTATTTAAGTAAGATATGACACCTCTTTGAGGTTTGTCTGTGTGTTTGTTTCTCAAGATATTTTGTACAAAAATGCATGTATGTAGTCAGAAGGGAGAGAACAAAAACCGGTTGGATGGAGTTAAAATCCTAGTCCTGAACTTATACCATGGTAGGCACTAGATAATTCAAAGGAAATAAAAATGTTTTAAGTGTCTCAGTCATGAGAAAAAAAAGCTTCGTTCAGAGATTATATTTATTCTAAAGCAGGGAATACAAGGGAAAGTGAAAAAAAAATGTGTAGCAAGAATCACTTAGGCCTTCTGAAGCATGAAGCATCAAACATGGCAGCTGCCAGTCCACRTCAGGCCCAGGCAATTGAGCTGCAGTTAGCTGCCTGACAAGAGTCAGTCAGGAGACAAAGAACCAGCCTGTTAGCCTGACTGGTGGTTTATTCTTTGTATATAAAATCCATCACTTGTTGACTTGGTGGTGGTTTTTCTTTTCTGTGTGCCACTTGATGGCAGTTGCACTTCTAAGAGTTTCACTCCTATTCCTGTATTCACTGTTCTGATTTTGGTCTTTGAGAGTTTGGTTGGTTTGTTTGTTTTACTCATCCTTGCAAACTTCATCCATACTTTCTCTCCTGTCTTTGCTTTCTTGTCCTTACCCTTGTCCTCTTTGCTCCTTTTCTTCGTTGGTACCTTCTTATTCCTTGTTCCAGGAGTGGGGACAGTTATTCCAACAATGTCTTGTCCTTCAGTTCAGTAAGCTTTTGTTTCCAGAATCTTACAACAATATATTTGCTAAGCATGATTAATAATCAACCAACACTGCTGAACTGACCAAATAATTTGATAATTCCTTGCTCTTGGACTGTATTAAGAACAAGAGATTTAGCATGTTGGTCATTTCCTCCTCTTATATTTCTATTAACTTACTGGCAACAGAATTTAACAATTATTTGTCTTTTACCTTATTTTTCTATAATTTTTATAGCAGTAGGAAAAACATAATAAAAATGCAAGGGAAAGTGAATGAGTTTGAAGAATTCAAAAACATGTTAAATTATACTACTAAAATTAATTCAAATATTATTGTACACAAAAAGAAGTAAAAAATGCATGGAAAGTTAGGAGAAGTTACTTAGTGGTAAGAAAAATATTTTAATGTAAATTTAAATGACRTATTTACAATAACAAGTGTATTTATAATACATGATATTATGATAAATTATTTCATTTTAGTTTAATTGATTTCATATATAATTTATAGACACAAACCAATTCTACAGTGGATGGATATGATATACACATCTCAAAGATGTGCAGCAGAACATGAACTTGTCTAATTCATACAGGATGTGATTACATGAAAATCAATCATACCCAGGCAAAGACCAAGTACCTTCTTAACATTTAGCCTTCAGTGCATACACATAAAGGTCACTGTATAATAGATATTTTCTCCTAGAATTCTGAATTCCAGTCGGATATTAATAACATTATKATGATTAAATATTTAATAGCAACTCTAGAGTGATCACAGTAGGCGAAGACAGACCTAATAGCACAAATGGAACTAAACAAGATTTTAAGCAAAAGCTTGTTGTGGACCATTTAAAATCTGAAATGGTAGTCTCAAATGACGTATTGATCTTTATAGGTTATTATAGGTTTCCTTTTAAGGTTAAGCATTTCAAACTTTAGGGAAAAAATATATTTTTAAGTGAGTTAATTTGTGGAGTGGAATGGTGAAATGAATGGTATTCATTCCAACATAAAAATAGCTGTCATTAGAATAAATGCAGAGCTGTTCCACCAATTGCAATACATAATAAATACAATATTTCTCATGTTTCCAACATTTTTCTTATTTATCTCATATACATTATATGATTGCAGGATTTCCATGTTAAAGACACTTTGAGTAAGGTGCAAGGAAATTTTTTTTGATTTATATGTTGAGGACTTTGGGCTTGTCTAGTTAAGAGAGAAGCAGGCTGAGRGGTKACCTCAGTGYTCTCTGCAATTTCCTAAGGAGGGAAAGTGGAGAGGGAGGTGCTGAGCTCTTTTCCCTGGGATCCAGGGACAGGACACATGGGAATGACTCAAAGCTGCACCAGGGGAGGTTTAGGCTGAATGTTAGGAAGCATTCCTTTACAGATAGGGTGGTCATACCCTGGAACAGGCTTCCKAAGGACTTGGTCAATGCCGCAAGCCTGTCAGTGCTTAAGAGGCATTTGTACAATGCCCTTAACAACATGCTTTAGCTTTTGGTCAGCCCTGAATTGGTCAGGCAGCTAGTCTGGATGATTGTTGAAGTTCTCTTCCAGCTGAAATATTCTAGTCTGGTCTAGTCTAGTCTATTCATTATTTTCTATGTCCACAGACAGAACCTGTTTCATCCATATTATATAATGATTTTATATTTTTTTCTTTCCTCCCATGTGTTTGTGTTTCATTTCCCAAACAGAATAAATTAGTTCTTTTTTTTATTATTTTGTAAGATATTCCCAGTATTAATACTGAATTGTTTATTTCTCTCACATTGAATTGTTACAAATGTCTGCATAAGAAAGTAGCATTTTTAAAATTGAGAGAAATTGATAATCACTGTTCAGTCAGAGTCCTTGACATACTTCAGTGTTGCCTTTCTAGAGTTTTAAAACATTATAATCTACTTGATATGAATAGAGAATTCTATCAGTAAATTATTTGTCAGGCTATTTCTAGTATTTTTTTTTCAACTTATTTTATCTTAGTCTCTATCTTAAAGAGCAGTTCTATCTTGTGAGAGTGTCATGCCTAAAACGTTCCTACCTTTCACTTTCTGATACACCAAAATCTTGCATGGAATTTGCCCAGATAAATCTTTTCCAGGAGAAAGGAAACATCAAGTATTTATTATCATCCTTATTATTTTCTTGTTCCCATTGGTTTCTTTGGTTTTATTCCTGTGCATTTGTGGTAGGAACAGAAGAAATGTTGTGATTCTGGCATACTTGAAAAAATGTGTCAGTTTAACCCAATATAAGTGTTTCAGTAATAAATTTTCCCGGGAGATTGACACTCTCACTCTAAGGGCTTGAGAAGAGAATCCGGTAGAAACACAGATAGATTCAACTACAATGAGGAGTAAGAAACAGAAAGAAAGCAGTTTCTATGCTCAACTTTTGAAAAGACCACCTTAAAATACTCTAATATTTAACAATACACTTTGTTCCTCTCAAAAATATTGCTTAATTCATTACTTGACCATCTTTGGTTTATTTTCTCCTAGCAAAGGACATTTTACAGAAGATTTTATTTCCCTCTGTAAAGTAGCAATCTCATGTAATCAGTTTTTATGGTCCTATTTTTTAGCTAACATAATCTGGAGAAAGATTAATTCCTTTTATTGCATAGTGTTAGCACCATTTAGTCTCAGAAATGATGTATTTATATGTATTTAGTAGGATAACCTTTCTGCAATACATCAGTGGCAAACACACATGCTGCAGAGAATGTAAGCTCTGCAAATACAGCATGGGCAGTGCTAGTGACAGAGCTACACACAGTGCAAAAGCCCCTGTGGTTTGCAATGCCACAGCCAATGTCCTCTCCCATTTTAATTCACTTTCCACCTTAGTTTCCTTTTCTATCCTTTTTACTGCTTTCGCTAATTTGCCTCAGATACCCTCAAAATTTCACTTACATGATAGTTTTAGACAYTGTGCTAATAAAAGACAGTGCTTTTCTAGGAAAGATACAGAATTTTAAATTATATTTATTTAAAACTTCTCCTATCAAGTGATCCACATAACTGAATTTTTTTCTTCCTCAGAGTTTTGTGAATGAAAATTTATACAGGTAGAAAACCAGACTTGAATATGCATTGTCAAAACCAAATAAACACATAACATATTTACTTTTGTAATATATATTTAATTGGCAAGTTCAGTGGTAAACGTTGAATTTTGAATATGTTGGCACATTTCTCTTCAGCAAATTTTTTTTTTATTTGCTTCCTGTAGAGAAATAGTGAAATAAATTCAGCTGGACTGATATTTGATTCTTTTCATTAACCACATTTTGGCTTTATCTCTTCCTAGTTTTGTCCCTTGCAGACACCACCATGAGGTCTACCTATGGCCACTACAGAGTGAGAGTCTTTATACAAATTCTGTATTGTTCTCAGTCAAGGTAATCAGCTATTTACGATTATTTTCTATTCATTAATTAGGTTAAGAAAGATCTAGCAGTCAGACATGAGTTTAACAGATAAGAGAAACTCAAATCTCTGTGTGCTACCCCATTCCAGAAAAAATAAAAGTGAACTGTCCCACTCTGCCTCCAGTAGTAAGGCTAAAGAAAGCCGAAAGGTAATAAGCTGCCAAAACCCATTCTTCTAACCTTTCATTCATMCACAGAAAAAGCCTGAGGAAGGTTAGAATGATATTGCAAGGTTATATAAATMCCTGTTTTACTACAATTCCATATCGTTGACATACTGAGGTAAAACTATTCAATTAGTACCTTAAATAAATTTAGATGTCATATCTAATTTTTTTTCTGTGCCTCTAAGGAAGACTTGTTTCATCTTATTTTAGCTCATCTGAAAACTTACCATCTTAAAGTGGGCTAGTTATTCGTCTTCTCTTTTCACATGATAGATATAAGTTCCTTCAGAAAGTAATTTACTTTCTCCTAAAAGAAGTTTCTGATCAGTGTGATGAGGATCCTCTCCAGTGTCTGTGGAGTCAACACAAAGTGAGATTTTTAATTTTTAGATACCTGATGTTAAGTGAAATGAATGTCAGCTTCAAAGACCACATTTGTACTTTCAATGTTTTTTCATTGTTTTTTCAATATTTCTAATGTAATATCACTAGCTCAAGTCAAATACATATTGAAACCCACGGGAATCTATTCCACCTCCTGAAACAAATGAATGAGCTCAAGTAATGTCCAGTGTAACTCTGAAGTTGCAAAAACATTTCTTCTGATTATTCCATATATTTTTTGGTTTATAAATACTTTTAAAAATTATGCGGTGTTTATTTTCCTGGCTATATTCATAGAACTTAATATGTAACATTAATTCAACTTAATCTGTTAACAATAACATTTTATCTTCTCCAAACCTATTATAAACCAGTAAAAGAAGTTTTATCATGTACCATACACAAAAATAAAAATTTATTTTCTATGAAATTTTGTCACATTATTTAATTGCACATATGCCTGGACAGACAGTACTTTCTATATGTTATTGATGATTATTAAGGTTAAATATTGATTTTTATCACATTTAATATTTTAAATATTATGTTTGTCTCAGAACTGCAAAATAGGTATCAAAAAAAGTCGTCAAACTTAAATACATAATCAATTGCACTTTAATGTATGGTGCTCAATTCAATTATTTTTTGCCAAGAACAGCAGCAAATCTTTATACTGATGTAAACAAAACATGAGCTGCAGACACTTTGTGAAACTGAAGAATTCACCTTATCATTCTAAGAACTGATCTGAAACTTTAAAAAATTCTTTAGAGGCTGTTGATCATGCTGATAGTTAGACATCAGAGTCATGAAGAATAGTAATAGAAAAGATTTTGGAATAGCTCCAGCTCTAAAGAACCAAGGAAGACTGAATAGAAGATGACAAGTAATCACTAGAAAAGCTTGTCTTGAAAAATACATCTTTCAATCCTAAATAGGGTGTACCAGATAAAAGGCCTGTTCCTATCATGGATTATCATGGAACAGGTACATTTATCCAAAAACCAGTTGGAGACAGAGAAATTATTCTAAAGATATAAAAAATTCAATTCTATATAAGGCATATAATCTATATAATCTAATAATATAATATATTAGAAAAAAAATTTTCACCACTAGGGTGATCAGGCTTTGGAATAGGTTACCCAGGGAGATAGTGGAGTCACCATCCCTGGAGGGGTTTAAGAGGCATCTGGCTCTGGTGGTGGGTGCTATGTTTTACTGGTTTGAGGGTTACAGTGGTAGTGCTTGGGTTGATGGTTGGACTTGATGAACTTAGAGGTTTCTCCCAACCCTGATGATTCTATGATTCTAACCCCAAATTGCTACAAAATTATTAGAAGATATTGTGTATATGTTGGGCTAGAACTTGAGAGTTATATCAAGTTATTGAGACAACTCTGTTAGCTGCCAACAAATTGACAAGAAATAAAATTACAGTCTGGGAAGACAGAAAAAATGCCTTTCATCAGATACTAGCTATTCGAACCCAATACTGTTACCTTCTCTGCAGAAAACTTTCAGGTCCAAATGGTTACTGGGGAAAATAAAATAAATAAAGTCCATGTTTCTTATCTTCTGGTTTTTTTATCTTCTGTAAAACCTGGGCATTTACAAATGGAAAGAGACAACTAAACATGTCTTCGATTTGAACAAAGCTATAATCAGTAGGCAAAAATGATTCCTAGATCAGGTCTACAAAAATGTCTGAGTGATCAGTTAAGATTAAACATGAAACCCTTCAGTGGGTTTTTACTGGTGAAGTCATGTGGTAATGAGGAAAGAAAACAGACCAAAAAGCATCTCCTAGAAACAATTTTCATTGAGGCCTGACTGAAGGGGAAAATGAAGCAAAATACCTACCAGAACTGATAGCAAAATTTTAATATTAATTGCCTGCACTAAGAAATAATATCTATTACAGAAAGAGGAGTGCTAGAGTCATCAATGATATCTACAGTTACAAAGACAGACAGCAAGCAAACACGGCCCATTGTAGTTTCACTGAGGGGGCCTGGATTCAAATGCAGTGTATTTTTAGATCTGTTTTTGTAGCCAAACTGTGAAAGTGTAACAGCCCATAACCTAAAACCTAGAAAAAATGGGAGTAGATTCTCATGAAAATGAGCCAATATGGATTCCAAATCCTGCTATTGTCTAGAAGGATATTTCAGCTAGAATTATTGCAGAACTAACAGATATTTGGAAATTAAAATTTGTATTTTGTAGTTACAGAGCTACATGCCAGAACTCTTTAATTTCTACTCTCTAGAACCTTGCTTTATTTTTTAAAGTGGCTTGAGTTCTAATACCTGTATACATAGCTAATTATTATAATTTATTTATACTTCAGTACACTAATGACCTATTTAAAGACACTTTCAGTAAAAGAAATCAAAACATTTGTGAGACTTTCCATCAGAATTTAGACAATAATTAGAAATAAGGAAATTCTGCTATGCATAAACACAAAGCAGAAAAACAATCAGAAATATAGCTATGCTTTTCTTAATTCATATGAAATAATTTTGAAAAAAATTGTGAAGATTAGTATGGTTGCTAAATAGGCAGAAGTTATTCAAAATTTATAAAGATGGTAAGCTGCACTGAGTGGATTACAATGTTATACTGAGGGCATCTCATTCTACTTAGGCAAGTGAAGTACAGAAAGACTAAGGAGACACATGGACATGATTATTGATCTGATAAGATTCTCTCAGAAGAGGAGAATGAAAACGGTTGAACTACTGGATTCATAAAAGTGACAATAGAACCTTGCATGAAAAAGGATACACGAATTACAATAAAATATTTCAGGAACTGTCATTTGCTAATATCTATTCAAAAGGAAAGACAGAAATAATACTTAGGAGATGGCAAGGATTTTGATTAGATTAAGTAGAATTAAAGAGTTTTCTTTACACTTTGCTTTATTCTCTTGTGGGCTGCAACTGGCAGGGTTTGATTCTTATTTGCATTTTCAGTCATTATATTTAATTTGAAATTTCTGTATTTACTTTCTATCAGAGTTATTTTCCTTTCAGTTCAGTGTCAAATCTCTCAGAAGCTGAAGCGATACACAAATCAGGTTTTCATTTGATTACACATATGTATATAATAATTTTTGTTTATATCCAAAGTGAGAGTTTGGAAATAACAGGAAGATGTGGAAAAGGAAAAGCAGGTGGTAACAAACAAGTGGTTACCAAGCAGATGCATTTTCCTTTACTGTCAGAAAACATCATCAGATCCGCTACTGATCAACCTGCAATTGCATAAGGTAGAAAAGTGGAAACATTAGAACCCCACTGAATTACTTCCTTGGCAAAAACCACTATTATTTCTCAAAAATCACATATATCTAAATTCTTAATTATTGCAAAATAATTGTAGAACTACAGAATAGCACAGGTTGCAATGGTTCTGTAGATGTCATCTGGTCCATACCTTCTTTTCTCTTTATTCAGTCTCCCTTATCAAGTATCATTAAAAGCTCTGCTATTCAAACTAGGAAGTTTACTTTCAGAGATGATATCTCCTCACTTTGTCAGATGAACTATTGTTCAGTTGTCCTCATTTCTTAGTGAGAGTTCCTTGCATATAAAAGCTAAAGACCTGGCTGCAACACAAGCTTTACAACCTTGAAAGGAATGTCTTCCCTTTCAGCAGCAGTCTAGGAAAATGTCACCTAGGTTCGTATTCCTTTGGCCATTACCTCACCTCTACAGTCCTGTTCATTTGCTGCTTTGGCAAAATTTTAGAAGAAGGACACTCCTACAGTTTTCAGACTTATGGTATGGTCATATTTCTCCAGTGTTTTCTTGGTGTGGAGCTCTTTCATCATCTTCCAAATGTCATTGTCTCTGCTAGACACAATTTGAATTCGAAATTCTAATAGAATTTTGCCTTATGTGAGTCTTGATCTCAAGCAGGGCTATTTCTGTACTGTTGATTGAAAAGGATAAAATAACAGAAAGGACATGCATGAAGATGTTCAATATGAAGCAGGTATAAGTAACCTATTCCTAAATAATCGTACTAAATAATTAAGCACTGTTAAAACCACAACTGAAAGGAGTTACATTTGTACTAAGACATTTTACTGCTCATTTAAAAATTAGTCCCTTTTCTTGTTTTTGTTTGGTTTGGGGTTTTTTATTGCTTATTTTTCAACAAGACCTCAGAAGGTTCTTAACTCATAGCACATGTGTACTTTTTCTTTAATTAGTGCTGAAGATCAGAATATGCCCCTGAATGCATAATTATTATCATCATGAAAAATGTCTTCTGAAGGTCCCCTTTGAGACAGTCCATAAAGTCAAATTATTAATGGCATTATAAAGGTATTGACAATGTTATCGTAAAAAAAATAATGAAAAGTCCCTGTAGATAATACCTAGAGATGCTGTGACCCCTTCATTTTGTCTTCACTGTGAGCCAGAACACCCTCTCAGACCACCAGTTACCAGAAAGCTCCTATCTAGAGATAAATGCATATACATGAAATGAAGCAGAAGCAGCAGTAAAAGGAAATAGCACAATGGAAATGTATCTATTGTATTCAACACTTCAAATGCCTGTTAGGTTCATAAGTTTTACACGGTGAACAATATGGGCATTATTAATATTTCACTGCTCTTTCTTGATTTRGAGTTCAGAGCAAACAAATTAGTATTATGTAAAGAAGATAAAGAGAATTTGAATGTTTGGTTTATACACTCCAAGATAGGGTACATTCTAGGATTTAGGCAATCTGTAACCTGAAGGACTGCAGGCAAACTGAAATGAACAAATAAAACAAATCTACTGAGGCTTAACACTGAGAGCATATTTGACTTCTTAAGTTGGGCATGATGCTTCAATATTAAAAGTTGTTTTATTTAAACAGAGACACAGTTAAGGTCAAGATCTTTCATTCACTAATTTTTAAAATGTTGAAAAAAAGAAAAAAAAAATCTCAACCTTACATTTCGTAGGAAGAGATGCATTTCTGATCTAGAAGGGAAATAATTAATAGAAGGCTGTACCTAATGTGAAATGGTCTACTGAAAAACTTTCAACATATTTCAATTTTCTGCTGGACTTTTTTCTGTGGATTGGATGATATCTTAAAGTCCCTTATGGCCTTCTTTTTCTGTCTTCACTGCATTTTATTTCTGTGCCCGATAGAGTGGAAAAGCTATATGGATTTACACCCTGAATCAAAGAATTAGAAATAATTTAAATTTAAAATATTCATGAGTATATTTATGTGCTGGTTTATGAGAACTACTCTTTTCAAAAAGAAAAGTACAGGCTCTTATCTTTATTCTGTTTATAAAAGGCGTGATTTGATAAGGAGGAATTCGCTCTTCCTGAAAACTGGAAACATTTAAAAATATTTAACCTTGAGAATCCAATACTTAAGTTACCTAATATTCACACATAGATAATGTTGTCTTTACTTGAAAAATACTGATTATTAGCAACATTTTCCTTCTATCAACTTTAGTAGGATTTTAGCAAAAAAAAMCCCACCAAAACCCAAGAAATTTAAATTCAACAGGTAACCATGATTCAAACTCAAATCAAGATGTTTCACTGTGGTCTAATTACAACAAAATGCTTACACAGTACCACTAGACATATGCATATTCTTGAGTTTGATTCATCACTATACAGGTCACTACACTTTTATTATCTTATAAGAACAGACTAACAGAGAAAGAGGGCAAAAACATACCCAAGCATAACTGCAACCCTGAACACCTTGTCAAACACTACTTTCAATTAGGGTTTCTCTGTGGACTACAAGTACTCTCTAAACTAGATCGACCCAGGTTTGTAGTAATATGTTGGTATGAGTGCTCTACAATGTTTAGTCTCTCTTGTTAATTTGTTACTCGAGTCCTGAACTTCAAGAAAGATTTGATACAACTGACCACCAAATTAATAAACAGCAACATGAAATTAACTTCTGTAACTATACATTAATATTATGCCTTTCAGTACTTGGAGGGGGCCTACAAGAAAGCTGGAGAGGCTTTTTACAAGCTTTTTACAAGGCCAGACAGAGATAGGAATAGGGGTAATGGCTTTAAACTGAAAGAAGGCAGGTGTACGTAGATATTAGGAAGAAATCTTTTACTGTGAGGGTCATGAGGCAGAGTAAAAGGTTTACTGGGGGAATTAACAGCAAGTCAGCAGGCCTGTCTGGTTCCGACATAGACCTCAGCACAATACATTTGTACCCATGAGAAACAGAATCTAGAAATCTAAACAACAGGGAGAAAAAACAGCAACAAGGCTGCACCTGGTGTTTTTCTGAATGCTTGAACACTGACACCACAAGTAACCAATAATAGTATATTGTAGTTAATATAGCAAATGAGTCTATTGTAGTAATTTAGTCGCCAATGGATATGTAACACGAACCATAACATTCTAACAGTCTATAAAAGATTCAGTCTCTTTCAAATAAAAGGCTATTTGCTTTAATCTGTTCAGGGGTCTATATGTGTCATGTCCATCTCAACTGCGACAGTCTACCAGAGAAGTTGTGGACTTCCCATCCCTGGAAGTGTTCAAGGCCAGGTCGGATGGATCTTTGACCAGCCTGGTCTAGTGGAAGGTGTCCCTGCCCATGGCAAGGGGGTTTCAACTAAGTGATCTTTAAGGTCTGTGATTCAATGATTCTATGAGGTGTCTCAGAGCTTGTCAGATCTATTTGGGCAGGGTTTATAACTGTAAATTCTCACCCCACTCCTGTTTGAAAGACTTTGTTAAAAATTGATACAAAGGAGCAACAAGGCAAATCATAAAGGTGCTCTAGATTGTTTTATAGTAGAAAAGAACTCACTGAGAAATTCTAAATAAAATAAAGTTTAATGTCATGAAATGCTGAAGTTCATAAACAAAGAGAAGGGAATGGAAAGAAAAGCRTAATAAAACCCAGATATTTTTAAGAATGTTGTGTAATCTTTGGTTTTGAGAATGTAAGAAAAATGTAGGCAAAAATCCACTGATGCTTTTGCAGAATCTATCTTTGAGAGAGAGCAGGTGACCTTTTAGTCTAGAGTTTCCTTCTAGTCTTGTTTGCACATCCATAGAATTTATTAGTTGTGCAAAGAAATAGTATAGCCTCAACTAGTAGTCATATGGACAATCTTACTTCCAGGTCATGAGGCTTTGCAAATTAAGATCAGTCTGACTCCAGTCACTGGAGGTGGTCACATACTTTTTCCTGTGAGTTATGTCCTGAGAGTAGAAGATATACTTGATCATTCCAAACAGACTGGCAGACATTTTTTTTTTTTWAAATGATCTTGCATAAAGCTTTTTAGGCTTAAAATTCCCTGATTTTAAGGACTTCTGTATAACTTTATTAACTAGAGATAGAACTGTTTAAAGGATACACATAATTTGATCACATTTTAGTCAAAAATACTATATCCAAAAGCTGATTTTTCAGTTATGGTATGGAAAAGGATATAACGTTCAAATCTGTTCTCTGAGGTGGAGGTTTCCACATCAAGGTAGAGCTGTTAACATTATTGCTAGCTGTTTGACAAAAATATATTATAACACTTCTGTATGGCTGGCTCTACAAAGTAAATTTCTCAGCAAAACAGAAGCTGATAGACTTTTAATCCTGTTTGTAGCATACAGTTTGCAAAGCTTTCCCAAGAGATCTCAGACTTTACTGGTTAATGGCACAGAGTGTACTCACTCTGAGCTGATTACATTCTGGTTTATAGTTACCAATTAGAGAAACCAATTACAGCTCCAAACTGTGTCAACAGTGTTTGACCTAATTTGATGTCAGTTAATCAGTTACACAAACAAATTCTGTTTCTAGAACAAATTGAATTTGAGTTAAAGTATATACAATATAAACTCTAGACCATATTTTAGATATAAAAAATGTAATCAAGTATATTGTTTAGAATGACTATTGATATGTAAAGCAGACCCTTGGAAAGAAAGCATTCTTGGAGAAGCAAAGAGTTTAGCACAGTATCTACTGACTTATAAACTGCTGAGAATCTTTAGCATTGAGCTGTTTTGTAAGAAAAAGTGAAGTACCACTTCAGCTCTTTCTTTTTTTTTCTGAAAGGATCTATTCTTATAGATTTAATATTTGTATTTCAAAAGCTGATTGTAGCATTAGAACTAGCAGGTGTATGGGTACCCATCTGCCAAACATGTGAGGTATTAGACAACTTCTTAATTTTTGTATTTAAGACCATGATGTTGTGATTGACCTAATTATATTTTGGAATTCATGGCAGCTGAAGACTTTCGTAAACACCTGAAGTTCCAAGGAATACAGAAAAGATAAAAAAATGCACATACTCTTATTTCTCTTGGATATTAAATGTTAGATATCAACTCACAGAAAATTGAAATCGGAAAAGGCAAAAGAAAAGTGCATGGCACAGGTATTGTACAGTGGCTTATAATGTAATTGCTACATGTATTTCCTGGATTCTAGATGTTCAGTCTTTGCTAATGAATATATTTTGTACTTCAGTGTTCTCTTTTTATCCCTTACTCAATGCTCTTTTTTTTTTAATGTTATTACTTTCTTATGGAATGAAAGATATTGATGTGAGATATATGCATGCACACACACACACACGCACACACAAAAGCTAAAAAAAAAATCCTCCATTTCTTTTTCAGGCCTGAGATAAAACCCATTGCATTTCATGGAAAACTCSTATGAGACTTAAAGGCTTTCATTCCAGTGTCAAGTGGGATCTTAGCTGCATGCCTCCCACAAGTACTCTCTGAACCGTTTAATAATGTTTCATCATCCTGCTTACTAACTCAGCATAAASAGTTATTGATCATATTCTTCATGTAGTGGCAAAACTATCTTTTTGAACTGATTCTAGAGGATAAGAAGTCAAGACATTTAAACAAGGAATTTCTTGTATTGTAGTACCAGTGCCATTTCCTTCTGAGGACAACATATATATTTCCACTTGTTTCAAGGACTTTGCAATGAGCTCTACCTTTCTTTATTCTTCTCAAGTTCCTTCGACTGTGATATATACTTTTTATTGCCATCAGTGAGAAAGGTATCATGAGCTTATTTGTCACAACCATAAAGTCAGTAAACAAGGGCAAGTTAGTAAAGGATAGGTCTGATTTGGTTTCCTTTCAGTCCACTCAGGAGAAAACAACGAGATATATTTTCATAAAAATTTGAGGTTTACATGTGTACTGACAGTGCAATTTATAGCCTGTCTGAACGCAAAAAATCCTGGCATGCAGAGCATCTTCTTACTCATCTAGAGTTTTGTGCCGGTTTTGACTATGACAGAGTTAATTTTCTTCATGGTAGCTATTATGGGGCTGTGTTTTGGATCTGTGCTGTAAATAGTGTTGATAACACAGAAATGTTTTCATTATCGCTGAGCAGTGTTCACACAGACACAAGGTCTTTTCTGCCTCTCACCCCACCCCACCTGTGTTGAGAGGGGACACATCCAGAACAGCTGATCCCAACTTATCAAAGGGACAACCCAGACCATATCGCATCATGCTCAGCATATAAAGCCGGAGGAAGCAGGAGTGATGGTGTTTGTCTTCCTAAGCCCTGTTGCATGTGATGGAGCCTGGCTTTTTGGAAATGGCTGAACACCACAGAAAGTGGTGAATTAATTCCTTGTTTTGCTTTGCTTTCCTGTGTGGATTTTGCCTTGCCTATTGAATTGTCTTTGCCTCAACCCATGAGTTTTCTCACTTTTACCCTTCTGATTCTCTCCTCCATCCCATTGAGGGGGAACGATTGAGCAACTGGATGGGGCTTAGTTGCTGGCTGGGGTTAAACTATGGCCAGTTGAAAAAGATGCTGTAAGGAAAACCAGTGTAATAACGTGATCTCTAGTAAAGGATTAGGCTGATCTCTAAGTGCAAACAAGTTGTTTCAACAAATAACATTAGATCAGAGTCAAAATAAAGTGAATAAGCTGAAAATCTGTACAAAAGGAAAATGGAATAAAATAGGTGGAACTTCAGGTGAGAGATCTTAATAGTTGTTCCCAATGCTAACCTTTACCGTCATAATAAGTTTCTCTGACAATGGGAGAGTTTCTTCCTACTCGATTTCCCAAGTGTCCTGCTTTTATCTTCTCTCTGACCATCATAACTAGACAGTCCACAAGAGCCCTTGAGAGTCTTTGAGACATTGCGACATCAAAAGTGTACAAAATACCAAAATACCCTGTATTGTGTTTGTATTCGTACATTATTTGTGTAGAATTTACTTAAGGTAAATACAGCTAATGAAGAAACTACCCATATAGTATGTAGATACCCTTCTGAAACAACATGAAACATTAAAGAACTGTGATGTAATCATAGTTTTTTACCCTAAGAGCTGTAATCACCGATGAAGGTAATAAAAGGAAATTCTGCTTCCTGTGTTGCCTCACGGTTCAAGAAAGATGTGTGAACTCCGATGTTCTAATCATTCTAAACTTAACTACATACTTTGTTTCAGCATAGATAGTCTTTCATCTGATAAAATGTTTCCTATCATTTTGAGAATCACTGTTGTGGCTTGAGGCAAACCTTGTACATCTTAAAATAATATGATATATAAACTATCAGTGTTTCATCAGCCACAGTCCAAGAAATATCAATATAAGAAACAAGTCTTCAAGAGAATATACCAAATGTTCATAACCTTCTCCCATAATAATGTTTCTTTCATTAGAATATCTTATTAAGAGCATTAAACTTAAACATGAGGTGAAAAAAGACATGCCTTTAGCCATTTTCCTGAAGATATCACAGCAGAGCTTTCCCAAGATGCAGTTATTTCCTCTTAGCTTCCTTCTCTTTACTCTACAGATGAAGTATACCCTRTATTAGATTTTTCTGGGCCATTAATTATTCAAGGACTTTTTCATTGCATTATATATAAAATCACTTTTGTTAATAAAAGCAGTGAAAGATTTTATGTGTGGATACCATTCAATCCTTTTGGTGGACGGAGCCTTGAATTCTGGAGTTAGGTGCTGGATGGTATCTATAACATTGAACCAACTCCAGCAACCAAGACTGTGTCCATCAAAGAGTGAAAATATGGACATAATTGGAAAGGAAAAAAAATCAGATTAAACACAGTTTCTTTTTTATTTCCATTTCAGATCATTGAAGCATTTAAAATACCAAATCAAACTGTTTTCCTAAATATGTTCGCAGAAACACAAATAATTATTTTCCACTTAAAAATAACTTAATGTAATTGTCCTTAAAAATCTTATTTGTAATTGAATGGAGAGTAGTACTATTTATTGTGTTATTGCTACATCCTTATGTCTCAATATGATAACATTTCCTTTTACAACATTTCTTCTCTCCAATTGCAGTCTGCTTTCATACCAAAGAATAGAGGTTCTTTGCACAGGGTTAGGAATATCTTCACATTAAAGCAGAAATTAAGCTCCTACCACTTATGACTCTCCATCTATCCCTTTTTCTAATATGCACTTTGGTCACTATTAATTCTTATTTTAAAAATGGAAAAATTTTTATATAAATGTATACAAATAATATATAAAATATACATTCTTCTATATAAAGTATACTAACTTAGTTTTGTTACAGAAAAATCATTGTCAGAAAAATTATTGTCATCTGACCTAAAAATCACTGTTATTCTAACGAGTATTTAACATTTGAAGTAAGAAATCATAAAACCACTAACACAAAACATTGATGATTTTTGAAATTATTAAAAGTAATCTATTCTATTCCACTTTCATTTTTATAAGAGTTTTTACATATATATAACAGAGCCTTCAGCCTGACCCCCAAAGCTGCAATCAGAGTAATTTAGACATATTCAGTCTGGACATAATCAAAATATATACTTGAAAAATAATACATAAATAGAACTAATAAGATAAATTCTACAGAATTCCTTAAATATTGTATATCCTTKTATTTTTTTATTGTTCTATAATTCTCATTATTGATAGTTGGAAGAATTTTTTTACAAACTGAAGACCGAATTTACCTAACTTGATTTTTTTATCTATCCTGTGCTGACTACAGGATTGTAATAAATGTGGGGTTTGGTCTCCAAACGCCATCTCCAGATATTTACATGTGTAAGGTTTTCTCACTTAATGGGACAGCATGTCCATTTTTTTGTGCTCAATCTATCTAAACTACCGAGGGTGGATCCTATTGTCACATTTAAGTTACTGAAACTCAATAAAAGCAGTGAGTGAAATCACTGGAAAAAATAACATAGCATATAGGGCATGAGAAGTTTTGCTGTAGTTCCATAAGTATCATTTTCCTGAGCATCAGCAACATTCACTTTACCACTATGGATCAAATTAGCTCAATTCTGAATGATCCCTTAAGCTAAACAGGGGATTTCGGTGTGTGGATTGAAGAAATAATAAAGACAAAATATACAGCAAAGCCAAACCCTCAATTGCAATGTTTTATAGTTATTTTTGAAAGAGGCCGGTAAGGATTCATGGTAAGAATTACAGTCATCTTGATTTATTTGGCTTAGTTTCCTATAAGTGTCTCTAGACAGTAAACCTCAGTTGTCAGAGTATAAGGCAGTTAAGAGTAACAGCTTGCAAGTATTAAAGATTTTGTACTGCTTTCTCTCTGCTAGAGAGAATGCTGAACCTAGTTTCTATGCCAACCTATGATTGAATTGCACATTGTACACCAGATGATTTATTAACTGATAGTTTTCTTAGAGATGTGTCACTTAAATTTCTGCTTCAATATATTGTAGGATAAGGATTTATGTAGTACATCTGCAACCTTAAATTTTAAAATTAAATGATAAATTTTCAATGAACTTATATTTCAAAGGGCTTCAACCAAATACAAGTTTGCATACTTCGCAAATGTATGTGATTTGTTTATGTATGCATTTAATTTACTTAGGTATGCAACTGACATACGCAACATTTCACAGAGCAGCTAATCCTGGAAACCATTTCCAGACATATGAATGCAAGAAAATCATCAAGAATAGACAGCATGAATTCACTAAGGGGAAAGTCATGCTTGACCAATTTGATAAAATTCTGTAAGGAAATGATTGGTTTGATAGATGAGATGTCATAGAAATAGCACTAGATAACTTTCCAAACCCGAAAGTTTTCATATAATCATAAAATCTTAGAATACGTTAGATTGAAGTGGTCATGTGGAGACCATCTGGTGTATCCACCTGCTCAAAGAAGGGCCAGCATAGATCAGGCTGCTCACCACTCTGACCASCAGAGTTGTGAGCATCTTCAAGGATGGAGGTTCCACAATTTCTTCAGCAGCCTGTCATGGTGTTAGACTGCCCTCATGGCAAAAACATCTCCAGATCTAATTGAAATTTCCTATATGGCAACTYGTGTGTCCATTGCCTCTTGTCCTATCACTGTGGAACTTCAGGAAGACTCTGCACCTGCAATTCTTTCTTCTCTATGCTCTACCACTTGGTTGCTGAAGCACAATTATATCTCTTCTTACCTTGGGCACAGCTCTCAGGTTCTCCTCGCACATTGTGTACTCCAGCCCCAGAGAATCCTGGTGATCCTTGATTGGCTTTGCTCCAGTACATCAATATCCTTGTATTGGGGAGCCCAAAACTACTCTCCCAAGTGCCAAAACAAGAGGAGCAATCACCACCCTGAGCCTGATGGCATTACTGTGKCTGGTTCATCTTGTGATGCTCAGGCTGACTTTCTCCCCTACAAAACCACTGCACATTCATGTTTAACTCGTCCATTGGGATCTCAAGTCCTTTTCTGCAAAGAAAAAAACAGGTAATGAAGAGTGAGCTTGACTTCATAGAACTAAATACAACCATTTGAGTTCTGCAACCTGTCCAATTTTTCTCCTCACTGAAGTTCTTTTTAAATAATAGATTTTCATTTTGATTTTAAGCATAGTATGGGATAAAAACTCACTATGATTTTGCACCATTAACAAAAATACTATTAACTTCGCTAGGATGTATTATTAGGTACTGTTCATTATGAACAACAAATAGAAATGAGAAACTTCCAGTAGCATTGGAGCTATCCAGAGTTATGCAGATATTCCCAAAGATGTGTGAGTAAGACTCAGAGGAAGAGGGCAATAGTTGTATTCACATATTAGTGATTGCCTACCACAGTGCCCTTCATAGCAATTTAGATGTCTGAATTATCTCGGGCTCATCCTTCTTCAGCCTGAAGTTTCTGAGAATCATAACAACATAAGCCTATTTCCATCAGTGAAGAGCTGAGCTATGTATATTAATCTTAYATACTTCATCTGTGCTAGGGCTACAGCAAGAAGTGAAAATATTCCCTGCTGTCTTTACACATTTGTAAGGTCCGGATAAGGCTGTCATCTGAATAACTTTGTACTACTTGAGTAATAGAAACCATTGTAGCAACCATTAGAAAAAGCCCTCAAGGACACCTTATCATGTTTTTTCTTTGGCTGGATCTTTCTTGTCACTATTCCAGAGAAAGAGAAGGAAATGGATCCCCCTACACCTGAATAGTGTCAGATGGCAATACACAGAACACCAGTCTTAGCATACACTGTGGATAAGCCCATTACTCAAGAAATCTCAGGATTACAATGTGGTTTTATATCTCCATCCTTGTACTTAGTGCTCTTTAGCTAAGGCAAAGGATGTAGAAATTTGCCATGTACAAAAAGAATAAATGAGCCCTAAATACAGCCTTTACTGCCTTTGACAGCTCTGATGCTGATAACGATTACTTGCATACATGAAGACTATCTCCATAGCTAGGAAAATTTTAGCTAGTCTTTGAGAATAGGTATTGTGAATGCAAAAGAGAACTAGAAAACTGAATCTAAGAGCAGAATAACATGGAATTGCCACAACTTTATACATGAAATGGATTTCTGCTTCTACATTTGGTTCCTCCTTTGCCTCTTCTCCCCTCACCTGCCCTCCTCATTCCCTTCCCTTCCTGACTGTGATGTTCTCTTGTGTTAATAAATGTGGCTACAGGTTGAAAATTACAATGGAAACACTTCTTTTTACTGCACATCAAGCAAAAGAAGTCAGCAATCAGAGTTAATTAAATATTGATGTAGGTGGTATTTTCAGACCTTGTATGTCACTTTGTTACTAATGTCAGAGTGAAAAAAATATTACCGTAGAAAGAAGTTTCCATTATCATAAGTTTTCACCTAAAGGTTTGTTTTTCTGACAATGAAGAAGATTTACAGAAAAGCTAGGAGGACTGTAGGTTAGATATACAGCTTTAATTCATTTACTGTATTGACATATACAGATTTTTTAAAGTGAATTTATATATGAAAGTAGGCAACTGTTCATACATTTTTAAAATATGTTTCTGATTTATTTGGCAACTTACTGAATGTACTTTATGAAAGTTTTACATTTATAAGCCTATAAAATATGTATCATTTTTATTTTACTAGAGAAACAGAAACAAACAGAAACACAATGAAAATTTAGTGTGCTTTGCACACATCTGGCATTGTATAAGCAGTAGTATTGTGCAAGCTCAGAATAACTTACCTTTTCCCTTTATTATGACTATTAAATGACTCTGTTTAGGACACAAGACAGCCTGTCTATCTAATCCTATTTCCAAAACATTGGCAAGATAGTGGGAGCTAAAGGAATTGTCAATGTATGAGAATCAGTATTTGAATTGCTGTAAAACTGTTCTGCTCTGACTCAGGAATTTAGTAAGGAGTTTGTTAGAAACTTTTACTTACATAGACCTGCCTTGACAAGATAGAAGATGATTGTCTTTTCCACTTCATAACCTTCAAATAACAGTATTCTTGGGAAATGTGGGAACTTCACCCAAAGAATTGTGGTGAATACAGTTAAATCCAGTTAACTGGCTGGTCACAAATGCTGTTCCCTAGGACTCAGTATTAGGGCCAGTCCTGTTAAATATCTCTATCAACTGCCTGGATGAGGGGGTGGATAGAAGGCATCTGCAGACATGCTGCACACAACATCAAGTTGGATGGGAGTGTTGATCTGCTGGAGGGCAAGAAGGCTCTGCACAGGGCTCTGGACAGGCTTGATCAATGGGCCAAGACCAACGATATGAAGTTCAACAAGACCAAGTGCTGGCCTCTACCCTTGGATCACAACAACCCCATGCAGAGCTACAGGCTGGGGGCAGAGTGGCTGGAAAGTGGCCCGGTGGCAAAGGACCTGGGGGTGATGGTCAACAGTAGCTGAGCATGAGCACAGGAGCGTGCCCAGGTGGCCAAGAAGGCCAACAGCACTCTGGCTTGTATCAGAAATAGTGTGGCCAGCAGGACCAGGGCAGCGATTGTCCCCCTGTATTTGGCTGCCTGCTGTGTTCAGTTTTTGGCCCCTCAATACAAGAAAGACATTGAGGGTCTGGATTGTGTCAAAAGAAGAGCAACAAAGCCTGTGAAAAGTCTGGAGCACAAGTCTTAAGAGGAGCAGCTGAGAGAGCTGGGGGTGTTTAGCCTGGAGAAAAGGAGACTCAGGGCAGATTTTATTGCTCTCTGCAGCTACATGAAAGGAGGCTGCGATGAGGAGGGGCTYGGTCTCTTCTCTCAGATAACAAGTGACAGGACAAGAGGAAATGTCAAGTTGTATCAGGGTAGGTTTTGATTATATAATGGGAAAAATTTCTTCACCCAAAATCTTATCATACACTGGAACAGACTGCTTAGAGAAGTTGTTGAGTCGCTATCCTTGGATGTATTTAAAATATGTGTAGCTGTGGCACTAAGGGACACGTCTATTGGTGGACCTGGCAGTGCTGGGTTAGCGGTTGAGCTTGATGGTCTTAAAGGGGTTTTCTAACCTAAATGATTCTATGATTATAACTGTGTGTCACTTACTTTGATGTCAAGAAATAATTGAATGTGGACAAGGGTTGTAACCAGAACTTTGTTACATAAAAGGAAGAATAACAGGATGAAGAAACTATTCTAGGAAGGAAGGAAGGAAGGAAGGAAGGAAGAAAAAGGAAGGAAGGAAGGAAGGAAGGATAAAAATAAAGGCCTTCTCGATTGCGTTAAAATATAAGATTCTAGATTGTAGTTGTAGGTCGTGTATCCTTGGTGAAAAGTAGTAAATTACAGAGTAAGATTCTTGGGACTTTTATGAATACTATAGTAAAACTTTATCACACATTATCAACAGTCTCAAGTCAGTAGAAATTCAGTTTGGAAAGATTCATTTCTCAACTCATAATAAACTGAAAAGAATAATCACATTTAAATACAATTGTGGTTGAGAATTTCTGCATTAATTTTACAACGTATATTTAGACTCTGAAGTTTGTTCACATCACAAATATAGATATCTAAATTAATCATCTCTACTGTAATTAGTGAAGAAAAATTGGTCTTCTGAACTGATCTCTGTCAGAGACTAATTTAGGCTATTGCTATTTTGTAGTCTAAACCGCATATTGAAAATACTCATCTATTTCTCTATAAGGTACAAATTTATCAAACACATAGCTGAACTTCTGTTTGAAATGTGCTGGCATGGGGTGTTGCTCAAATCGTACTAAGAGCTCCTGGATTTGTAGTACTTTGTGCAATTCAGGCTCCAGAGTGGAAACATTTCCCAAAATTTGAGAAGTCATCTTTATCTAGTAATATTACTTTATGGCCAACTCTAAAGTCACTGAGAATAACAGGTAAATGCTTGGCTATTATAAACTAGTATAATGTGGCTATAGTACAAGCCACCCTGAGGAGTGGGCCGGCCCGACGTCAATGGTGGGCCGTCTCCCGAGTCTAAACCACCCACATCTCCTCCCATGAGAGCTGAATGACATTGCCCGTATATGGATTCTGTTCTGGAAATTTCTTCAAAGTTTGTATCCCCATTGGACTCCTTCTCCAAGTCCCTCCCTCATCCTTTCCCAGTTGGTTGTACCCTTGTCACTCACCTCCTGGCCCTTGCCCTATTGGTTCTGATGCTCTACCCGCCTACCTTCCTACCCCTTATAAGCTGTTGTCACTGGAGATATCTTGTCTCTGATCCCTGACCCCTTCACAATAAACTCTGTTGTGGAGATCATATCAGAGATCCATCTCTCTTCTTTGCCGTCTCCCGTCACCTTCAGAGGATACTGCCCGAGTGGTCACGTCCATCCCAGGGCCGTGAGAACTGCCTGCACCTCCAATAAAGGTGTTCCCCTCCGGGCAGCTTTTGGGAAGGTCACGGCAGACACCACCAGTGCAGCTGTGACAGTGTAATTCTTTTATTTCCATTGGAGGTTACTCAGCTGGATGTGTAGTAGTAACAGGGTAACAAGAACACTGAAATATAATGTGGTAACTCAGTGAATTTGATGTTATAAAATTAAAATAAGCACCAAATAAGCACTATTCTACAGATAGAGGAGAATGAAAATTTTCATTCATGTCATTTTATCAGAAATGTTTGTTCGAAATACATTTTTAATGTGCTTTTCCGCATACTACATCCACTGCCGCTTTTCCTGCCCTTGCCTGGATTCAGCTGGATTCTCAGTCTACAGAAGCAGTTGGTCTGACAGCTTTTCACAACACGCAGTTTCGTTAAGGCAGCAGTGAAGGCACAAGGGATGAGAGACGGGACCTCTGCAACCATATTTCAAGCTTTATTTTTCTCTGCCCTGGAGGACAGGGTGCATTTCTTGAAGGGGGTTAGCAGAGAGACGATTTCCCTCTCTGTCTCTGCTGCTTTAAGGGGTAGGGATAACAGAGTGTAACCAATCCGAGTAGGGATACATGAGAGAAAACCAAKGAAACATCGCAGAGGAGGAACAAATTTAAACTGGCTAATTACATTATAGTTAGAGGGAATTTCAAACTAAGCTAACCTGTTACAAAGTTTAAGGTTCTGTGATGGAGGAGAAACGTAAAGTGAGTGATATCTAGGGAATGTTGCTATGTGGCAGAYTGCCTTTTGATAACTAAGAATGCAGCACAGCAGCAATCCACCACTTTGGGTGGTGTTGTGGTGGTGCAAGCCACCCCAGGAGGCGGGCCAGCTCGTGGTGGGCTGTCACTCGTGTCTGACACCACCCACATCTCCTCCCTCTTTAGCTGATAGACAAGTTCCATATATGGTTGGAGTTCTAGAGAATTCTGTTAGAACTGTTATCTGATTGATTCTTTCCCCAAGACCCTCCTCTTTAGCCCCCTTATTGGATGTACCCTCAATCCATCGTCCCAGACCCTCTTCCCTTTTGGCTGATGTTCTCTCCACCTACCTTGGAACCCTATATAATCCCTCATCCCGGGCTCCATTTTGTCTTTTGGTCCCTGACCCTTCCCCAATAAACATGTTGTGGGAAATCATACCAAGAGGTCTGCCTCACTCCTTTGCCTCTACCTGTCGCTAAAGCAAGATCCTGTTGCCTGCGTGGTCTCGTCAYTGGACTGAGAGTGTCATCTGCGCCTCCAGTAGAAGCTCGCCCGCTTCGGGGGCAGCTTTTGGGAAGGTCGCGGTGACCACCACCCGAGTAACGGCAACAGCTGGCGCCCGAACAGGGACCTCCGAAGGATTTTCCTCAGAGAAATCCCTGAAAGCGACCCCGAAGAACAACACCCCGGGAATTAAAAGCCACGTTCGAGGAAGCCAGCGCCTCACTCACAGAGCCTTCGTTCTAGGAGGTGAAGTAGTGAGGAGGGCCGGTAGCCAAGAGGAGGACAACGGTCGGCCCTGGGAGAGGACCACCCCTGAGAGTTTTCTTTCAGCATAAAGGCGAGGTGAGTGCCTATTTGCCACCCTTGTTTTCAGTTTAGTCCTTGCCTCTCAGGGAGTTGAGTGGAGATTTGGAGCTCCTTAAAAATGGGAGCAAAACTTACACGAGCCCAAAGAGACGTATTTATCCAAGTTTCGAGCGCCCTTAAGGGGAACCAATTTGAGTTTAGCAAAGGGAGGTTACAACGTTTTGTTCGTTGGCTTTTTGTTAATTTCCCGGAGATTTCCGTGGAGATAGTTGAGGACATTTCATTTTGGAAAAAAGTGGGGAATAGACTAACCATATTAAGAGATAGTGGGGATACCTCGGCTTCGAAGTTTTGTGCACTTTTACTGTTTTTTTATGCTTCATTTTCAAGAGGGGGGCAGGGAGACGTTAATTCCCAGTTASAACTTTCCTCCCTCCCCAACCCTAACCCTTGTCAAGTGCAGCAGGCACACTCAGGGACTGCAGCCCACGTAAATGTGCAGGGCTGCAACCGACTCCCTGCCAGTCCCCGTACCTGTCTGAACCCTTCTCTGGGCGGGAAGGCGCTGCCTGCTCAGAACTCTTCCCTCACCCTCTGCCCTTACCCTCATTCCTATGTTTCGTCCACCCCAATAGAATCTATAGGGAAAGATGGCACCGGCTGCGTGGCAGGCTCCGCCATCTTAAACATACAAGGTGGGAACACATCACAAAATGGCGGTACGGGATACCTACCTGACACTCCTCATATACGTCTTCCCTGCCTCCTCCCTCTGCATCGGGGGTTGATGTAACTGCGTCAGGCCCCGCCTCTGCGTCGATTATGCATGCGTCGGGCCCTTCCCCTAACACTGGGACACGCCCCCCAGTCCAGGGTCCTCCCATTTCTGGCTTAGACTCCGCCCCCAAGCTTGGCCCTTCTGGTTCCCATGCTATCGGAACCGGAAGTGGGCGGAGGCTTGGCCGGAAGTCGGCCATCTTGGCTAGGCCTATTCCACCAATGGCCTTGCCGGAGGATGATGACCTGGACTCCGATATTGAGGACAATTGGGATAAGATGCGGAGGGACGCGATAGCGGATGGGGAGTGGGATATGGCGAACCGCATAATGGTCACACCGGTCACCTACCGCAGGGGGGGACATCCAACTTGGGCCCCTCTTCCATATGCACATATGAAAGAACTGTGCAAGGTGGCAAGGAGCCACAGTAGGGAATCCCCATACTTCAAAAATCTCTTTAATGCCACCCTAGCCGCGCATGTGTTTACCCCCCATGACTTGAAAAATTTGTTTTCATGTCTATTATCACCTGCTGAATGCTTACTCTGGGAAAGGGCTTGGAAAAGGGCGTTGAGGGATCTCCTCACCAGATATCGTACAGATGAGGCTATTGCCCATCTGACGATGGAACATATTAGTGGGGAAGGTAATTGGGAGCGCCCCCAAGAACAGGCAGACGCCATGCCTGAGGCAGTCCTCCAAGACATAAAAGGGGCGGCTGAGAGAGTGTTTCTGTTAACACCGACCGAGACAACGCGCATGCAATCCTTTTCTAACATAAAACAAGGCCCAGAGGAAACATTTATACAATACATCAATAGACTTAAAGATGCTATTGAAAAGCAAGTCGAAAATAAAGAGGCTCAAAAGGCGTTAATGACTGTCATCACAAAATCAAATGCCAATGAGACCTGCAAAAAGATCCTTGTGACTCTCCCATTAGATCCACCACCTACGCTCAATGCCATGCTGGAAGCATGTGCCTCTAAGGCTTCCCAAAATGTCTTGATAGCACAGGCAGTAGCACGAGAAGTCGCAGACGTTATGGCTGTGTCAATGAGGGAAACGCGCTGCTACAATTGTGGGGAGCTAGGTCATTTTATTAAGGACTGCCCAGTTAATKAAAAAGTCCCTGAGTCCTCTTTTGCAGGCCCGCGGAGGCCACCACCAAGATGACAGCAATTCCAGAAACCGCGGACAAAAAACTTCCGGTGGAGCGCGTGGCGGCCACGCGCTACGACAACAAATGCGAGGCCACCAACCTCCATCGTGCCTGCAACTCCTCCTCCTAGGAGGAGGTAAGTGACTGTGACTATATAAATGAAGAGGACCGGGTGGCTAGGGCACTTTGTCACCTTGAGCCCGGAACAYGCCTAACACTATGTGCAGACCTCACGATTGATTTTATGGACTCGGACTGGCATACCATTTCGACAGACTTTAGAAACCCCCATGGACACATTAGAAATGCCCTTGTCTTTAAGGACCCTATAGTGGCACCTGAGAACATCTTCGTCACCCCACAGGTAGCCACAATGAAACCAGGGGATAGCCTGCTTATAGAAGTTCATTGCACCTCACCACCATTTTGGCTCACTCAGGGAACCCCCGTGGCACAGGCATATATATTACCTGAAGCGTGGGACACTAACCAATCATCAGATAGTGTCTATTGGGAAGAGGTAGTGGGTCCGGACAAGCCAACTTTGGAGTGCCGGCTCCGATGCCACACGTCGGAGCATACATTAAGAGGGATGGTTGACACCGGAGCTGACGTTACTATCATAGCTCGCTCCGATTGGCCCAGGAATTGGAAATTGGAGACCGCGAACGGGAAATTAATGGGCATAGGCGGAACAGCCGCTTCTATGAGAAGCAAAAGAAACATCCTAGTTGAGGGACCCAAGGGACAGGTCGCGACCATCCGACCATTCGTGGTTGCAGCAGGCCTCACTCTATGGGGTTGGGACCTGTTGTCTCAATGGGGCACTCGACTGGAGATCCCTGCAACATCAAGGGATTTTCAGTCGGGGCCACTGTGAAGCGCGCCATCCCACGCTTAAATTGGACCACCGATTCCCCGGTGTGGGTTGACCAGTGGCCCCTCTATCGAGACAAATTGAGCACACTCAATGCCCTAGTGGAGGAGCAGTTGGCAAAGGGACATATCGTCCCAACCAACAGCCCTTGGCATTCACCGATCTTTGTGTTGCAGAAGCCAGGCAAGGATCGGTGGAGGCTCCTCCACAACCTCAGAAAAATCAATGAGGTCATTGAAGACTTCGGTCCCCTGCAACCAGGAATGCTGTCCCCAGCGATGTTACCACAGTCTTGGAAGCTGGTTATCATAGATATTAAAGACTGTTTCTTCAGCATACCATTGCACCCCTTGGATGCACCACGTTTCGCCTTCTCCATACCACCCCTCAACAGGCAGGCTCCACTACGGCGGTACCATTGGAGAGTTCTCCCTCAGGGAATGAAGAACTCACCAACTATTTGCCAGTGGTACGTCACCCACTTCCTCTGCCCTATCCGGGAGAAGTTCCCAAAGGTGATTATATATCACTGTATGGATGACATCTTAATTTGTGCCGAGAAACAAGACCTAGTGGAGGAAGTGCTTCAAAATGTTATGGATACTCTAAAAGAGGCGGGCTTTGCGATACAAGATGAAAAAATCCAAAGGGCAGAACCATGGAAATATTTAGGTCATCTCATTCGGGAGCGTACAATCACTCCCCAACAGCTGCAAATTAAAGACAACCCGCGGACGTTGAGGCACCTCCATGAACTCTGTGGGACTATTAACTGGATTCGGCCCCTCTTGGGAATTACTACAGAGGACTTGGCTCCACTGTTCAACCTACAGAGCTCAACTCACCCCGAGAGTTAACGCCGGAGGCCAGGCATGCCATTGCTAAGGTCCAAGAAGCTCTGTCGTCCAGACAAGCACACAGATTCAACCCCAGGTTACCATTCCAGCTGGTCATACTTGGTAAGTCACCCCATTCTTACRGGCTGATATATCAATGGGACACAAATCAAAAAGATCCCTTAACCATAATAGAATGGGTGTTCTTATCCCATAAACCTAAAAGAACACTCACTATGTATCCGGACATTGCCGCTCAAGTCATCCGGAAGGCCAGATTGCGCCTCCTCACCCTTGCTGGGTGTGATTTTGAGTGCATCCGATTAGGATTGGAGACGGTTGAAGAGTTGGAGGCATTACTCCAAACTAATGAAGGACTTCAGTTTGCCCTTGATGGCTATTCCGGTCAAATTTCTATCCATAAACAAAGTCATAAATTATTAAATTCGGAATTTAATCTGGCTCCAAAAAGCATCCAAAGTTTAAATCCAGTCAAAGGTCTCAACATCTTTACTGACGGCTCAGGACGATCCAAGAAGGTGGTTGTAAAGTGGATCGATCCAAACACCAACCAGTGGGTAGAGGAGGTGCAGTGGGTTGAGGGTTCCCCTCAACTCGCTGAGTTGAAAGCTGCCGTCATGGCCTTTGACAAATTTAAAGATCAACCGCTGAATTTGATAACCGATTCGGCCTACATTGCCAGGGTAGTCAGAAGGGCAGAACACGCTCATCTAAAGAAAGTCTCTAACAAACAGTTACACCTGTTGCTCTTGCAACTGATCTACCTGTTGTCCCACTGAGAGCAACCCTTTTTCGTGATGCACACCAGATCACGCTCAGGCCTTCCAGGCTTTATTGCAGAGGGCAACGCAAGGGCTGATGCAGCAGCAATGGTCGTGATGCAACCAAATGTCCCTAACATATTCGAGCAGGCCAAAATAAGTCATCAAATGTATCACCAGAATGTTCCTGCATTAGTCCAAATGTTTCAGCTCTCTAGGGAACAAGCTAGGACTATTGTAAGCACATGCCCGAACTGTCAAAGCTACCAATTACCATCATTAAGACATAAGGGGGTAAACCTGAGAGGGCTTCGAAGTAATCAATTATGGCAATCAGATGTCACACACTATTCTCCATTTGGACGTCTTAAGTATATACATGTATCAATAGATACATTTTCAGGAGCAATATTCGCATCCGTACATGCTGGGGAACAAACCAGAGACATCATTAGTCATTACCTGAGAGCTTTTGCAACATTAGGAGTTCCAACGGAAATAAAATCTGACAATGGCCCAGGTTACACATCCAAAAGAATGGGAGACTTCTTCCGCCAATGGGGGATAAAACATACTACCGGCATACCCCATTCCCTGACGGGACAAGCCATAGTTGAAAGAGCACACTTAAATATAAAGAGAGTCCTTGACCAGCAAAGGGGAGGAGAAGAAYTGAATTCCCCTATAGAGAGAATTTGCAAAGCACTTTTTACAATAAACTTCTTAAATAATACCTTTGAGGAACCCGATCCTCCAGTGTTCCGACACTTTGCAAATTCAACACGCGCAAAGCTAGATCCTAAGCCACTGGTGATGGCCAAGGACCCCGAATCATTACAGATTCAAGGGCCGTATAAGCTTGTCACCTGGGGGAGGGGATATGCATGCATTGAGACACCCAAAGGACCGCGTTGGTTACCAGCCCGATGGATTAAGCCATTCTTTCAAGACTCTCAGATTACAGGAAAAAACTCACTGTCAAAACAATGACAATGGAAACGAGAAAACAGCAGCGTGCAAAAGGAGGAGACGAAAGAACGTCAGCTACAATGACAACATTGACAGGGACCTGTCCCACTCTTCGACTGGGCAACCACATATTTTTAACATAGAGATCTGGTAGAACTCTACCCGTATCTTCCCTATTGTGCTTCCCTTCCCTATCATTACTCACAAAAACTAAAAGTGGGGGAATAGGAGAAAAGGAGGGAACAGGGAAAAATAATACTACGTTCAATAACCTGATTACACTTGATTATTTATCCTATTTAAAAATTTTCTTTTAGAAAATCCAAAGCAAAAGATGGCCCAACCAGAGGAGAAAGCATACCACCTGTGGATCCTTCTGTGGACCATCCTAGCCACAAGTGGAGTGGATGCGTGGATTGTCCTGCAGCCGAGATCGAACGTATGGGTCACCCTGGCCAAGGCTATAGCACAGAACCATCTTTGTATGAAAATATTGGGGGTAGGAGATCCACTTTCCACCTGCCTGGTCAGGATTCCGCTTACAAGCAGAGATTACATGTATGCAGGGAAAAAACCAAATCCGGTCAACACCTGGGACGAGTGGGTACGGATTCTCCCGCATGCAAAAGAAGAACCCCAGGAACTGGCTCTGCTGGAGTCTTCCAAAGCCCAATTTTGTGTAATGTTTGGTTATAAATTGGCAAACTTGGAATGGTTAGAATTGGACCGCATGTGAAAAAGTTACACAAGAGACATGAATCCGGCCAAAAGAGATTACTTAACTCCGTTCTGGTGTAACTACACCTCCCACACCATATCCGCATCCACTGCAGAACCCAGGCAGCTCCCTAAGGGAGTGTTTCTTATCTGCGGTGATCGGGTTTGGTCCGGAATCCCATCTCATCTCCGGGGAGGTCCTTGTACGTTCCGTAAGCTTGCTTTACTTAGACCAAATAAAACTCAAATTATTAATTGGCGTAAAACCCAATCRACTAAACAAAAAAGAGATTTGGCCCAATTGGACGAGAATTGTGATAGCAGAATTGTCGATTGGTCTCATTCGAGGAAAACGGCTGTGTCCGTCCTGCTGCCTTGGGTAGCAGCCGCTAAAGCCCTTGGAGACATTGGCCATTTAGAATGCTACCTAGGAAAGCAGGCCAACTTAACGTCCAAGGCTCTGAGCCAACTTCTGGAAGATGAAGAGGTAACCAGGCAGGCAACCCTGCAAAACAGAGCGGCGATCGATTTCCTGCTTCTAGCCCACGGCCATGGGTGTGAGGAGTTCGAAGGGCTCTGCTGCCTAAATCTAACATCAAACAGTAAAAGCATCCACTCCACCATTCGAAAGATCACAGAAAGGATTGACGACCTAAAGAGAGAAGCCACGGGATGATTCGAGAACCTATTCAAGAACTCTGGGTTGTCGGGCTGGGTGATCTCCATCATTAAGACCGTACTCTGGGTTGTATTCCTTCTTTTCTTAATTCTTTGTGKTTTTGGTTGCCTCAAAAGGCTTTTCCTAAAGTTAGTCAATTCTCTTTTAAAAACAAGAGAAGGGGGTGATGTTGCGGTGGTGCAAGCCACCCCAGGAGGCGGGCCAGCTCGTCGTCAATGGTGGGCTGTCACTCGTGTCTGACACCACCCACATCTCCTCCCTCTTTAGCTGATAGACAAGTTCCATATATGGTTGGAGTTCTAGAGAATTCTGTTAGAACTGTTATCTGATTGATTCTTTCCCCAAGACCCTCCTCTTTAGCCCCCTTATTGGATGTACCCTCAATCCATCGTCCCAGACCCTCTTCCTTTTTGTCTGATGTTCTCTCCACCTACCTTGGAACCCTATATAATCCCTCATCCCGGGCTCCATTTTGTCTTTTGGTCCCTGACCCTTCCCCAATAAACGTGTTGTGGGAAATCATACCAAGAGGTCTGCCTCACTCCTTTGCCTCTACCTGTCGCTAAAGCAAGATCCTGTTGCCTGCGTGGTCTCGTCACTGGACTGAGAGTGTCATCTGCGCCTCCGGTAGAAGCTCGCCCGCTTCGGGGAAGCTTTTGGGAAGGTCGCGGTGACCACCACCCGAGTAACCACGACAGGGTGGGAGTGTTGATCGGCTGCAGGATAGAAAGGATCTGCCAAGGGATCTGAACAGGCTGGATCAATGAGCAGCAAAAAATGGCATGAGGTTCAACAAGGCCAAGTGCCGGGTCTTGCACTTGGGTCACAACAACCCCAGGCAGCGCTACAGGCTGGAGGCAGAGTGGCTGGAAATTGACCTAGCTGAAAAGGACCTGGGGGTTCTGGTCAACAGCAGCTGAACATGAGCCAGGAGTGTGCCCTGGTAGCCGAAAAGGCCAATGGCATCCTGGCTTGTGTCAGAAAGAGTGTGACCAGCAGGACAAAGGCAGCAATTATCCCCCTGTACCCAACACTGGTGAGGTCGTACCTCAAATACTTTGTCCAGTTTTTGGGCTCCTCACTGCAAGAAAGACATTGAGGATCTGGATTGTGTTAAAAGAAAAGCAACAAAGCTGGTAAAGATTCTAGAGAGTAAGTCTTATGAAGAGCATCTGAGGTCTCTGGAGTTATTTAGCTTGGAGAAAAGGAGGCCCAGGGGAGACTTTAACACTCCCTGCAAGTACCTGAAAGGAGGATGTAGTGAGCTGGATGTCAGTCTCTTCTCCCATGTTACAAGTGACAGGATGAGAGGAGATGTCCTCAAGTTATACCAGAGTAGGTTTTGGTTATATATTAGGAAAATTTTTTCACTGAAAGAGTGGTTAAGCTTTGTAGTGGGCCACTGAGGAAGGTGGTGGAGTCACCACTTCTGGAAGTATTCAAGATACAACTGATACAGATACACAGCACTTCACACTATGGTTTAGTCGACAAAGTGATGCTCAGTGAAAGGTTGCACTCTATGATCTTACTTTTCCAACCTCTATGATTCTACAATTACTTGAAATATAACTGACTTGTTTTTGAAAAGTATGTCATATTAAAGCCCTGAAATCTAAGAGGTTTTACAGGAACATCAGAAGATGGTTTATTCAAAGCAAACTAAAATCCCATTATCACAAGAAACACTGAAATTTGAAGAAACAATTATTGGATTACTTCAAAATTCACTTCCAGTTAAGAGATCCCTTAATTTATTTTGATAAAAGCATCCATATAATTACTCCTGAAAAAAAAAGAACCAACTCAAACTGATTTTGTTGCAATAAAAAAAATCCTGGCAAAAGTCCCCTTTGAAACCAACAAAGACTCTGTTGCAGAATACAATATTTTGATAGAGATATTCATTCTCATTGGCTCAAGCAATCATTTCTCCATGGTGCAGCATAACACCCAGCATGTTTTTATGATTCAGTCCCAGTAACACTATATCCCTGTTAGCRTGATTAATCAGCCCAAACAGAATACAGCTTGGGTTTAACTCTCCTGCTGCTTGCTGCAGAGCTGAATCAGTCAGGGCCAGTTAAGGAAGTCTGCACTTGCCTGTGCTGCACAGTACAGGCATGACCTGTGACTCTCGGCTATGATGATATAATATTATTTCCAAGCCACTATCTAATTATCTTTCACACATACCATTTATTTGTTCACAGTGGAGGGCACTGCACTGTAAGAATTGATCAGGAACTTTGCTGTGTTGTAGTTTTTCAGTAAGAAATGTCTGTTGGTCAAGGAATAAAGAAACCCACATATTATCTCAAGGTCTTACCTGCTAATATTTTGTCTTCAATTAAACCAGGGGAAAAAAAAATTCAAAATTCTTAACATGTAGCATTGGAAATTATTTAATGCAAGGTTGCTATTTCCTGCTAAAGTATAATGTGTYTGTTATTGCTCCAGATCACCAGCCGAGATCTCAGTGTTTTTGATGATAATTGTTTCCTCTCCTCTCCCTTTCCGGACAAGTAACAGAAGTAGATAGGCAGAGTTTCGGGGTCTTTTGGCACTGCAAAACATCAGAGAATAATTGTTTTTAAATGTAGTATTTAAGTGTATTATTCTAGGCCTGACACAATAAAGGGCTTTGTCTTGTTGGTTTTGCCTTGTTTTGGTTTGTTTTTTTTTTCATTTGTTTGTTTTTGTTTTTAATAGAGTAAATCAAAAAGGAATAAACATGGGAACAATTCAGGAAAATTGAACTTGAGATTCACACTTTCCCCAGTGATCAAGAATGATGTCCCCATTTTAATCAATAGAAACAATTAAATACTTTTGGATGATTATCCATTTCATTCTAAAATAGGCACACAAGTTAAAGCACATGTATCGGCCACTGTAGGTACTGAGACTGTTTATGACAGACTTAGACATCAGCTGACTAAACAGAAGGGCTTTGTTCAACCGAGAGGTCTGGGAGCAATGTGAGATGCCCAGTACACAGTCTTAGAACCATAGAATGGTTTGGGTTAGAGGGGACCCTGAAGATCATCTAGTTCCAAACCCCCTGCCACAGGCAGGGTTACCTTCCACTAGATCAGGTTGCTCAAAGTCTCATTCAACCTGCCCTTGAATACTTCTAGGGATGGGGCATTCACAACTTCTCTGGACAACCTGTTCCAGTGCCTCATGACCCTCACAGTAAAGGATTTCTTCCTAATATCTACTCTACACCTGCCCTCTTTCAGTTTAAAGCCATTAGCCCTTACATGTCCTTGTAAAAAGTCCATCTCCAGCGCTCTTGTTGTCCTCTTTAGGTACTGGATGGTCTATAAATTATCCCCAGAGCCTTCTCTTCTTCGGGCTGAACAACAGAACTCTCTCAACCTGTGTTCATAGAAGACATCCTCCAACTCTCTGAACATCTTTGTGGCCCTCCTCTGAACCTGCTCCAACAGGTTCACATCTTTCTTGTGTTGAGGACCCCAGAACGGAAGTAGAGGGCCAGAATCACCACCTTCAACCTCCTCAAGATGCCGCTTTTGATGCAAGTCACAACGTAGTTGATATTCTAGGCTGCAAGTGTACATTGCCAGGTCATGTTGAGCTTCTTGTCAACCAACACCCCCAAATTTTTCTATTCAGGACTGCTTTCAATTCATTCTCTGTCCAGCAGGTGTTTGTGCTTGGATTGCACAAACCCATGTGCAGGACGTTGCAGTTGGCCTTTTTGAACTTTACAAGGTTCACACAGGCTCACCTCTCAAGCCTGTCCAGGTGCCTCTGGATACCATCCCTCCCCTCCGGTGTGTCAACCCCACCACACAGCTGGGTGCTGTCAATAAACCTGTTGAGGATACACTGAATCCCACTGTCCATATTGCTGACAAAGATGTTAAACTGTGCTGATCCCAGTGCCAGCCCCTGAGGAGCACCACTTCTCCACAACATTGGTCTCCACTCAACTTTTCCCAAGCTGAGTMTGTTTTGCCCATGATCATAATTCATGGTTGATCTCTCTGCTGTTATCTTCACCCATGAGCTTTTTCATCTTATTTTCTCCCTCTGTGTTGTTGGGGAGTGAGAGTGAGAGCAGCTGGGTGGAGTTTGGCACTCAGGCAAGGTCAACCCATCACATTTATACATCATGACAAACGTTAGCATTATTAACTATGTGAGTTTCAGCACATCTTATTGGACACAGATAGCTTCATATACATTTTGTGCTATTAATCATTTACAGTGAGAATACAATACCTGTGTAAGAATTATGATATCTGATGTATTATATGAATCATTCTTAAGGACCTTACAGAAAAATGGCAAGAGTATTGCTTATTTAATTATTTGAGGGTTTCATCTTTGTTTGTATCTGGAACTGAATTTGTGCAAGCATAGATGGGTTGAAAGCAAATTGTAAAATGACAAAAAAAAGTAAACAAATAATTATGCAAATAACACACAATTTCTAAGCTTCAGGCAGATTGCTTAGTGCAGTTTCGTAAAATTGAGCTCTCAGAAGTAAAGACTTGGGGAAACATGTCCAGACTGACAGAGTGAGTCAGTCAGGAAGGCCCAGGAGATCAGAAATAGTGTCTGAGGTTTTAGCAGTACAACACTCATAAAATTCTAATCATACTCTGGAGGCAAAGAACAAAGGCTGACTCTGTTTCTCTTACTAAAGGATACTATGGATGTTTTGTTAAGATGTAGAGGTTTCAAAAAGAACAGGAAACCTATCACCAAATACTTTAGGGGCTGTTGAGACAAGCCCAGACAACCGCTTGATCCTGAAGAATATAATATCCTGAAGAATGCAAGAGGCCAAAAATAAAATTCTAAAAAAAGCCCCCAAATTTTCTTTTCTCGATCAGGCTTTAAACATAACAATATATTTTTATACCAAATATTTGGAATGCCTGTGCTAAAGAAACTTTTGGTTTGATTAACAAAATTCAAGCAAATGAAACTTTCTCATGAGCTGAAAGAGTCATTTTCTGTCTCAAAAAGTTTTGTGACTGACATAACATTCYCTTCATCACAAAAGCATGCTAAAAACTGGAGTCATACAATGTGGCTGTGCTCAGTGCGACACATTGTGAAACATATCCATGTTGTGCACAATATACGGAAAATGTGATTTCTTTGTAACTTCAGTTCACCATAGGATTCCCTTAAATATTAGTCCTCTGCTACTGCACAAAATTCACGATCAGCTCAGCAGTAGGTTGGTTCTGATTAGCCAGCACCAAGCAGTTATCGCCTCTTTTTTCTCAGTCATCATCCTGTGAAAAAGAAAGAAGTGGAACATCATTTTGTGATGAGCTGGGAGACTGCTGAAATCTAGGAAAGTAAATTTTCATTTTAAAAGGCAAAAAAGAACAAGAATACTGATGGAGTAGCTTTCAATTTGTTCTAGGTTGGAATTGCGTTATAAACTAAAACAAAGTAAATACTAAAAAGGATAAGAAACCATTACTATTTAGAGCTGACATTTTCAACTTTCTTGGCAGCAAAATAGGAGTCCTGCTTCATACACTCAAGTACTTTTAATAGTATGTTATAACACCCACACTCAGAGGTAAATAGACTGTTACATAAAACCTTAAAATCTTTGTCAAATTTTAGTAATTTTCTCTTCCAGAATCCCCACCCTTTTACCGAGTTAAGGAGACTTAAATTCTAGGCCACTACATAATGTTGTGTTTACTCTCCAGCTAGGAGACGGCTCTATGTGACCATATCAGAAGAGATTCTGTGTAGTAAAAGTCAATACTTCCTTAGGAGAAGTGTCAAAAATGGATAGCTTGATTAAGTATCAAATATATGAATAACATAAAGAATTTGGAGAAAAGTTTCAGTCTGGGTAGTAGTCTCACAAGCCTTAAAAAAAACTCGCCCCTGTGCAGAAGTGTATTTAAAGAAAGAATATTTTGCAGCAACTGCGACTATACAAGAAACTGAACAGCTTCTTAGCTTGTTGAACCAGGTGGATCAGAACTAAAGTATGTGTACTTTTAAGAGTTGTCATCTTTGTTTATGGACAACTAGCTCAGGAGGGTTCTCTGTACATAGTCTTCATACTATAGCTTTGAAATTAATACTTATTCAACATGTGGTCTCAGGCTATCTGGGGTCATGTCCCACGGGAACTGGGATAACTGGTTCCTCCTCAAAGGGGCTAGAGCCCCAACAAAAAATTGCCGAGGGAGTGGGATGTTCCCAGCTGTACTGCACAGGCTAATCTTAGGAGGAGATATGTGATGATGTTTGGACAGTTGTTTCCTTACAATAAATATTATCAGAATATTTTTGATATGCAGAACAAAGGGAAAAGGTATGCCTGAAATTAATTTCTTCTAAATTTTATAAACATATGCTTTTCTAATTCAGTTGCTTAGACAATGTACTTTTTTTGTGTGTTATGTTGTTCAGTGGCTCATAATTGTTTAACTTTTGTAGTAGTAGGTCCCGGCGTTAGGCTGGTCTCCACCTCAGCGCCAGGCACCCGTGCCTGAGGCTTGGTGCTCTCCACGCAATGCGCCTGTGGATGGCCCCGAATGTGTCTGCCCCAGGGGAGACACAGACCAACACGCAGATGACTCAGGGGACCACGCAGGAGACAAAGGGTTGGGAGCGGGGTTCTGGCTGAGACAAGCCTCAGAGGAGAGAGCCCCCGAGCGCAGGGGAGCATCAGCTTGAAAGGGGAGGGAGAAAGGGGAGGAGCAAAGGTATACAGCCAATGCGGGATAAGGTAGAGGGACGATCTGAGGGTCCATTAACCAACAACGATAACTGAGGGGAGCGTACAGAGTATGACAACCAATAGTGAACTGAATACAGGASAACTTTCTAGAACGCAGGGTGGAACAGAGGTTTGACTGATAGCCTCTCCCTTGCTCAACCAGGGAGAGAAGATGGTGAGAGAGAGGGTGGTCCTCAGACACTGGTTCCGCTCTCCGACTCCTCCTCCCTAGAGGAAGGGTTCAGCATCGGAGGCGGGGTCTGTGATGTCAGCTAGGGCAATCTGAGGAGAATGACCCACCACAAACTTTGCCCCCAAATGGTACAGTAGTGCCTCTGTAAATTAAGTATTCTCTGAATGCAGTTTCAGTGGAGATGTATTCCTTCAAAGGGAAGGACTTTCTGATGATGAATCCTAAAACTTACTATATTGGATCAGAGGGCTGGTCTATCCTTTTCCAATTAGGATTTCTATTATTGAAGGTCAGAGTTTGTTTAGGAAGATATATAAAATTTTTAATATCATTTTACATTGATTATAGACTATAGTACAGACCAATCTGCTGCAGAGTCTATCTCTGTCTGAACCCTCTCCAAACACAAAGTGACTGTGAGATGGGGAAACAGACTCTCTCATTTTCATTGTGCATAGTCGTCTAGTGATTTGATACAAATTCTCTGTAGTTCATGCAGTGTTTTAAAGTAGTGACAGCAGTACGTGGTGTATGATAGGTGTTTTTTTCATATTTCTTCCAGAAAGCATCTGTAAGTACTCTGTAAATCACCCTGCTCTAGAATTTTGCAGATGTCACAAAGGCAAAAATATTTTGATTAGAGTATATCAGGAAATGTGGCTTCACAAACATATTACAAGCTGATTACAAGTTGTAAGGCTACACTTACATAATAAGAACATCACTGAGTTGCGACTTACTATAATTAAAAATGTCAGCCAATGGTCTGTTACTGATAACAATTTTATTTAAAATACAGAAAAGATTATATCTTATGCCCCCAGTTTAAACCCCTCTGTGTCACATCCCATGTCTTTGTGAACCGTATAAATGACTTGCACTCCCAGCATTGATTTGTAGATTTATCAAAAGCCTGTTGATAATTTTTTGCTCCCCTACTTCTAATTTAATAAAATCACTATTGTCTATTTGTCATTTGTGCTGGTTTTTGTTGGGGTAGAGTTAATCTTCTTCATAGTGGCTAGTATGGAGCTGGGTTTTGGATTTGTGCTGAACACAGGGCTGGTAACATAAAGATGTTTTTGTTATTGCTGAGCAGGGCTTGCACAGAGCCAAGGCCTTTTCTGCTTTTCCTACAGCCACACCAGCAAGGAAGTTGTGAGTGCATGGGAGGTTATAGGAGATACAGCCAGGCCAGGTGACCCAAACTGACCAAAGGGATATTCCTGACCATGTGACATCATGCTCAGTGTATAAAGTGGGGGGAAGAAGCAGAAAGTATGTTTGGAGTGGTGGTATTTGTCTTCCCAAGTAACCATTACATGTGATGGGGCCCTGCTCTCCTGGAGATGGCTGAACACCTGCCYGTGAGAAGCAGTGAATTAATTCTTTCTTTTCCTTTGCTTGTCCGCACAACTTTTGCTTTTCCTGTTAAGCTGTCTTTATCTCAATGCACAAGTTCTCTTTTATCCTTCCAGTTCTCTCCCCTGTCCTGCTGATGGGAAAGTGAGCAAGCGGCTGTGTGGTGCTTGGATGCCAGCTGGGGTGAAACCACAACATCAGCCTATTCATAGCAAGTAAAATTGCCAAGGTTATCCACTTCAGCAACTTTCTCTCCACAGATAGGTCCAGGAGGTCTCATAGTACATCATTTACAAATTATACCTTTACACTGGTGTTTATATTCACTGAGGATAATGCTTTCAAAAGCTTTCTTGAATGCCCATGGAAAGTGCAATTTACATCCAAACACTTACGTGTCATTAGTACTTTCTGAAAAATAATCCTGTTCATGCAAGAGGAAATAGGAAGGAAGGATTCACTGTAGCTGACAAATTCCCAGAACCAGCAGTCTAAAATGTTAGGAAAACTGAAAGCTGGCAAAACTGTTGGTGATGTTATCAACTTGTTTCATGGCAAAGCACTGCTGATTGTCAGCAGAACAGTATAGCCACCTCATGTATTGCACACTCTGCATGAATATAATTCAGTCAAGGGTGTAAAACTAATTAGCTGTTCTGTCCTTAAGACATGGTCAGATATTAGGKGTGGAACCTAAATATTTGAGCCAACCACTATTGCCATGCCTAACTTCTTGCAGATACAAAAGCAATAGAATTGAAAGAGACAGAAATGTTATCTCAACACTAAGTAACCTCTCACATATAAAATCAAAAGGATGGGAAGGGAAGGGAAGATAAGTTTGATCTCATAATGATTAAAAAGTGACATTGCAACTATGATCATTTTTAAATGTTGCCTTTCCAAAGAACAGGAAATAACAATATAAGAATTGCAGAAACTGAGAGTTCAAACAAGGTATTGTAATCAATGTATATAAAATTGAGGACAAATAAACATTTTTATATCCTAAGGAAATTTATAAAACTTTGTACCAATTTAAAATAAACATCTAAATGATCTAATGGAGAATGCCAGATCTAATGACAAATGCAGTGACGAAGTAGAAAAGACTTTTAGTTAGTTAAATTCACAATACTAGAAGAAAATCCATATAGATCCTTTTATACCAAGATAGATGTTTTCGGGTGACCAATAGATGTGAATTGCCTTTAAAATAAAAATAAAAAAGCCCCATACAATTCTAGAAATTAAAGAATTAAAATACTTATATGTTTATTATCATWCTCCAGAGATGGTAAGTTACTGAAGTATAATGCACTTGAACCAAAGGCTTTTATCCCATTAGTTTGAATCAATCTATTGTCATTTAGAATGAAGAAAGGAAGAAATGAAAAATCTTTCTGTATATCACCTGCAGATCAGAGTCTGAAAAAAGAGTATCTATTATACAACAAGATTAAAATATTGCTGTTGAAAAAAAACCCCAAACCAAAAAACCTCTAAAAAAACAAACCCAACCTCTTCCAAAATTTTAAAAGATACCAACAAAAAACCACAGCCCCAAACCCTCCCAAACACCTCTCGGTATCATTGTCAGTGTGTGCTTGTGTTCATTTCGAAGCTCAAAGCCTAAATGTTTTGCTTTCCAAATTTCTTGCCTAAATATTTTGTAGCTTTTCTTGAGGCCCCTCCTTAACACCACTGTTAGAGCCATAACAGAGTTGAATTAAGGTTCCTATTTTAATAGAAAGGTATGTTGCTGTTCAGCTGAAACAGTATTAAGAGTAAAAAAACAGAATTAGTGAATAAATTTTTTTGCTGTGCTAAAAGCAGACCCTTATATGTAAATAAAATAATTCTTAGAACTTTAGATATTTATGTGTTAAATGTATATGTATATTTATATATAGAAAATCATATTTCTATGTGATATACAAAAATTGGGGAGATTTCAGAAGGAAATCTGTAAAGAATGGATGTATATGAAATATCTCTTGAGAGTCCAACACCTTATTTCAGTATTCATTGCTTAGCTGTCTGTAGTTAAAATAGCTTTCGAACTGTACTACCACTGATGGAATTTGCTCTTTAATGATGGCAAAGGGCCATCTTTGCTGTTTGCCTGTTTAAAGGGGAATATCAATGTAATTCAGGTCAGCAAGTGATAGTTATAACAATGTTTCATATCTACGAATATGCTTGTGCATATTCCTAGAGTAGGATCTACTGGATACCATTATAGGTTTCTATTCAGTGTCTCTCTATACTAATTTTTAAGCTGAGAAACTGAATGGTGTGATTGATCTGTGTAGGTTTCTCTTTGTCTATTTGTTCAGTTTAGCCCATGTAGGGAAGTTAGATGGTCTTTTACTCGTTCTTAAAACTTTAGAGGCAACATTATGAATTACATCAAAATATGTACAAAAGCCAAATTGCCTGAAAGTCATGGAAAGATTTTCCTAATACAAAACTGAGCACAAAATACATCACAATTTCAAATATGAACTCCACTTTAATACATTGCTTTTTGTATCTAATCAATGAATAATTCTATTTTACAGCTCTCACCATAATCAGCTGTTCAAGAACAAGGAAAAAGACCAAACTGCACTCATTTAGAAAGTGAAATTTTGAAATTATGAGTGAAATAATAACCTTTGAAAAACGGCTATAATTTTAATAGAGTCTCAACATTACTTAGCTGTAAGAAGTCTGCTGAACAGAGAAAATAGCATAGCATTTAAAATCTACACAGAATAAAGTCATTCATAAGGAATCCAAATAAATAACTTCTCGGTATCTTACAAATGCCAATGAATATATTACCATTTGTCTAAGGAAGTAAGACTGATTGAATGGTTTCCAGTGCAATGTGTGGCAAGTTCCTTTGTCTGGGTTACAACTAGGCCAACTCTAAGAATGTTTGTATTAGCACGTTATTTTTATCTGTTCAGTGACTATTTTTAGCTTGAGAACAAAAAAAGATAAAAACCTCAGCTTGGTGTTTTTAAGGGTTCATGTAATAATTTTATGCATTCTCTTGGAAACAAAGAAAAACAATTTACCTGCCCCGGGAATTATTTCTAACCCACTTCCAAGGACCTRTGACCAGCAATGAATATTGAAATACTTCTTTGAAAAACAAATAAAAATGAATAATTTTTTAAATTACTAAGAAAATAACTATCAGGAACATTGCCAGCTTTCCTACACTATTAGGCAGCTGTTCTATATACTTACTAAATGTAGGAAGTGTGTGTTGGTGTGAAAAAGAAACAACCATCTACACGTCTTGACAGGTAAATTGGACTATGTGAGTGAAGGTAGATCACAATTTGCATTGCTCACTCATGTTTGAATAATGTGGGTGGCCAAAAGCTTACATCTCGTACCTTCTACTAAAGTATAAATGTAAAAAGATGGGAGAAGCGTGATAAGTTTGGTGAAAACATAGGTTTAATGAAGGGATCAATTGAAAGAACTTTCTCAAAACAAGAAAACAGGTGATTATTCATGGGAATCTTAGATGCTCATGGAGCTAAACATCCCAGAAAACTGATAGAGTTATTGTTCAACGCTTATTCCTGTACTGATAGTGTGGATATCACAGGAAACTAATAGAAGGTCATTTCAAAACACATGAATGTAAGTCACTTTTCACGCACTACGTAGCTGATCTGTGGGACTCTTGCTGTGGAAAGCTGTGAACACTAAACTGGCATAAATTCAGAAGGAGATAGAAAAAATTCATGGTCATTCAACTAGTTCAGAAAATTCTTGAGGTGTAAATTGCCAAAGGGTAAGAGAACTCAGTGGGGGAGCTACTTTTACTTGTTCTTCTCTGTAAATTATCCCTGAGCTTTCACTATTAACTACTATTTAAGACAAGATACTCATTATATCTTTGGTCCATTGTTTCCCTTCCCTCAGCCTAATTAAAATCAATATAGATTTACTTAGTTTGGATAAACTTCAGATCATTTTCATGGTCTGTGAATAATAACTTTGTCTTTTTAATAATGATTAATTTTGTCTTCATATAGACACAAAATTAATATTGAATTAATTCTGCATAATATGATCGCACTGATAAATGTCAATTCCCTTCAACTATTTTCCTTCATTTAATGTTATACAGGATGTGACTGGCAGAAAAAGGTACGGATGCCCTGGCATATATTTGCCAGTAGCAGCATTTGAAAACTCACCATTTTGTGCCAATATATTGCAGTAAGCAGTTACGACAGATTCGAGGAACTGCTTTCATGCTGTTGCTGTCTTACTGCAGTATGCCAGACATCTGGTGTCAGTCCTTTGACCAGCTTCTCATGGTAGAAGGTTTTGTTCCTCTTACATTTTTGARTTAAGGCCATTAACATTTGCTTTTATGTGTACATGTTTTAAATGAAGTTATGCTTAAATTCCAGGTACACTGACAAATATTTTTAAATTATATGTGCTGRGGGTGGACTAAGAGTTAAGATTGTGGAAGAAGAGCGATAAGGAAAGAACTATTCATGAAAACACAAAACTGAGCACTTGATCTCAAATAAGAGAGAACAAATATTTAGAGATAAAAGGAAAATTAAATAAAATACAATCCTTCTTTATCAAAGATAGATCACAACAGGGCAATTCAAACAATGTTATTAGATAACTATTTTGTACAAAGAAGAAGTATTAAAAGTTTTAGAACTTCTGTGAATTATTGTGGCTTGCCTCCATCCAGCAATTAAGTACCCACACAGACAGTCACTCCCTCACTCCCTCAGTCACTCACTTTCCCTCCTCCCTCAGTGGGAAGGGGGAGAGAATAGAAAGAGTAAAAGTGAAAAAAAACCCTCTCATGATTTGAGATAAGATAGTTTAGTAAGTGAAGGAAATGGGAGGTGGCGGGAAGCGGTGCAAAGGCAATCACTCAACACCTCCCACATGAAAATCTATGCCAAGCCAGGCTGAGAAATGGCTAACTTGGAAGACAGACCCAACTCTCCCAGTAGTTGTTGCTGAGCAAGTTCAGGTCAGCTCTCTTGGGTCAGCTGTTCTGTCTGGGCTGCCTCCCAGCTTCTCACCTACTCACTTGGGGGGGCGGGCAGAGAGAACCAGAGAAAGCCATGACCCTGTGCAAGCATCAGATGAAACATGGGTGTATTATCCACACTCAGTCAGAAATCCAAATCACAGCATCCTAAGGGTTTCTATGAAAAACTTAACTCCATACCAGCCAAACCCCAGCCAGACCCACTACAAATATGGTTCATAGGAAAACATCATTTAAACTGGAAATGCATAGGAACTCAAACTGAAGAAATACTTTTCTCTGAGGAGAGGAAAATTAATGATATTGAAGGTCAGGGCCATATTGAAGGGAGATGAGTGATAGGCAGGCTTTCAGGTGTAAGTATGGTGACTATCATTGTTAAGTAAGCTAGTAATGATGTTGAAACACTGATGAAGATGTGGGAAACACCTTTGAAACACAGAATATTCCCACAGAGAAAGGAAAGCAAAGCAAAGCAGCATGAAGCAGAGCAAGGCTAAGTGATCCAAATTACATTGCTGATTCAGAGTAATAAAAATAGATGTAATGTGAACTCTGTCACATTCAGGGACTAAAATACCTCAGTCAATGTCATCAAGCAAAATGGATTTCTGTCCATAAATGTAACAGCAAAGTAAACATAAGGGAGGATAAAATCTCTGTCTGACAATTTTCTATCCCTAGGTTATCTATGCTAAAATTTATCACTGGAATGTGTATAAAAACTAATACTAGTCATAATAATTTATGCATAACCTATATATATCTACAAAGCTCTGAGACAATCTTTCAGTAGGATGGTTATGGGACACACAAAAAAAGCAACTACTTTTAAGAAGGATTCTATGAATTACAACAAAGACTACATAACAACAAACTACAAACAATAGTTTCAACAACTAGGGAATACAATTAGAATGCTTCTTTCTGAGCCCTATTCTCAGCTATTACAAATACATATATTTTAGGTAACGTGCTAACTAATATGTGTAAATTGTTGTATAAATCAAAATAATTACTTACAGTGCCTACTTCAACAATTTCCCCTGAAAATAGCTTTTTAAATGAAGACTAAATAATTTTTTTCCTTTACATCTGCATTACTTTTTGCTCATGCAAATTGAAATAGTGATTATTCCTTCCTGTCTCACCTCTCACTGTACTAAGATCACTAAAGCTTTCACTTCATAAAGCAATTTAATTATCTTTTTTTTCTCTGAAAACAGCAACCAGAGTGTTCATGTTACTTAATATAGCAACAAATGTATTGGATTTTTTTGGTTCTGGCTGCAAGCACATATTCTTTCAATGGCACATACAATATTATAGCCATATAGGAGGATCGTCATGTTGTAAACCAACAGCTCATTTAAGTCAGTTTTTTTTGCATCATTGTTACCTGAGTTTGTGTTCCTTAGTTCAGAGAGATCGCTTTGTTATTGTGCTGATGTAATAATTTCTTTAAATTTGCAAGCAAAATACTGTCCTCCTGCACAGTACAGCTACACATATCTTAACAATGAAAGGAAAGCTGTGCTTCTTTGATGACCATTCGAATTTAGCCTGGCATAAGACTATTCAGCAACAGAATGCTAGAGAATAATTTTTATCCTCTCCCTAGATCTCACAAATTCACCAAACAAGACACAAAATGAAAGTAGTCTTATATTACTTGCTTTGAGTATTATGTTGTCAAATGCTATTTAATATTATAAAGATATGTACACATACATAGACACATAAACCAACATATATATGCATACATAATGTTTATATTTATTTTGGTCCTACGTCTGGCTTTTCCTGAATACTTGATCTATGTATACCCCACTTCTTTTTTTCCTCTATTATTGTTTTTCTATGATTTGGTTTAGGGTTTTTTTATTCTCTCTTTTTCTCTTTAAGCAGCTCATTAAAGAACAACTAGAGTTTCACAGTAACTGCATACCTTATAAGGAAAAATGATCCTTGGTTTTTTTAAAATTTTTTCATCAGTATTATAGAGTCCCTTTTCGTATGCATTGTTCCTTAAAATGCTCCTATCTTGAAATCATATCTTCTGTCATGACATATTTTCTTTAAAAAATTGCTCTCTTTTGTTCTGTGTGTTTTGTCGTATGTCTCAGCAAAAAAACCTACTTCTTTGCAAATACCCTACATTGGGTATGGACTCTGAACAAGTTTTTTCACAGTTTTCAGAAATTCATCTCATGTTTTCCATTTTATCAGGAGATGTGGCATGTTTCAGTACATCCCCAACGCAGATTAGAGTGGCAGAGACAACAACGTGTTGTAGATGCTAAATTTAGATGGACACAGGATGTCCTTTTTTCCTAGCATTGCAGTTATCTGGACCAATGTTGAAGCCAGCTATTAGAAACTTAGCACATACAGTTTCTCCTTAGAGTATGTCTTGTATTTTCATGCAAGAACATAAGGAAAACGTATTTTACATCTTTTTTCCAGAGAATATTAGCACAGACATAAGAATTAAGATAATTATTTTAATTTAGACAAATAATTTCTGTTGATTTCTTTACCCAAAGCTGTTTTATGCCAAATAAATGGTAATGGTAAATTTGCTCACAGAACAGGAGTGAGCAATTAAAATTTAGGTAAATTTTCTTTAGCATGCAGAACCTCAGTTGAGGTCAGTTGGCCTTAGTTAAAGGAACTCTTAGAACTCAGATTCTGAGTTTTAACTTTTAATCTAAAAGGTTTCAGAGCTTTTATATATTTCACATTGTCATGGCTGGACATTCCTTATCAAAATCTGAAAAAGGTGAAATTTCAGAAATGTCCTATGCAAGTTTCTTTTTCTGTTACACACATAAGTAATGTTTCAGCACCCAAAACAAGATGGATTTCTTTTCTGAGGGAAAAAAGGATTTATTTTTCATCTAAACCTTTTTATTTCCTCTAAATAAGCTAAATCCTAAGAAAGTTTGCTTATTTCAGACCACTTGGCAAAGCCTAGGTGTTTTTACTTCTACTATTTGTTCCAGAAAAGGAAAATTTTATGTTTGATTAAACATAAAACAGATCTCAATAAAATTTTTGCTCATGCAGCCAGTATGCATAGGAGGATTTGTGAGGCACTGGAACATGTGGCTTTATTCATCACTTAACTGATGAAAGGTCTAAGTCAAGAAGAATACGATAGGAGTCAAAGGAAAAAATGTGACTCCAACACAGGTGAAGAAGTGACTGGAAGTCACTTTAACTGCACTAATCTCCCCATTGCAGCCTCTCAAGAGAAAACTGCAGAGATGCTGAAGACCCCTGCATGAAAGCCAGCATGAAGCAATACGGGTCGATTTCATATTCTCATTCTGAATGAATGTGATCCTAAGCATTCATAACATGTAATTTCTTTTCCCAATGCCACAAACAAACAAAGGAAAGAGAAAATCCTTTCTAATAATGCAATTTTAACAATTTTATCAGCACATTGTAAAATGTAACTCTTTTTACTGTCAGCCAAAAAATGCTATGAGTCATTAATTTCTATATGAACTTTCTGGACCTATTATTTTATATTATATTGTATTGTATTGTATTATATTGTATTATATTATATTATATTATATATCATGTAATACCAGAGAATAGGATTTTCTTTTTTGTTCCTAAAATGACTTAAGTTCAAAGTTAAACCCCAGTGCTTAGGAAATGAGAAAATACTACATATGTACTCTTCAGTGGTTTCTCAAGTTTTATTCCAATATTGTTATGGTAGCAGTTTTTGCACTATGTGTGTTTTCCTTCCTTTTTTTATGTCATATTTTTCATAAATGAAAAAAACTATTGGTACTCAAAAATCTAGAGGCTTGGAGATAGCATTTATTAAAGGGACAGGAGGTAGAGACTTTGCTGGATCTTGCTGCTTTTATTTTAAAATGCTGTTTTAAAGTTACAGTTGCACAACTGAACTACATTGTATGCTCCCTGGTCAAACAAATTGAAAGGAAGACAGGTTACCATAGAAACAACATCAGGACAAGCCTGTGATATTGTTAAAAGAAAACAGTGGTTGCAAAATGAGCAGTGCTTGAATCACAAAACCAGATGAAATGCTGAAGAATCCCTTCACTTGAGAAAGGGCAAGTGTTTAAGGATCAGTCAGTGAGCTGCTCATCAGAGATTCACAATGTGGCAAATAGGTCCCTTCAGACTTCCTTACAAAGCTTCCAAGCACAGGCCAAAATTTATTTGTAAAGTACACAAAGGTCTAGACTGAAAAGAAAGAAATGTGTTTCAAGGTATTGAGTCTGAATGGTAGAGCCAGTTAATCAACAAGGAAAAGAAAGCTCACAATCCCCTGAGTTGTCAATGAAAAATATTTAAGAATGGGGCATAAAAAGAGAAAATGAACAGTGAGACTGAGAATAAAATTTAATATATTTATAGGAAATGCTCGGAGAAGAAAATGAAGCAAGACTGATGGACAAATATTTAATAGCATTCCCATTTCAGAAGATTTTGGGTGGAAATAATGGAGTTGTCTTCTCCATATGAGTATGTCCTAAGGACAGTAAATGAGTAGTCAGGTAAAATGAAGCCTAGCACAGGCTAGTTCAGACTTACTACCCTTAGGCTATCCTCCAATAAAAAAAAAGTTCTATGATGTCATCAGCTCTACAGATGACAAGGCTCTGTATGTGCCAAGATGAGTGCACTCATGGTCGTAGTTTCAACAATATCATATGTCATTCTTTTTGGCTTTCATGTATCTGGAGTCCACAGCGGTTACACATGTTCCTCGCGTGAGATGCTGTGACTACTCTTGACATGTAAAGTTTCATGTGTGTTACTCTTGGAATGGAATACTATTACTTACAAAGGAAGTAACAAACTGCTGTAGTGAGGATGAAGATTTGCATTGACTATATGATTCCACTGATAACATCTCTTTGCATTTTCACCAATTTTTGCTTTAAAATACATAGTCAAATTATTAAGGCCTTTTTAATGTCACCTTGGGTATTTAGATGGTAGAAGATGTGTGAAAGAAAAGATTTAGCTCCTGTTTGGATGATGTAATTTAAAATCCCTCCAAATTTGAAAAGGAATCTATTTGCCAATGAATTGTGAAGCTTCCAGAATTCCTCTGCATATTTCTGATTATTTTAAAATATTTTCCATGAGCATTATTTCCGAAACAGAAAGAAGTATTTTCCCACTGCATCTGATAACCAATAAAAGCAACAAGAGAGATAGTCTGGCACACCTACCAAGATCAAAGGACTGCAGTGTCATTTCATTGCACAGAATTCTTAAAAGTTATATTCTTTAAGCATTAMAACTGTTTAATATTTTTTTTTAAGTTAAATTGTGTTTCTCAGTGATGAGGTTTCAAGAATCATTAGTGCCRTACATTTAAGTTCGCACTTCATCATTGACAAACCATCCTTCATGAGTTTAAGATGCGGGAGATCTATAGATATGAATTTTTTTCTATTTTTAATGTCAGTAAATTTGCTTCTACAATACATTATGTAGCTTCTGTTTGTTTGTTTTTAGAAATGTCAAGCTTTACTTGCCGCGCTGCCCTACCTGGCTCCGGCTTGGCCTGCGGCTTTGGGGTTCAAAGCCCGCACGAAACAGCGACTGATCGATTTCTGGCCTGAAAGCCTTTAGCAGCAAGCAGTTCTCAGCTGTTTACAAGGCAGTAGCGAGGACAAAGAGGAAAGAGACGGAATCTCTGTAGCTGCATTCCAAGTTTATTTTCTCTGCCCTGTGGGGGCAGGGTAACAATATCTTGAAGGGGAGCTAAGCAGAGAGACCACTTCTCGCTCTCTCTCTGCTGTTTTAAGGAGTAGGTATAACAGAGCTTAACCAATTAGAGAGTGAGGATACATGATAGAAAACCAATAGAGACATCTCAGGGGAGGAACAAAGTTAAACTAACTAAYAACAATATAGCTGGAGGGAATTTCAAACCATGCTAGCCTGTCACAGGGCCTGAGGCTCTGTGACGGAGGAGAAGACGTAATGTGAGTGACATATAAAGGGTGTATGTTGCTAYGTTGCAGATTCGTCCTTTGATCCGCCTTCAGGGACAGAATCTTGCGAGGGGAAATCAATCCATTYGGAGTCACTTTCACAGAACCTGGGCTGCACCATAGCGACATTTACTGACTCTTTGTCCCATATAAAAATTGTGGGGTAACTAAGAACCATAACATTCATGGCATGTATTCCATAACACTTGGGTAAGGCACTGCTCTGAGAATTTTTTCAAGGAGAGAAACAGAAACTGCCCCTTTCTGTTACTGAGCTAGCTGATAGCTACCTTAGATCTAAATCAATGAAGAATGACCTAAACGACTGAGAGAGGAAAGAAAGCTTGCTGAAGAAAGCTGCTTCAGTCTCCACAACTGTCTGAAAAAGAAGGTTTTTGAAAAAACACAATGATTTTCTGGCCCATGAATACACTCAAACAAACCTTCCATTGTTAAGCTTCCAATTTCAAATAGAAGGTTCCATTCTTCTAAGAAAGACAAAATTCCTGTAGGCAAGAATTCTGCATTGTTTTATTATGCTGCTAACTTCTAGTTAATTATTTCTCCCCCTATGTTATTAACAGTTTTTATTAAATGTAAAAGGAAGGATATTAGCTCAGTTGGTTAGAGCATGGTGCTAATAATGCCAGGATTTGTGGGTTCAATCCCCATATGGGTCATTCACTTAAGAGTTGGACTTGATGATCCTTGTGGGTCCCTTCTAACTCAGAAGATTCTTTAATATCTGTAATGAAACACGTGAAGATAAGCAAGGAAGGTGGTATGGAGAAAGGTTCCTATGGGATAAATATGTTCTGTATTCCAATGCATTGAAATCATATGCATACTCTTTTAGAGTTATGCTTTCATGTTATAAGGAAGCAATTTGACCTCTTATGCTGCACCCACCACAGGCAGGGATGTGTACACTGGAGCCTTAACCTCTGGTGCTCCTGGACAGCTGTGAAGAGGTAGAAAACACTTGGATAACAGGTAACCTTCCCATTCGTGGGCATGAATGTAGTGCAAAGGGATAATACTGAAAAAAAAACCAAAACAAGCCACAAACCAAAAAAAACAAAATCAACAAACCCCTCAAAGAAACCCTCATGTTGGGGTAGTATCTCAGTGACAAAATTATCAGGGATTTTACGTCCATTTGATGTACCTATGTCACTAGATAGAAGTGCTGCCTAATTATCTATGACAAGGACAGAAAAAAATGAAAAGCCATAAATAAAATGTTAAAAGTAGAGAAGAATTCCTGGGAAAAAAGACTTTAGCCTAAATAGCGGAATACTTTCAAATTATGTGAGGGAAAAAAAACATCAGGAGGGAGAAACTTGAGCCAGATTACAGATTTTATATTGTTCTAACCATTTTTAAGTTCTTTGTCAAAGCAGAGATCACTTTTGCATTTTTGCACCACCAAGGAAAGAACAGGAACCAGAGATGACAGACTTGAGACACCTAAGCTCAGAGTATATTCAGCAAAACTATGTGAACTTTGTAATCAGTTATGGGAAATGTGTCAACAGGGTGACTTAAATAATTGATTATAACTGTATGATGACTGTGCTGTCAATCTAAGCGTGTCAAGGTAGTGGGTGCAAATTTGATTCCACATGATTCTACTGAAGACTAGCAGCAAATTTCCTTTCTAGATGTGCATCACTAAACTAATTCTGTTTTCTCTTTCTTCAGATAGGACATGAGACCCATGAGTATTTCCTGTCCTCTAAATCTGACTGTGAACACTGATTGTCAGAGATGTCAGTCAGGGAGGGAAGACTTTTTCTGAAGACTAGCCCTTTTTCTAGGATTGAAACATAGGTCCATGATCTGAAACTCCACAGAATCGATTTGCTCCATAGTTTTGGAATAACCCCTGAGATATGAAGTCACTAGTTTCACATATTTGACTTATTAAATACATCCTGCCTAGGTACTAATCCCTGGGAAAGAGACATAGTCTTTTCAGCACTGAGCTAATACATATCTATGGAGTCTAAGGAGAACTGCTTCTTTTCAATTCTTTTTACTTTAAAGTTTGTTAAACTATGTTCTTTGCAATAACTCTGAGCATATATCTATATCTTGAGGTTTAGAACGGGGGGAGGGAGAGAGATTATTCCAAAGAGGATCTGATAGAAAAATACAGATATACATTTATTAGAGTTTTTAATTGTCAACAATATTTTTATTTGCATTGTCAATAATTACTGCTTTCTTTTGCCAACAAAACTATTTGGAGGTATAATCCATCTTAAGAATCATTCTGGGTTCACAGATGTCTGATAATTTGGACAAGAACAAACTTTTGAGGCCAGGACCAAGTCATACYGTATTCAGGGTATAGCTATTGTAACATTTCTTAGCCTGCTATGACTTTTAATAAGACTTATAAGAATTCATAAAACACATTCAGTATTGAATATTCAATGACTAAACATTTCTTGACGTTAGATATCATAAACAGTTCAGATAATATGGGTAGGGATTTCATGCAAATGTACTATTCATTGACAGTATCCTAACAAAAGAATGTAAATGATGGGGTATATTCTTTGTCTTTATATGTTGAGTAAATGCCCATTCCTCTGTTGTCCGATTCATTTTAACAGGATAACATAAAGAATGAAACTCTTTTCAGTGTAAATAAAATTAACATCATGAAAGTTTACACAAGTCTGAGTCAATGTCTACAGAGGTTGATGACAATAAACATCAAAAAAGTTTCAATTAATGAAATCTGGGGCTTGTTACACCCTCACTACTTGGTAAAAACTCAATTAAAATGCTCAAATTTATTGACACACTAATAAAGTAAAAATAGCTTTTTAGCCATAGAATCCATTTTATAAAGACACACTTATTTACCAGAAAAAGTATTTTTGCATGTAGACATACTCTTTTATGTCAATGTTTCAATTACAAGGCCCAGTTGTTCCAAATTCTTTAGGCTGCTGTCGGTGTTTGACACTGGGCAAATGCCAGGCACCCACAAAAATCCCGCTCACTCACCCTCCTCTGCTCTGCAACTGGACAGAGGAGAGAAAATTTAACAAAGGGTTAATGAGTTAAGATAAGAACTGGGAGAAAACACTTCAAGGGCAAAACAGGCTCAACTTAATGACATAAAAGTGAAATTATTACTAACAAGATCAGAGTAGGAGAAGGAGAAGTAAAAATAAGCCCTTAAAGATACCCTTTTCTCCTCCCAACCCCTTTCTCCTTCCAACCGATGGCACAGGGAGACGGGGTGGGGGTTTTGGTCAGTTCGTCACCCAAGATTTTCTTCCGCTGCTCAGGGAGAGGAGTCGTTTCCCTGCGGCACCGTGGGGTCCCTCCCACAGGAGACAGTTCTCCGTGAACTTCCCCAGCGTGGGTCCACTCTCAGGAGCAGCAGCACTCCCAAAACTGCTGCAGTGTGAGTCCATCCCACGGGCAGACAGTCCTCCCAAAACTGCTGCGGCGTGGGTCACTGTGCCACGGGGTGCAGTCCTCCAAGGATGGCTGCTCCAGCCTGGAAGCAAGGCCTCTCTCTCCATGGGATTTCCTCCAGATCACAGTGTCCTGGTACCACCCGCTCCGGCGTGGGCACCTCCCCCATGGGCTGCGAGTGGATCTCTGCATCCCCCGTGGGCCCCCATGGGCTGCAGGGGSASARCTGCCTCACCATGGTCCTCACCACGGGCTGCAGGGACATCTCGGCTCCGGCGCCTGGAGCACCTCCTCCCCTCCTTCTGCACTGACCTTGGTGCCTCCATTGTTGTTTCTCTCACATGTTCTCACTCCTACTCTTCTCTAGCTGGAAAATTACAACTGCATCACAAACTTTGTTATGATTTCTTCTTAAATCTGTTATCACAGAGGCGTTACCATCATCTCTAATTGGCCCAGCCTTGGCCAGCAGCACGTCCATGCTTGGAGCCATCAGGGATTGGCTCTGCTGGACATGGTGGAAGCTTCCAGCAGCTTCTCACAGAAGCCACCTCTGTGGCCCCCCCGCTACCAAAAACCAGGCCCTGCAAAAAACCAACACAGCTGCAAACTTTTAAGGTTTCTTAGTGAAAGAATTTTGGGATCCAATAAATTTTTGYCCATTTTACAATAACAGATATAGTGTTCATATGACAGTAATAGTGAAGTGATAGAAGAAAACCTTTTTGCAAATCTGTGCTGTTTTTCTCTATATTCTGTCACTTGTAGAAGCTGAAAATATAGTTTTCATCTTTTGAGAGGGAAAACAAAAACGAAAGAAAAAAAGCACAGATCTACACAGACAGAAACATCTCCACTATAATTTCTAGTTCAAAGAAAGAATACCTCTAAATTATGCCTTTACTGAGGTCTCTAATTAGCTATATTTTAAAAGTTGCTGAAATAACGTATCATCCAATAAAACAACTTGAATCATTAAAGAAGAATGTAATAATTTATTTTTAATACCTAGTTTTAAATGAAAGCATCTGTTTCCACTTCAGTTAAAATTAAATGTTTAGAATTAATTTGTTAAAAGTAGGTAGAACTTTAAGTGTCTCATCATCAAGAATTTGATTAGTATTTTTTTATAGCACTGRTAATAAAAGACACACTTGTGATTCCTGTGGAGTTCTCATTTAATATTGAAGTTTCTCATTAAAATACCTTCATTTAGTGTACAATTTAAAAGTGTTTCTAAGAGCTTACATGTTGGATTATCTATTTGTAATTTTAACCATTATTTAATAACTCAAATTCATAATACTAGTACTATTCCCTGACTATATCTTCTGCTCAGGCAGACAATAAAGTTGTATGTGCCTATATACCAGATTCTTGTCTGTATAATGGAAGGTTTATTTTAAGCTTGTAATATTTTTATTTTTATATATGTATTAGCTAAAGATCTAGTTAGGTAATTTCATCAGTCTGTAAACTTCATGTCATTCACTGAGACTGAAACAATGAAAAAAAATCTTTAATTATTGGAAAATGAAGACAAAGTGTAATTGAAAAGAATGCTTTCACAAAACAGTCCGAATGTTGCATTGCAATGAAGAGGAGGATATGTCTGCTGTAGGTTGGGGCCAGTACACTGTATGATAACTATCGTAGGTGTGCCTTCCATGAAAATTAAAATCAGGTTTTAAGAGTACAAGATGAGGCAGAAGCAATAGTCATAAACATCCCTTTAATGATGATACAGCAATACTTCTATAGATAGCAGTGCAGCACAACATTTATGAGTGACTGTTTCTGTCCACCAATGAAATAATCTGCCAACTTCATTCTGAAGAAAAGGTGCACAGGTCAGCAAAGTTAGCAACAGTCTTATACACCAAAGCCTGAGGCAACTCCATGGATGTCATTAACTTACAGTCAATTTCGTGCCTACTCTACACTGACAAAATGAGAGATCCCTGTATGAAGTTAACTTCTACAAAAGACATGTTTGGTTTTGTTTGTTTTTTTTTTAATTTCATAACACATCCATTCTGTTAACATATATTTTCTCTGTTAACCTGTACGTTGCTGGACCATGTTTTGCATAGCTGGTTTGTTTATCTGTGAAAAATTATCAGCCTTTTAAGATGTTACAAGACACGGACTGATGTTTTTCCAAGCATGTCTCCATACAGTCTTAATACATTTTTGGCTACATTCTTACCAAACTTTCTTATTTTAGCACTTCTGAATTTCTCAGGAGACTTTGAAACTCACGTGGCATAGCAAGAGTACAAAAGAAAAGAAACATAAACGCTTTTATATATATGTGTATATATATCTCAAGATGTGTATATATATATAAAATATCTTTCTGATTACTTGTTATTAATACTTTAATATCTATTTTTTTACAGCAGAGTTAATTGTATTTAACAAACCGTTTGTTTAAACCTATTTGGACATCCCTGGTGTTTCAGGTTGAAACATGTTACAAGATAGTATTTTTACACCTAGCATGTTCTTATTAATCCACAAGTTATGAAGCTTTATACAACACTAAGGAATTTAACATTTTATCGAAACCGTGTAGAAATAAAACAAAATGTCTGTCAGGAATAAGCAGCTTTCAATCATGTTGTCACAATTCAATGTTTCAATATCCTAATACTCAGTTTGGACTTTGAAATACCTCGATTATTTCAGTAATTCCGTTTACAGTGTGGCACCAGAAAGAGTTCTATTAGTGGAACTAAAAAAGTGAGGAGTTGTCTGTGAAAAAGATGGAAGGAATATAAATCTTAGTACAAGATTTTGAAAATGAGGACAGAGGGAGGGAATGAATCAACAGTGATCAATTATTAACCAGAAATGCTTCCTCCTGTCTAGTACCATGTTTATATACACCCCCCAAAATTCAGGTAGCCAGGTCCGTCATCACTCTAGGATGAATCCCAGCTGGTCCCATAGACTTCTGAGCATCTAAGTGGCTCAGCAGGTCACTACCTCCTCATGGATTACAGGGGATTTATTCTGCTCCCCACCCCGGTCTACCAGCTCAGGGGGCCAGTTGCCCTAAGGATAACCTGTCTTACTGTTGAAGATTGAGACAAAGAAGGTGTCAAGTACCTCAGCCTTTTCCTTGTCTTTTGTGACTATATTCCCCACCGTGTCCAATAAAGAATGGAGGTTTTCCTTGGCCCCTGTTTTGTTATTAATGCATTTATAAAAATCYTTTTTATTATCCTTTACAGAAGAGGCCATATTAAGTTTCAACTGGGCTTTCACCTTTCTAATTCTCTTTCTACATGACCTAAGGATATCCTTAAACATTTCCTGAGTTGCCTGCCCATTTTTCCCAGGTAACACACCTTCCTTTTCTTTCCTTAAGAACCTAAAGACTTTGCTGCTCCACTTAAACCTGCAATAGTTGCTATGTTTCTTCCTGGCAGGAAGGAAATRCTTGTTGGATCTGTGCTGCATTTTGATCTTAACAAACAGTAGGTAGGAGTTTAATCAAAGACTTAATCTTCTGTGTCAACAGTTTGTGCATGGATAGCTCTCAATGTTTACTACATACATTCTACGTTGGCATTTATGCTCCAAGCAAAATCCAGCAATAATACTTTGTCTTTTGATTATATTTTAGGCTCTGTGAGTGTTGGATTATCTGAAGTAAAACTGTGTTCTTTGGTTTTGCCTGAATATGTAGGTAGTTGCTTCTGCTTTATAGCTGCATAAATGACTTTTCATGGGCCCAGATTTGTTAAACGTTGCCATGGCTTAAAATTCAGTTCCATTAACATTTGCCTTTGAGAAACCATCATTTGCAGTCAACTCATTCTATATAATATCCACAGGAATGCCATTTTAAAGTGTGCATAAACACAGCCAAGTAAACTGCTAATTTTATTGCAGGAAATGTTTGCCTAACTTTTTGTGTGTGTTTTCAAAACCTCACTTCTTTTCACAAAAACCGAATTTATCTTTCCACAAAGGTACAAAATTATCAGTGATGCTCAGTGACAGACTGACTCTCCAGCTCCACTTTCTCTCACTCATTCCGCAGCGTGCCTGAACCCTAATTTTTACACATAGCGTTATTCCTTTTTTATTTTCTTTGTTCTCTTTCATCGTCCAGTGAAACTGTACAGGAGTAAATACATTCTTAGTTCCTCATGTAGTGAAATTTAGTCTTTAATATTTTAAAGGATTTGATTTACCCAACAGGCACTAAACATATCAATGACATTATTTTAAATACATGGATTTACCAGGGAACTAAAAAGACTTTAGTCTTCCTCTTACCACTGCCTTCCATGTTTCAGATTCAGTCTGATTTTTTGCCTTTGCAGATGATATGGGAATGGGATCATTTATGTGAGATTTTGGGGTTCTGCCTACCTCTGTTGGGACAGGAAGTCCAGCTGTCTGCCTGCTGCTCAGACAGCCCAGATGAACCACCAGTACACAAGCACAGCTCCTGTTCAGTGGCTCTGAGCTATCCAGAATACACTCTGAACACACTGACCATCTGCTCTCATTCTGTGAGCAGGGTTGCAGTGGACATCAGGGGTAGGCAGCAGGTGTTACAGCTTTGTCCAGGATAAATACAAGGGCCACAGTACTGTGCAGAGTATGCTCTTAGACTTGYTGTAGGTGGATCCATGCAGACCAGCAGCCTCTCCAGTTACTTTTTGGCTGTTCAAGAACCAAAATGGTGCCCAGTGGCCGCAGGTTGCTAATTTTGTCAAAATGCCTGTGATACTTTCTGCCTTTAATCTGTTCCTCTTTACAGCATTGTAAAGGGCTATTAAACCATTGCCTTCACACAGTGAGAGAACAGCATTCTAGATAAGAAATGAGTGGGATTTAGACAAAATTCAGAAAAAAAAATCTGCTCCTCCAAATACGACCAGCTGCTGTCTCTCTTGCAGGACTCCCGAACTTAATTATGTCTCTTAAAGTTGCTTGTTTTCTGCACCTGTTCATCTGACACCTGTTTGTCTCAGACTTTGCAGGACTGAGAACTTATCAGATGTTCGTAAACACAGAAGGGCTCTAGAAAATAGTCACGTTTACAGCTATATTTCCTCAGCTGGTATTTTCACAGTGTGTTCGGTCTTGCATTTCTCACCAAAATGTGGATACACCTGCCAATTTCTTGCAAATAACAGASAAAGAGAGAGGAAAATGGTGAACATATTATCAAGATTACAGTAGATGWGTAGTTCAGTGCAGTAGCAGTAAGAACATTTGTCAAGTATTTGGCTGCAGTCCTGTTGACTGCTTAATGACATTTAAGATGATCCCTCTCCATTCCCTGAAGGAATGCTTTACTTCCCTCACTCTACACATGTAGACTTAATGATGTAGAAGGACACTGTCTCTCATGTTGAAACTTGTTTATCTTGGCAAAAAAGTATTCTCGTAGAGGAATAGTAAGTAAAGAAAGCAAGCAAACGCAAGCCTCATCAYGGTTCTCTAGAACAGGGGTTTCCTCGCTTCTTCAGATCAGAAGAACTGAGCTCAATATGCTATGTTGCTTTTATACATTTTATCTAAGTTAGTACATTAAAAAAAAAAATATCTTGAAGAAGGAAATGGAATCCAAAATTCCTTCCTTCAACACAAGTGCTCTGAATACTAGGTCAGAACCCAATTTTCCTGGTGTTTATATTTTTGAGTATTGACATTTTAATGATTTACACAAATGTTAAAACACAGATGGAATATGTTGAGAATGTCAAACTCATCCAGTACAAAGATTGCAATGTACTCATTCCAGGATGGGGACTTTGTTCTGTGTTGTGAATTTTTTTTTTTTTTTCCCTCCTGAGAATGAAAAAGCATATGATTTCTTACAGATGTCTTCATATATCTCAAGATAGTGTTTTAATTACTATATAAAAAGAAGCCTTTCCTCATCCTGCAGTGCCAAGAGTACAAGTGTAGACATAGACATCTAACTGCAGGAGACAGCTCTGGACTAGGAGCTCTGGGAAGTCTTCCAGCTAATCCTGAAACATATTTGAGTACCCTTGAACTGCACAAGGCAAGTGGTAGCTACACTTTTGTCTCCTCTTTTCCAAATTTTCTAGCTTTTATGTGTGCATTTAAAACCAGTATAAGGGTCAACATCAACAAATGCTGGATTAGCTGCATGATTGCCGAAGRTAACCCCAACCAGCTTTGATTGGAAGCTTGAAACAACTCCACTGTGAAATCTCTTGGCTTCCAGATGTGTCAAAAAAATGAAGAAAAAAAGATACTTCTAGCTATACATGCTGTAGTTTCAGTAGAAAAATATAGTCTTGACAAGGAGAATACAGCCTTGGATTGCAAAGGAACACATATTGTGTGTTTAAGTATGCATGTATGTGTGTATATTTTAACAGTGCCAGAGAAACCAGGATATATCTCTGCCTGACATTTCTCTGAAAAAAGCATACTGTTATATATTATACATGTGACATTGTTTATAATGTCTATCATATAATATATACATATGATATAATGTAGTACACAATTTTTCAACTTTCATTCAAGAAAGACAAATTTGATACCTCAGAAAATCAGCTGGAAAATTACTGTGTCCCTTTAAAAACATATTTTCATCACAGTTTCATCTGCTACACTGATTTCCTGAGAAAGAACCTCTCATTAATTAATATAATAATTGCATTGATGCAATGATGGAGTTTTGGGTTGCTCCTCTGGAAAACTGCAATGCTTTATTTATTAAATTCCATAAGATGAAACACTTTTTAATGATCCTGCTATGTTACTTGCAATTTGGATCTAATTGGGAAGACAGTAGTTCCCTTGTTGCACCATTTATTTAAGTCTTAATAGAAAACTACCTTGTGAACATTGAGATTTTGGAACTAATATTAAACTAGGGTAGCTGCCTGAGGACTGGTATGAGTTACATAATTATTAGCATAATTTAAGTGAAAAAAATACAGGGCAGAATGAACAGAATAGTTTTAGTTGCATCACTTCAGATCTCACTGGGTACATAATAGGAATGTAACTTGAATTAATTGATCAGAATTCATTATAACAGCTACATAGATAAGTCAGATTTTTTGACCTTTTAATTTTCTACCTCTCTATATAATATCAAAGAACCTTGTCAGTCTAGCACCCAAAGGGAGACATAATATGTTACAGAATGCAAGTGCTAATAGATTTCCAGGAAGTACATAATGCTTTAGGTATCTGCCAAAACACTAAGGAGATAGTGGTAATGTATTTTATAGAGATGCAAATAGAAAAAGCTGAACAACCAGCCCAGTTTCATTCAGCTAGAATACAAAGGAAATACCAGTGAAATTTAATTTTAGAAGCACAGGTAATTGCACTACGACATCCAAAGATTTGAGAGATTATAGATGGTTTTCCATTCAAAGCAGAAAGCACAAAACTACTAATTACTTGACTTCAGATTCACCAGGAGAATACTACAAGTAATGTTTTCTAAAAACAATTTAAAAATTTACTATCTTGTTTAAATAAAGAGGTATACAATTTTAAAATGAAGTTTTTCAGAAATTCCACATATTTGGGCTTACACTGGTARGATTATCATAACAAGAATAGGAAAATTCAGAGAATATCTAAAAATAAATGGTAGTTAGCTCATAAATGGAAGAAATAATTTATTAGAGACCTCCCTACAGAGGTCTTTTTTACACAAAATTACTTGAACACTAATTAATTGAGACACCTCAAACAGTGGGCTTTAAACTCACCGAGCCAACAGTGCTGTCTTTAAAGCAGCAACAAAGGTTAGAATCAGAGGAAACAGAGATGTGGAGCCTTCCAGCAATTCTTATCTCTTTCTTCTCTGTGGTGAGTCTAGACACTATGGAATAACTGAAATTTTACTGTTTAACAACCAACTTATCAGCATAAAATTCAGTCACCAAATCCCTAAAGTCTCTCCTATTTTTTGACCTTAAGTGAGATGCCTAAACACCAGTTGTTGACCCAAAATTCCTATCAGACAATGGACAGAAAGACACCACTCAGCTCTCACCTAGTTGTTATTTTCAGATGTAAAGCAGAGTAAGTCAGCTGATTATTGTCATCAGTTTCTAATACCACTGCAATTTAGAAAAAAGTTAGTTTTGTAGCAAAATGTCTGAATAATACCAATGAAATGGCAAGTCTGAGAGGAAACCAATATGAGTAGAAGAGAAGAAAACCATGTCAGAGGGGTGAGATTGCATTTGTAAAACATGAGTTTCATAATCACATAAGATCAATTTTTAAAAATAATATTTGAGAACTATACAGAAGGTGAAAAATTGAACACATAGATGTGAAAAACTGAAATAATCTTCAGTATTAAACTAAATGATACAATAGAAAGAAAGCAGAACAGCTATATTTCTGAGATAAAAAAAGAGTAGTTATGTAAAATGACGTTGTAGGTGTTAACCTAAGCAAACAAGAGGAGTATTTAATTGTTGAGCAGATTAAGATCAGTTTGAAAAGTATGAATGCAAAATGGAAAAACAGAAGGTACTTTGCTTGACAGTACTRTGACAGTGACAGACTGAATAATGAAATAAAACAAACAGTAGACTATTCCCAAAAAAACATTATCACAACTTTTCTACACCTAATATTGATGATATTACTATAGAAGAAGCTGCAACCTACTGCACATTTCATAGTAAAAGAATATTTAGGAAATAAGCACATTTGTGGTTGAGGTAGTTTCTGCTCTAGTAAACTACACAGGAACGAAATGCTATTTCAGTAACAGAAGATAGCACTTGGTTATTGTGCAAATTATTTTTAAATGAATTATTAGTTTTTCTTTCAAAGGTTGTAACTTTTTCTGAAAAATTTGCCTTATTAAGGGTCTTGCTACCACAGAAGCTGGCCCTACCACCCCTTGCTGGCCTGACCACATTATAATATGAAGGACTAGAATTTGTCACCTTGATGCTGTTCTGAAATATTAGACATTATTTTTCCTCAATGTCATCGTCATGCTCTTATATGAGGCACTRAAGATGGATGAAGGGGAGCGGAGAGAGGAAAGTGTCATCAAACTTTTCGAACTTTGGCTCAGTCTATGTGGTGTGCATGGCAAGGGAGCTGGGGGCTGTCTGGTTTGCGTTAAGTTTCAGAAACTCTGTGATGAGAATTAGCAAGCAGATTTGGGGCAGAAGGATGACAGTTTGTGTGACACTTTTGAAAATCTGATAGATCTGTGCACAACATATGAAATGCTTTGGGATAAATGAGGCAAACATAGTTGATGAAGAAGAGGTAAAATAAAGGAAAATTGCAAGTTCTCTTGGAATACACATRTATTTCAATACTGAAAGTTGCCAGATACTGTAAGTAAGTAATGACAAGCATGAGTGAGTAGAATTACTGTAATGGTGTGAAAGCCAGACAAGAAAAAGCTATTATTTTCTTTCAATGCTTGAATTTCAAGCAAATGAGTAGCATAGAATTTAATATTGTGTCTACTGTATTTCTAAGGTATCTGATGTTTTGAGGAATGCTAATTTATATTATTTGGTAAATTAAGCATAATTGGGGGTTTAGTTTTTGTTATTTTTTCATARCAAGAGACTTTAATTAGCATGGAATTGCAATTTAGATATTCACGGTTTTCTTGTTTATTGTTCTCATGTGAATAACAATTTTAAAAATAGCATTATTTTTGCATTTTGGCKTTATTTCTGCAATTTAGGCAAAATCATTCAGCTTTTTCCCTATTATACAGAAACATATGTTATATATTATGCTTATACTAAGCTTTGTACATCAGTGTATTTAAAAATAATGTATATCTCCAAACTCTTTCAGCTTTTAAATAATTACATAATCATTTTTTGTGTAATTTATGCCTTTAACCAAAGACTGTATTATTTGCTTGGAAATTGAACTGGCAAAGTTTTGACTGTTTACAATCATGCATTGAGAATTTTGTGTTCTAAAACAGCGATGCAAACATGTACTCTGTGATGAGTCTGACCAAATATTACCTTATTTAAATATTCACAAAGGAAGACCTGTGTAACAGCAAGACCTTGTGATTCTATTTCTCTAGAAAACATATATGTGAATATTTTAAAATATAGTTTGAGGGTATTCTGACATAATGTATTGAGCTTGCATGGCATGGTAGCAGTGGTGCTACAGGGGTGATTTCTGTGACAAGTTTCTAGAAGCTTCTCCCACGTCCAACAGAGCCAAAGGCAGCTGACTCTGATACGAACCTGCTGCCAGCCAACTCTGAGCCCATCAGCAACAGTGGGAGCACCTCTGGGATAACAGATTTAAGGGAAAAAGTTGTTATGTGACAGCAATTGCAGTCAGAGAGAGGAGTGAGAATGCATGACAGCAACAGCCCTGTGGACAYCAAGGTCAGTAGAGCAGGGGGAGGAGGTGCTCCAGGCAGTGGAGCTGAGATTCCCCTGCAGCCCGTGGTGCAGCCCATGGTGAGGCAGCTGTGCCACTGCAGCCCATGGAGTTCCACAGTGGAGCAGARATCCCCTGGCAGCCCCTGGAGGACCCCATGCTAGAGCAGGTGGATGTCTAAAGGGGGCTGTTACCCCGTGGGAGCTGGAGCAGGCTCCTGGCAGGACCTGTGGCCCTATGGAGAGAGGAGTCCACACTGGAGCAGGTTTGCTGGCAAGACTTATGACCCTGCAGAGGACCCACACTGGAGCAGTTSTTTGAGGACTGTRTAGGAACTCCATGCTGGAGCAGGGAAAAGTGTGAGGAGTCCTGCCCCAAAGAGGAGGGAGCAGCAGAGACAACATGTGATGAACTGACCTCAGCCCCCATTCCTCGTCCTCCTCTGCCACTGATGGGGAGTAGATAGAGAATTCAGGAATAAGGCTGAGCCTGAGAAGAACAGTGGGGAGAGGGAAAGGTGTTTTAAGATTTGTTTTTATTTCTCATTATGCTGCTCTGATTTGATCGGTCATAAACTAAATACATTTTCCCCAAGTTGAGTCTGTTTTGTSTGTGAAAGTAACTGCTGACTCTCCTTGTCCTTTTCTCAATCCAGGAGCTTTTCATTGTCTTTTCTTTCATCTGTCCAGCTGAGGAGGGGAGTAACAAAGTAGCTTTGATGGGCACCTGGGATCAATCCAGTCAAGCCACCACAGTTCTGTGTGTGCGTTATAAACTTCAATTCATTTGCTAAGATTACTAAGTCTTCAATGAAATCAAGTTTCTATAAATCTCCATTTCCCATGTAGCTGGTAGTATCTCAGCTTGAACTGAATCTTGCTGGGAGAATTTTTGCTCATTTTAATTCATTCAAAGTTCAAGATGAACTCATGATATGCAAAGTTAAGGTAACAGAAATGGCTACATATTTAATAGATATTTCACACTATTTTATACTAAATTATTTTATTATATCTTGTTTTGACAATAAAAGTGAAACCTTAGCATTGATCACGTTCAGTAATTAATTTTGAGTAACTTTCAATTTTTGCAATATCTCTTTTGAAGAAATATTATTCAGGATACCAGCTGTTAGTATTACAAAAAAAAAAAAAAAAAAAGAAAAATAAAAAGAATGCAAACACATAAAAAGTACAGAAATAAACTACCCTAAACAAAAGTTCAGTGTTTATGACTGCAGAAATCATTAAATACTGTCCTGGTTTCAGCTAGGGTAGAGTTAATTTCTTCTCAGTAGCTGTTAAAATGCTGTGTTTTAGATTCAGAATGCAAATGCATTTGGTAACACTCTGATGTTTTGGGTTTTTGCCAAGTTGAGTTTATCATAAGTCAAGGACCTAGCAGTGAGGAGGTATGCAAAAAACCAAACTGGGAGGGAGAATAGCTGAGACAGCTGGCACAAACTGACCAAAGGGATATTCCACACCTTAGAATGTCATGCCCAGGATATAAACTGGAGGGAGTTACCCAAAAGGGCATCCAGTCTGGTTTCAGGAAGGGGAGTCTGTCATCAGTCAGTGAGTGGTGAGTAATTGTATTGCACATCACTTRCTTTTTCTCTTTTTATTATCATTATTATTATAATTTACAATTATTATTGTATTTTAATTTATTTTCAGTTATTAAAYTGTTATCTCAACATACAAGTTTTAATTTAATTCTCCTCCCTATTCCACCAGCGTGGGGAGGGGAAGAGAGAGAGGGTTGAGAGAGCGGCTGTGTGGTGTTTTATCTCCAGCTGGGTTTAAAACCATGACAAATAATCAGAAGGTTGTAAAGGTTTTCTACCTATGCTTTTACTTTACCTGTCACGGTGCACACTAAAATATTATGATCTTGGTATGTTGGGAAAGTGCTAGAACTCTGTAGTAGCTGCTTACCTCATGAATAGGTATATTTATAGTTTAAATAATGCACTGCAATAAGGTAATATTGCAAAACAGAGAATTCTGATTACTACGGCTCATACTGTTTACTACAGTGTAGCTAATCATTACGAGTTCCAGTTCTATCAGTAATAATATCCTCCATAAGTGGAACACATACCTGTTATATTCTGGAAAGCATTTGGAACATGAGAAAACTGGGTCCAAAGCAAAAAAAACCAAACCAAACAAACCCCCTACAAAACCCAAATGCATGATCTCCCTGAAACCCTCCCTCTTCCTCAAAGCCCATATAAAATCAAAGTTTGCAGTTGCTAGGGGCCTCAATTCTACATGTCTCTTTCTTGGCTCTGTTATCAAATTCCCCTCAGCCCTGCTCTGCCCAAATCACTGAAAATGTGCAAACAAAAACTGCTGTAAGCCTCTGAAACATTTCTCTTTAAAGCACTGAAGTCTGGTCAGAGTTTGTTCAAGTTCAGTGTACCTGTAATTTTGTCTTTTTAACAATTTGGCTTATGTTCCTTCTGTAATAGTATCTTAAATTTTAAGAATAACAATAAAAACATTTTACATGTTATCAATGTGCTGCAATTTAGCATTACTATCACTTTAATATATCATTTTTTTAAATCAAACCTGCAACAATGAASAGTTATTTTTATCTTGATATCAAAAGACGAACAGCACCACCACCACTTGTCCTTGAATTAAACCAAAAGAAGTAGAACGATCTACAATAAGAATGTCCAGAGTAGGAAACTTGCTTAAACCTTTGTTAAAACATGTGTAATCAGTTATTAAATTCTCAGAAGGTAAAATTATATTTTAGGTCCCTACCATGGTGACTGTGAACATTTCATAGATCCTAACAAAACTTACTAAATAATACACACATTTCATAAATTTTCGGAGAAATATGTCTTTCATGAATGTGATATAGGAGCTCAACATATTTTTAACCATTGATAAACTCATAAAATGCTGCTTTGATCAAATCTATAAGAAAAATTATTTTATCTAGTAGGTATTTTGAATTTTCTTGGCCTGTTCTGTACAAGCATAAAAAAAAGAAATTTAGATTCTTATTTGCAACTTTCAATCCATCTGATTTTACATAGCTACCCAAGTAGGTTCTTTTCCCTTTTTCCTTCCCTTCCCTTCCCTTCCC
>JACAXG010000040.1:3550872-3592714 GCA_018881555.1 Amblyornis subalaris
TAAATCCAGATTTGGTCTTGCTTTGAGACAAAATGTGTGGCAAATGGTCTTCATAGAATGTTAGATACCTGGCTTGGCTTTTTAAAGTTCATGTTAATATATAATTTAGTCACAAAACATTTGTACCCAGTCTTACACTTAATCACTTCCAGCAAAATCAATATTTTCTCTCTGAGTTTAATAGCAGACACTGGAAATAAGTAGGAAACCTCTAATAAAAAGCAGTGACATTTTGCTTACAACTTTATTCATACCACCTTCAAGCTCACTGCACCATTCATGATCTCATGGACTTGAATATACTCACTGAAAACAAAATTCCAATTTCTTATCATTAATCTGTGCTAACAGTGTTGGTTAGCAGCTCCCCACATCACCCACCTCCACCCTAAAAAAATATATTCTTTATAACAGCAAACTGTTACTTTTGAGAGTAATGTATTTTTGTACTTTATGTGTCATAATAAGCATGATATGTTGTTAGCACAGGTTTTCACTGATCTTAGAGATTATCTAGGAAAAGCCCTTTTAACAGCARTGTTCCAAGATGTGCCAAATATCTCTAGAGTGTGCTGTAACAGTTATTTCAGATATGACTATAAGAACATATTTTGCATCCCCCCAGCTTTTTAAAAATCCATGTATTCATGTGTAGATATAGATCTGCCTAATAAATAAAGTTCTGTATATTTACCATGCATGACTGCTTGACAGTTTGTGCAATGATCRTTTTAAATTCTTGCCTATTTCTACCCACCCATATGTATCTTTACCTACCTATTCATGAAACGCATATATTGCTTTCTATGTATGAGGAGGATTACCATACAAACTCTTATTTCAAAAGAATCAATAAATGTTTTTGTGCAATGCATATTTATAAACACCTCTGTCTTACTTGCTGAAAATGAAAGCAGGTGTTGGGGTAGGCACACAAAGTACCAAAATCCTTTAATTCTCAACTCTAAAATGCTTTTGCCAATTTTTTTTTTTTCTGGTAGTAAAGACAATACTGTGATAATCCAAAAATCTGTGGGTATTTTTCATGTGAAGGTTTTTCTAATTCCTCCCTCAAGCCACAGCATGCTTTATTGCTATCCCATAGATGTTATTGTGTTTAAACCTTCCTTTTCAATTGCTATTTTAATCCATAATAGACTTTTTCTCCCGCTCGTCTTCCCTCTCCATACCTATCTTTCAGTGCTGTGTTAATAACCTAAGAATGGTAGTTTGTCAGTTTATTAATTAATTTGAGATTATAGGCTCTTCATGCTCAGTCATGTCATAGAGCCAAACTGTGGCTGTATTAAGTATTTAGTAGTAGGTTTACCACAACACAGTCTTAGCTAACTATTGATTATGTCTTTCAAGTTCTTGTACRTTCTTCAAGTATTACACTCGTCTCTCTTCTTGTATGTTGTTTTGCAGACAGTTGCCAATATATTCTAGAAGTTGCGTGTATAATTCTTAGCCAGCCCTGGAGACAGAACACTTACTGCCATCCCATTACAGTCTGTTCAAATAAGAGCTCTTCACTTGTTCCAGTCATCAAAGATATTTCATGAATAGCTCACAATTTGTCAAATAGAATAAATAATTTTCAAGGAAGAGAGCTCTATAAATACAAAAAAAGGAAAGTAATTAATGGCAAGTATTTAGTGGTGTTTAAACAGGCTTATTTACATTTTACTTACTGTCTCTTCATATCATTACTGATATTTAAGCTTTAAGGACTTTATTTCCTTTCCATGTTACAAATTATAAATTAGTATCTTACTGGATAAACATGCTTTCAATGGCAAATGTTTTCCCTTTACCTTGGTGTTCATGTGAACACAAGATATCTATATTGAACAAACAGCTCTATTTCCCATTACAGACTTATTTAGTATCCCAACAGATACAAATTTGGGGATGTTGGTATTACTGTTGGTATTACCCATGGATAAACTGAGTCTGAGGGAACATTAGTCTAAGGCCTAACACTATCAAATTTTATGTTTAAACTCCTTAGCTCTGGGCAAGATCTTTATATGAGCCAAGAATATACCTCTCTTCTCCCTCTTCCTGTGAAATAATCCGTGTGAATTCACACTGAGTCTTTGGTGCTGCTTAGGAATTCCCCCTTAGCTCCTCTGTGCTTCACCCACGGCTAATGTATGGATAACTTCACAGATAACAGTTTTGTACAGATAATTCTTCTGACAAAATCTTGACATTGCAGCAGCATGACACATGGAAATTATCAGTATATATGAGTTATCTGGTATCAGACAATTCCTTAAATTGAGAACATATTGTTTTCTCATTTTCTGTACTGCAATTCAATATTTACTCATCACTGTGATCAACCTTTCTCTTTAGTGATAAAAATGCAAAACTCTATCATCACGTGGCCCTGTAATACARTATTGTCATTGCTAGTAATATGCTTCATACTGAATTTGCAAAGCCTCAGGACTGAGTTTTATGAGATTTCCTCTATCTGAACTTTTCTTGACCTGCCTGCACCATGCACCAAACTTTTCTCTCTTTGATCAGGTGTCTATAGCTCATTTTTTTCTTTCTTTCRCAGAATCACAGAATGGCTAAGATTTGAAAGGACCACAGGAGGTCATCTGGTCCAACCTCCCCACTCAAGCAGGGTCATCCTAGAGCACATGGTACAAGATTGCATCCAGACAGTTCTTGAATATCTCCAGTGAGGGAGACTCCACATCCTCTCTGGGCAGACTATTGCAGTATTCAGTCACRCAGTAAACAAGTTCTTCCTCATGTTCAGATGGAGCTTCCTTTGCATCGGTTCATCTTTATGTTATACAACCATAGTTTATATAGATAGTGGTAATAAGAAGTTATTCTATGTAAAGACATTTAATATGCTAATTACTCATTTATGACTGATGTGGTGTAGACAAAAGCATGCCTGGTATTATAGGAGGGATCTTCAAAAAATCGGAGACAATGTGCAGCATAGAGCAGTATCATGGGAAAATTAAAGATTGGGAAACAGACTTGGATCTGGAGACCATAAACTGTGAGCAAATCACTAATCATCATTTAAAGAAATGTATACCTGGAGATAGGCAAAACTCAGTTTGGAGTAGCAAAAGAAGTGAAGATACAGGRTATAACATATATGAAAGGCACCTGATATAGTACATTTGGATGTAACAAGGAGAAGCAGATAAGTGGAGAATACATGTAAATGTGTCCAAAAAACCCCCAAACCTGTTAAAGGACTCTGAAGGTGTCTCCCATGAGGAAGAAGAGACTATTGACATGAGCATATTATTCCTAGTGAAGATCTCCAGATACCAACAACTTTTTAACATGCTCCACTCCACCACCAGAATAAAACATGAGGATCCAGACCTACATGGAAAGGATGAGCATAAAACCAGGAAAAGGGATAGAGACTAAGAATTGTGTATGGTTCATTTTTAATTATACTATGAGTACTACAGGGAGTTTTTCTGTATAGAAGTACTCTGACTGTGCTATTATTTTTCCTACATTTTCTGTAAAAAATAGGTCTATACTAGCAATGATTCTTGAACTAGATTCTTAAGATATTTGTTGTTCTAAAAATAAACATCTGCTTTTGTATATATACACACATATATATACACATGCTATATTTATATACATATGCATATACATGTACACATAAGGCAGGCTTATTTTCTGTCTACAAAAGAGATTTTAAGTATAACAACACAAATTCAGAGAGGAAATGTACATACAAYATTTTGTTTTAGTGAGGTTATTTTGATCAGATTTTCTTTTTATGCACACATGACAGTACACATCACTTCTATTACATTTCTATCACAATATCCAGGGAATATGCTTGAAAAGAAAGTTCTGTTCTTTAATGCTCCTGCAGTAAAATGTCAATTTCACAGCAATTTGATGTAGTACTTAAATTTTGTCCAAGATTCTCCATCTGTTTCATATTTCCATATGTTTATTGGCATTTGCATGCATACGGCATCTATCTGTCCCATGAGCATGCATAGGTTAGCATATTTTCCCTACCTCTGTCATGGGACATAGCGTCCCTGCAATACACTCTTTTAGGATATTCTTCCTCAAATGCCTTATTTTTCATAGATCAAATAGCCTTTCTAGCATGAAATATTATGGCTGGAGTAAATTGATCAGTACAYAGTAACCAACCTTCATGATTTTCATGTTCCTGTACATTATGCCCTTATCCACTTAGCAAAGGTAGTTTGCCATGTCCTTTTCTCACTGCAGGGGACATCAATTCTTGCATATTCCTGAAAATACTTCACTTGATATATAGTARTATTGGGTTTGCCATTTTCAGAGAGATACCACATTGACTGCTTACTTATTAGCACATTCAAAGTCTTTGCACTACTGATGCATCCAGTTGATTACTCTATAGCTTACAGCTGACATATCAGAAAACAGTTTCTTATCTCTTACCAACAATACCTTAGCCTAACAAGTATCATTTTGCATAGAACTCGATCTACACTGTTCACATATCTCAACATACCAACAAATTTTCCTTTATTCACTAAAATTCCTCTTATTTTGAGCCATTTTCTGAATACCAAGATATAACTGCTAAGGGAGACAATTTTTTTTTTGCTAATAATTTGCAACCAACATTAATGGAATTTGGRAAGTGTTGGGGGAGTGGTATTTCCCTTTTCTTTTTTATCTTTTTTTTTTTTCTTCCTCTATTTCTAAAAGGACTGTCCTTATTCCCTTAAATTATTATTACAGAGMTATTAAGTCTTAGTGGAATATTTCAATTACACTGAAAGAAATGGGATCAAATTGGTCACTGCATTATCTTACTGTCTTCTCTAATACTCATTTCTTTAATCTCAAGATTCATTTGATGATTCCCTATGTTTGATAAGATTACACTTAAAAATATAATGAATCAAAAGTAACTTTTTGCTTACATATAGCTACACTTAACTGGAAAACCCTGTTCAACAAAATGGTACCAAATGTGTCATCTAATTTTATAACCATGGTCTGTTGATCCACTAAAGAAATTAATAAACCTGTTTTCTTTAGCTAAATCACAGAACATAATGTAATTGGTCACATTTTCGTCAGTTATTCCTCTGACTCACAGAGTAGAAATTGGCCCTGAAGAAAGTGACTTACAAGTAGTATTCTATTTGCAAGTTAACAGCGACTTTGTAAACACCTGTTTCCAATAGTKGGGTAAGTGGTCAGAATTGTCCAGTATTGCTCTAAAAAGCTGACGAATTGATTTTCTGTTGAGAAAAACAGGAGCTGGGCCCCTTGCTTATCTTGCACCTGGCTCAAGCAAGGCCTGACAACTGAATGCTGTCTGGAAAGAAGCAGATGTCTGCCCCTCCCATGTTGTTTCAGTGAGGCCCAGAAGAACCCAGAGCCTCTGTACCAGCCAACAGCCACACTCCCTTCACTCTGGAAAAGAAGCCTTATTATAAATCTGCTTCGTTAAGGAGTTAAGGATGTGTACAAAGACCCACTGATAAAGGTCAGAGAGCCTTTACGGCTGCTTCAGAACCTGAAGGAGGATCTAAGTGTTTACTCTACCTCTTTTGTCAACTATAAAATCTGACCAGGACCCTCATTAAGCCCCATTAACATATTAATTCACACATCCCTTGGGATGCAAATGAAGGGGGTTTATTTTATGCTAAATTCCAATAGCCTTAACACAACAGTAAGCTATCAATATAAGAAAGCAGGATTGTTAGAGGCATGCTTCTTGCAATCATATGAGTAGCATCCACTACTATTAACATACAATTAAGCTCAAAATTGCTTTTTATTGTTAAAAGAAAATGTTTGCAACCACTGTCATATGTCATATGATTACCATATAGCATTCTTGATAAATGGTGTATAGGAAAATAAATTCGAATATCATAGCTCTTCAGCATGAATAGTGTACATGTACATATAAGTGTATATACATATATTTCCTATGTACGTTTTTTMTTTTTTTGTACAAAATACCTTGTCTGGAGTCTCACTCTGAAAAAGAGATTATGTAATGGTACTGAAACCTATACAGGGAATACTTTACCAGCCCTATTCTTATTCCAGGAATCTGTAATACAAAGCAGTTATTTCAAAAATGGATAGTAAATCTAACTTGCAATCAAATTTTTTCCTTTTTTTTTTCATACTCTTAGCTATATTCTTATCTATATTTAAAACATGGTGATGGCCCATAGGCACCTCATTTAGTAGATTTCTGGGACAGAAGAACAAATGTAATAAAAATGGAAATTAACATTGAAAACCATGCTAATAACATATTTTTAAAAGTCCTATAATACTGGCTGCTAAAATATAGAACAATTTTCCAATTACTGCTTTCTGAAAAAAAAAAGTTACTCTTACAGCAGTCACAGTTTAACTTTGAGCAAATATGTTAAGGCGGTAATAACACATGGGACTGATGCACTCTGCTCCTCTTGATTTATAACACAGCATCCACTTACAGTTAAATGAATGTGCATGCYGCCTTAGTTCCATTTCTGTCTTCTGTTTTGTTAGCCAAATGCCATGTTGATTTTAAAATTCTTCAGTGTTTTACAAAAGTTTGCAGAATTGTTTCAGGTTTTTTGTCTCAATCTCAGTAACGGTAAATTTGATCTAGTTATACAATGTTACTGAACTATATACAAAAGYCTCAAAATAAGACCTCAAGATCCAAGGAGCTGTTATTTGGGACAGCTGAAATAGGTGCTTCTCAGTAGTGTATTTGTCTTCTGTCTATTCTAGAACAAGTTTAACCTCATTTCACTCAGGGCCTATACCACATCATACAGTGTTTTGTTTACTTCAGGATAAGGATGCTCAAAAAGGCTATTACTGGGGAATAGCTAATACATCATAATTAGTTATTCCAGGGTAACCTGCTCATGTCCATAACCTCACTTAGCTGTTCTACAAATCTAAGTCACATCTATCTACTTATCATTCTAATGTGAGTAAAGTTCTACARCCTTTGGGACATATTTGAGTACTCTTGTATAATACTCCATTCTTTGAACAAACCCATTGGATTCACTTTAAAGGCTCTCAAAGACTTCAATGAGCTGTGAAATTAAGCTCTACCCTTGTACTCTTTTCAATCTGAATTTCATCATGGACATTTGTACAGCTGTTTTGTTGTATGAATGTTTGTGGAAGAGCTTTTAATTCACCTGAATCCCTGATATTCACAGATGAATGGCCATATTCATAATCCCACCATATAAGCATGAAATTACTAGCAGAGTTTGACAAAGCAAAGTTGAATGAAGGTTGTGCAGGATAGAGAGTACTTATGATTAAATTCAGCCTTGAGGTTCCCCACCATCCAATTTTTCTATTGTTTTCTGTATTTTTTTTGGTTTGTTTTGTTTTTATCTAGGTCAGAATCTGTATGCACTACGTACAACAGAATGTCATGGTTTTGTCCTTACAAATACCCTATATTAATTGTGAAATATTCCTGAAATCCATATAGCTCTGTTAGTTTACAGCAGTTTACAATTTTCCCCTTTGGGCTGGGAAAAAAGATCAATATTTGAACAGATTTAACCTAAAGACTAGAAAATCAAGAAAGAAGTAARGAACAGATTTGTCTGTTGAAGAAATGACTTATTTTAGGACAGTATTATGATTTTCAGGGAACACAGTTCTGATTTTTGGTGATTCACAGTAAAAATGATGTGTTTGAAGGTCACAGACTGGCACTGCAGCACTCTGTGATGTTTACCACACCAGCTGAGTATCCTGCTAGGTCCTACTCAGAAGCTATGCAGAGAAGACCAGGGATAACTTCTTTCGAGAAATACTGGAGTCAAACCTAGTAATGCTGACAATAGAAACATTTGGAAGAGGGAAAAGATGAGTATGTTGTGTTAACGACACATGAAAACAAAGGGAATAAGGAGCACAGCTGCTCCTTCCTTCATATTCTTTAGTACCCATTACTTGCAACTATTCTTCGCAAAGTCTGCTTCTATTTTGTTGTCTGGAAGGATGGTGAGATATTGGATTACAGAGAGATAGTCTTACCATGTGATTAAATGGCAGCACATATGAGGTGACCCAGCATAAGATAATAAATCCTCTCAGTCTGTCTTAATATATATTAGAAATCCTTCAAGCAATTACAGCTAATGAGAAAATAATTACAGCTCACAACTGGTCCATAAGGAAGATGAACAGGGAGGAAAAAAAAGGGAGCTCTTATAATAAATATATCCTTTGATCAGGTCAGAAATGCAGTGCTAGTTGTGCTAGTTGAATGACTTGTTCCTACTGGTTTGAGCTGAGGTAGAGTTATTTTTCTTTGCAGTGGCTGGTATGGGGCTATGTTTTGAATTTGTGCTGAACACAAACGGATGACAATGTAGAKATGTTTTTGTTGTTGTTGAGAAGAGCTTACACAGACACAAGGGGTTTTCTGCTTTTCCTGATGCCACACTGGCAAGGAAGCTGGGGGTGCATGGGAGGTTGGGAGGAGATACAGCTTGGACAGGTGACCCAAACTGACCAAAGGGATATTCTAGACCATATGACCTCATGCTCAGTATGTAAAGTGGGGGGAAGAAGGAGAAAGGGAGAGATGTTTGGGGTGATGGCATTTGTCTTCCCAAGTAGCCATTACATATGATGGGGCCCTGCTGTCCTGGAGATGGCTGAACATCGGGTTGCCCATGGGGAGCAGTAAATTAATTCTTTGTGTTCCTTTGCTTGTGTGAGCGGCTTTTGCTTTCCCTATTAAATTGTCTTTATCTCAACCCACAAGTCGAGCTTTTACCCTTCCGATTCTCTCCCCAGTCCTGCTGCTGGGGGATGCAGCTGAGTGGTACTTGGTTGCTGGCTGGAGTTAAATCACTACACTATCCCAGTTAAATTCAGTTCTTCCTGATGATGAACGAAAGAAAATCTAAGATACAAGCACTTTCACTTGAAAATCCTTGTAAAGATGGTTTCAGTTGACAGAAATAGCAAGCTTTGACTCTTTCAGACATAGCTTACTCATTATAAATTTTACCATGTGTGCCTGAACAGAGAGTAGGTTAAAGTATAAAGACTGATGAAAAAGGTACATAAGTTTATTTCAGAGGATTTTTGCSTCATTTGAGCCAGAGTTTCCCAGCCAGACACTGTAAAGCTTTTCAGAACAAGGTCAGAAGGGATGATATTAATCCTGACCAGAAGTGGATGATTCTTACAGCTATGCTGCGAAGAGCATTTTCTTATGGGAAATTGATGATCTTCTAGCATCTTCACAGTCTGTAACAAAGTTTGACTATGAGCAGAATATATGTTTTTACAGTATGTGTGGATTATGGTACCTTTTATTTGTCAATTAGTTTCAGATTCAGTGCTCTGTGATGTAATTCTTCTATCATCTGATATGTGACAGGAATCTGTAAATGCAGTATAATGGTACTAAAACACTAATTAGCCAGTTGCCCTTTTTTTTGATAAAGTCAACATATTTGAAAAACATCAGAGCCTACATGGCTTATTTGAATATTAAGCTTTTTCATAGAGTTTATTGACAAGCGAATCAGGACATTTACTCCGGTATGAAATAGAATATTGGAGAATATGTCCTGGACATTCAGTTTAGTAATATTATCAGTGATGTTGGTAATTAATATTTTTTCCCATTGCAGTATTATAAAATATCTTTTTAACATTTGAAAAATCAATTTATTATAGACTGAAGAAGCCTGGTCTGAAATTATATTTGTTGTGCACACTCTAGTCCCTGCAGTCTGAGGACCCGTATTGTCATCACAATTATTTGCGGCCTTTCATTCCTGAATACAGATTTAAAGGGGTGATCTTTGAATATCTATATCAATATATATATATCACATGTACATGAGTATTATAAAATCTTTGAAGGCATTTTTTACAAATATTAAATTTAATTAGATGCTCTGAGAACACTGGGAGATAATACATGCATGTCATTTGTACTGAAATATTGGCTGGCTTTTCACGGCAGCATGTGTGGCTACAGTAGGTATTAGCAACACTACCAGCCTGACACCTGCACTAAGCAACAGACTCACCCTAATATAATTTAATAAGATGCCTTTTGTTATTAAACCAAGAATTGTATGTTGCCAGCTGAGGTGGAAAATAGGTCCCAGAGGTTTTTCTTCCTTATTCTATCTGTGGTTATTTTTAGGGGGCTTTAATATTTAAAAGTCTATTACTAATTTCAGCATTGCCCATAGAAACCTGCTTTGTAGTTCTATTGCCAAATTATCCCTTGAAGGCAAGTGCTGTAAATAATTTCTCAGTTCTGTTCCTAGACACTTGCCAAGGTCATTATCTGGCTTTCCCACAGTCCCTGCATTTTGAATTTGATTGTGAGTGGTAACTAAGAAACAGTTATGAGATGCAATCACAAGCTGTGGCAGTCTTATCAAAAGCTGAAGATGGTCCCCGAGCACTCTGATGAAGCCAGTGGCTCAGCTGCTCTTGCTTCTTTAATACTTCATTTATCTTTCAAATTGGTCAACCAACAGAGCACCCAGAGCAAACATAAAACAAGCACTATGAAGCAGGCATGAGAGCCAGAGAGAAAGGAGGCTCCAGGAAACCAGTTGGATGGAGCTGATTATAGAATTCCAACTTTTAGTTTCTAACCAGCAATAATTTTTTTTTCTGTTCTTATACTTTGCTTCATCTCTCACAATGTCAAAAATCTGACATATTTTTTAAATTGTAGATAGTTATTTCCTGACAAGTTCCTCTTGGGTTGAGATGATGAGGTCCTCTACAGACAGATAGGAGCAGCCTCACATTCACAAGACCTGATCCTCACGGAGGATTTCAACTACCCTGAAATCTGTTGGAGGGACAACACAGCAGGGCATAAAAATAACCATGAGGTTCCTGGAATGAGTTGATGAGAACTTCCTTCTCCAAGAGATAAAGGAGCCAACGAGGAGAGGTGCTATGCTGGACCTTGTTTACACCAAAAAAGAGGCCTGGTGGGGAATGTGAAGCTCAAGGGCGGCCTTGGCTGCAGTGACCATGAAATGGTGGAGTTCAAGATCCTTGAAAGCAGAATGCACAGCAAGCTTATTGCACTGGATTTCAGAAGAGCACATGTYGGTCTCTTCAGACATTTGCTTGGTAGCGTATCATGGGAATAAGCCATGGAATAAAGAGGGACCTGAGACAGCTGGTTAATATTCAATCATTGCTTCCTTCAAGCTCAAGATCACTACATCCCAATGATGCAAGCAAAGGGGGTGGGAGACTTGAATGAATGAGCAAGGAACTTCTGGCTAAACTGAAACAGAAGAAGTTTACAGAATGCAGAAAAAGGGACAGGCAACTTGGGAGGAATATAGGAATATTGTCAGAGTATGCAGGGGTGCAGTGAGGAAAGCTAAGTTCAATTTGGAATCAAACGTGGTAAGAGATGGTAGGAACAACAAGAAGGGATTCTTCAAGTACACTAGAAGCAAAGGAAAGACTAGGGAAAATGTGAGCCCACTTCTGAATGAAGTGGGTGCCCTGGTGATGAATACAGAGAAGGCAGAGTTACTGAATGCCTTATTTGATTCATTATTTAATTCCTAAGGCCAGCCCTTAGGAATCTCAGCCCCAAGAGGCAAGAGAGAAAGTCTGGAGAAAGGAAAACTTTCCCTTRGTCACAGTGGATCAGATTAGAGATCATTTAGACAGATCCATGGGCTTCAATGGGATACACTCACGAGTGCCGAGGGAGATAGCAGATGTTGTTGCTAAGCCACCCTCTGTCATCTTTGAAAGGTTATGGAGAATGGGAGAGGTGCCCGAGGACTGGAAGAAAGCCAATGTTACTCCATTCTTAAAAAAGGTCAAGAAGGAACCTTGGAAATAGCAGGCCAGTCAGCTTCATCTCCATCTCTGGAAAGGTGATGGAACAACTCATTTTGAATGTGATCTCTAATCCTGTAGAGGAAAAAGAAGGTTATCAGATGGTTAACATGGATTCACCAACGAGAATTCATGCTTGACCAATCTGATAGACTGCAATGATGGAAAAACTGGCAGGGTAGATGACTGCAGAGCAGTGGATGTTGTCTACCTCGACTTCAGCAAGGCTTTTGACACTGTTTCCTGTAACATCCTTATAGGTAAGCTCAGGGATTGTGTGTTAGATGAGTGGACAGTGAGGTAGATTGAGAACTGTCTGAATGGCAGAGCTCAAAGGGTTGTGATCAGTGGCACAGGGTTTAGTTGGATGCCTGTAGGTAATGATGTTTTCCAGGCGTCAGTACTTGTCTCTGTCTTGTTTCAGTCTTCAACTTATTAATCAATGACCTGGATGAAGGGACAGAATGTTGATATAAACTGGGAGGAATGTCTTATACACCAGAAGGCTGTGCTGCCATTCAGCAATACCTGGACAAGCTGAAGAGTTGGGCGGACAGGAAGCAACCTAATAAAGTTAAGCAAAGACAAATGTAAGGATGTTAGAAGTAATAACCCCATGCACCAGTACAGGTTAGGGCTTGACCTGCTGGAAAACAGTTCTGGGGAGAATGACATGGGAGTCCTGGTGGACAAAAAGTTAACCACRAGCCACTAATGTGACTTTGTTCCAAAAAAAGGCTAGTGGTATCCTGGGCTGCCTTAGGAAGAGTGAAGCAACAGGTCCGAGGGAGCTGGTGAGGCTGCTTCTGGAGTTCCATGTCCATTTCTGGGCTCTCCAATTCAAGAAAGACAAGGAGGGTGCAGGCGGAGGTCTACAAAGATCATTAGGGAACTGGAGTGCCTCACTTAGGAAAGCTGGGCCTGTTTAGCTTGGAGAAGAGATGACTGAGAGGGGATCTTATCAATGCATACAAATATTTTCAAAGTGGGTGTCAAGAGGTGGTGCCCAGAGACAGGACATGGGGCAACAGGCACAAACTGAAACATGCCAAGTTCCACCTGAATATGAGGCAAAAGCTCTGAGGGTGACTGAGCACTGAAGCAGCCTTCCCAGAGATGTTGTGGAGTCTCCTTCCCCAGAGATGTTCAAAACCCATGTGAACATGATCCTGTGCAACCTGCTCCAGGTGAGCTTGCTTCAAAAGAGGGATTGGACTAGATGAATTCCAGTCATCCTTTTCAACCCCAACCRTTTTGTGAATCTCTGAGGCATGAGTTCCAGGATCAAAAGGATTGTAGTATAAAGCTTATCTTGTTTTATATAGCYTTACAGTGAAAAAGCACACCAAAACTGCAGTATCAAAGACAGCTCATCTGTGAAAGTCACAGGTTTACATGCTGTAAACACAGGACAAAACCATGTAAGGTGGCTGTGCTAAGGTGAACATCAAGTTATACACAGAAAAGTAATTGTAAGTGTCAATGTGCAGTTCAGATCCCTAAGTTTAGGAACTATGCAAAGAGATATAATTGCAGTTATTCAWGTTCACATATTAAATATAACAGAATCTTTAGCAGATCCCAGCTTTCAGCACCACATCCTGACATCCTTCGACCCCTCTGACTTTCAGYAATACTGTTTTTTTTAACTCTGGGTATTTAGCCTCTACAGATTGACAAGGTGAAAATTAAAATGCTTTGCAAGCTTCTGACATTTCAGGGTGAAATCTGGTCCCAGTAGAAAGAAAATAATGTTTACCCTATTTCAAATGTTCACTTCAAGAAGAGATGCAGGGGTAAAAAAAAAAATAAGAAAAAGCCAAGAAGGAAAGGAAGGAAGGAAGGAAGGAAGGAAGGAAGGAAGGAAGGAAGGAAGGAAGGAAGGAAGGAAGGAAGGAAAAGAAAGAGAAAGAAAGGAAGGAAGAAAAAGAAAGAGAAAGAAAGAAAGAAAGAAAGAAAGAAAGAAAGAAAGAAAGAAAGAAAGAAAGAAAAAAGAGAAAGGAAGGAAGGAAAAAATGGAAAAAAAAAGTAAGGCTTCTGACTTAAAACTTCAAAGCTGAGAAGAAATGCATAACTTTTTTTTATTTCTTTTAGTGAATAAATTATGTATGTAGTATTTTAGTTCTAATCTACTTTACATTCAAAAGCACGCATCTCTACTATTAAATTAGAGTCAAACCATATTTCTAGGAGCTGAAACTTGGTTGTGCATATTGTTAAATTTTTAAGGTAGGATCTCATACAGTTTTTTGTCTCGACTAGTCAGTAGGCTTCTAAACAACTTCTGGGCACAACTATAGGTGTACCAAAGTACAGGAAGCTAACCACTTCTGAATAAGCATTCTGCATATAACCATCTTCTTTTAGAAGATGAGAGCGTGTAATTGCATCTCTATTCACTTGATTGCTAGCACCTTTTAATTTGCTTTGGTAGATAAACCAGCATTCTATTATTTGAAAAACAAATGCAATTTCATTATATAAAATAAATAAGTATTCTATAGYGTAAAATTATATTCAATCCTAATTAATGACATTTTTTCGAGAATTTCATTCTAAAAAAAAAAAATTTTAAACCATGCAAAACAACACCAGAATCACATAAGCATGTTTTCATTTGCAATCACCCATGACTCAGATTGGAGCTGCACAGTAATTACTTCTGTTTCAAGATCCATTTTTTTTTAACAGGTGGGGATTATTCATTTCATAATTTTAAACAGCCATTTAACCAAAAATAATTTATACAAGGAAAGAAAAATGTTTTGTACTTCTATTCTTCTTGCTGTGTTATTTCGACTCTAATTAAAATTATTTCAGTAAAAGTATATCCAAGCAGTTTCCTTATACAGTTGGATAATTAGTTCTTTGTGAGTTTAAAGTATCACATTTTCCACATGATATTTCTCACACATTATAAAGATAYATAGTATTGTGGTGGTGGCTTGGCCTGCAGTTGGGGATGCTGCAGAGGAAGGGCCTGCCACCTAACAGACCAAGGAGTCAGTGAGGCTAGAGAGCCCTGATATTAAAAGGCTCCTAGGTCAGGGTTTAAAGTCTCCCCCTCAGCTGTAATGGTAAGGAAGGTCTCTCCCCCTCCAAGTCCCACTTTGGTACATTCCCCTGTTCAGTTAGTTGTCAATCTATGTTCCCTTTATGGTTGTGTTCTGGAAGGTTCTCCCTTCCTCGATGCCTCGTTGGCCTTGTTCCCCTGCTCCTCCCCTCACCTACCCTCATTGGTTCATGTATTGTAGTCCCGCCTTTTCTCCTCCCTTCTACCCCCATGTGATTAGTCCATAGTGTTTTCTCCGCCTCCATTTGGTTCTGTATAAAATCCTGTGTCAAGCCTGTGTATTCACCTTTCCTTCTCTGACCCTTCAGAAATAAACACTGTCTGTGGAATATCTTAAGGAGAGTCGGCCTCCAAGCTCTCTGCCCCCCGTCTTAAGGCRCTGGGTGTGTGAGTGCAAAGCCCACGCGCCYACCTGGGTGTGATAGGGCCACAGTGCGCCACGCTGAGGTACCTCCGGACGCAGGACAGCTTTCGGGAAGGTTGTGGCACTTCACCACCGAGCACRCCGCAATATAGTATGATTATAATTTGAAAATCCATATAGAAAACATACACTCAACATAGTACAGGGTTTGGGTTTTTTCTTTCTCCTTTTCTTTTTTCTTTTCTTTTCATTGAAAATACTTGTATTAACTGAAAAATACAATTTTAAATTTCTTGAATTAACAAATTCACCAAATATTTCTCTCTATAAACAAGCAATGAATAAGAAAAAAAATAAAAAAATGCAATTTTTAAAATTCAGTCATATTTAATTTAAAAAGGAGAGTCAGAAATGGTCTGCACATACACAAGGGAATATTTCCTGTTTCAGTACAACACTGAACTCTCTCTTAACTAACATTCCCCTGTGAATTCTTGTTCCTTCTTTACCAATTCAGATGTTCCCCCACAACATGGGAAAAAAAAAATGCCAAAGTCAAAAAAAATGGAAAGACAACAATCAACAAACAAATCACACACACATTTGACAATTAATTCTATAGCTGCAAATAAAGAAAGCTGTGTGGTTGATTTAATGTTGTATACTGTGTATACTGTGTTTTAACTTGATTCGTCAYTCAGGGTTTCATTGCCCTTGTATCCCTTTCTGGTTAGTAAGGATTGATGAAACAGCATTACAAAAGGTGACACACAATGATGGGGATTTTTTATTATCAGTTAGAAATCTCATGATTCAGACTAGGTCTAGCCCTTAAGGATTTTCCAGAGTAGTTGTGACAGATAGAATTGTTAACAAAAAACAATTGTACTCCTAGTTTAGAGCAGCTAATGCCTGCAATTAATACCATCTCCACATCCATAACTTTGATGTAAGTTATACTGACATGAACTCTTGCAGTCACATACTCTAGTCTTGCCTTCGGTGTACCAAAAACCCCCACTTCTCTTGGCTGACAGACAGGAGCAGCCTTTCTCCAAAGAGGCTCAGCTRGAATAACTAAACAGTGTAAAACACCTAACTTTATATAGAACCATAGAATCCTTGGGGTTGGAAAAGACCTCTGAAGAGAGAAGATCATTGGTTCTAACCATTAATCAAGGACTTCCATATTCACCCCTAAACCATGTCCCCAAGTACCCCAAGTAGCCTTTTGAACAATTTATAGGGATGATGATTCCACCACTTCTCTTGGCAGCCTATTCAAGGGCCAGACYTCTGTTTCAGTGAAGAATTTATTCCTAATATCCAATCTAAACRTCCCCTGGTGCAACTTGACACCRTTTTCTCTTGTTCTATCACTTGTTACTTGGGAAAAAGACCGACTGCCTTCTTGTTACAACTTCATTTCAGGGAGTTGTARAGAGTGATAAGGTGCCCCACAAGCCTCTTTTTCTCCAGGTCAAAAAACCAAGCTCCCTCAGCCCCTCCTCATAAGATTTGTGCTCCAGACCCTTCACTAGYTTTGTTGCCCTTCTCTGRACATGCTCCAGCACCTCAAAGTCTTTCTTGGAATGAGACACTCAAAACTGAACACAGTATTCGAAGTGTGACCTCAACAGTGCTAAGTATAGTGGGACAATCACTGCCCTGGTCCTGCTGGCTACACTATTTCTGACACAAGCCAGGATACCATTGGCCTTCTTGGCCCCCTGGGCACATGCTGGCTCATGTTCATGTTCAGACGGTTGTTGACCAMCASCTCCAGGTCCTTTTCCACTGGGCAGCTTTTCAGCCAGAGGTAAACACAAAATGTGACTCTGACATGTTTCATATCTTACTTTTAGTAGGAAAGGACTCAGAGCAATGCTCTTAAACCCSTCCCTGACCCAATACTTCTTCAAAACTTTAGGAGTCAAACTTATCTCCATTGCATTAATTTTATAGACACTCAGTGTCTTTCATCTTTATATTTTTCAGGAAATCCAAGAGAGACCCTTTATCTAGTAATTTTCAGGCATTAATTGACGTTAGACTATTCTCTCAGTGAGCTTAAAACGATGTCTATAGCTAAGGAGAACCTCAAATAATTTTTGACTCAAGTAATTATAGGATTGTTTCACATGCTCATTTAATTCCCCACAGGATATCAGACAATAAGTTGAATATGGTGCAACAAAGGCTTGCCTATAGACTGGAAGAAACATTTATCATTAGTTTCATTCGTTTCATATTCCCTCACTAAAGCGTATAATATGCCAAAGAAGATTTTTAGAAAACTACAGAAACAACTGTGTATGTGTGAGAGGACCTTGTCACATTTCAACCGAATCATTCCACCTATTTCACAGAAAAACCTATTTATATTTTTCTCAGCAGTGGCATGTGAGATAATACTACATTCCATTCCTCACAGAAATTTTTGAAATTATGTCCTCTCAACAAGTGAGCTTCCATCTRCTCCTTCCTTGTRTGGAAAAGAGGGGAAGYTTAATTTCTCTTCAGTTTTAATTTTGGGTGGTTCTYTGTGTCTGTGCTTGTGAATAATTATCCTTGTTATATTCCTGAATTCTATTAACATTTTTGGTCATATTAATTTTTCCCTAAAAAATGTTAYGGTTCTTTCAGTAATTATTTTGTTCGTTGCAATAAGACAGATTGTGTCTCCTTCCTCATGACCTGGGCTCTCACCATTCTGTTAGCATGCAGGTTCAGTCTTTAACTCCATTMAGCATTGTTCAGCAAACTTTCAGGCATCTCAGTGATTGTATCAGGATGAAAAAATTAATGCTCCTTCAGCTTTACTAACTCTGCTATGTCATCGAAGTACCTCTTTCCTGAGCTGTTCTAGTGCTTGTGCTATCCTGCAGTAGTTAACCAACAATGCCTCAAAGTCATTRATACTGAACAAGATTAATGGCCTGTTTACACTGAGAATTTACTTCATGAGGAGTTCTTTCTGACGTGCTGCACACTTAAACARTAATTCCTCCTTGCTCCCAGATCTGTGCTAGAGGATCCTGCGTCCCATTTTTCTATCTATGTCCAAATCCTGACTGAATGGTAACTTTGCTCAATGCTCTAAATTCAAAGCTGCTGAAAGAATAGCCTGCTTTTGCTACTCTKTAATAGAATAAAATTAGTGCCTTCAAAAGCCCCTCACCTAGCATCAGTGTAACCAGAAAGCTGCTTCAATGCATGGGTCAAATTTTGCCCTAAAGCAAGAAATAACTATGATCTGGGAACTGGCAAAAGCATAAGACACATAAAAGAATATGACACATAATATCATGTGCCAGAGAAATTTATGGCTAATTTCAGGATCAACATGACTGGATATCACTCTAGAAACAAGACAAAAGCTTCAGTGGATCTGTGAAAAGGGATAAAATTAGGAATACACACACTTCTGTTTTATGAAGGGCTGACCAGCTTGCCCTGAACAGCTCAATTGATGCAAATGCCCTTATGAAGTGTGTTATTACCTTAATTCCCAGAATAGTAAATTCAATACAAAACTGTCTAAGGATTCTTACCCATCATTCAGCCACAAAAATTATTATAGAAAGCATGACCAACATCATAAGTAATTTTTTGCACACTTCATAGGCACAAAGAATAGATGTGATGATACTAGAAATTGACATAGAAAATAAATATTCTATCATGCTAAAGAGCTGTGAGGATTTCAGCACTAACACTAAGCAGTTTTACCAGAAAAATGCCTGATATGTATTGAATGAAACTAACAAGTTCCCTCTCCAGACAACAATGGCTACTTGGTCAGACATTTTTTTCTTCTTACATTTTTCATGAGTAATAAGATTGAGTTTTTATTTCTTAGAAATGCCAAATAGTCTATGAAATTTCTGACCAAGGGAAGTTCACCTGCATTCATTCTTAGACATTCTTTATATCCATCTGTTTGCCGTTTTCTGAGACAAGATACAGAAAAGGTTCTCTTTTACAGCAAGAAGTTTTTCACAGTAAGGTCAGAGTAAACCACTCCCTCTGCTAGCCTGGGATGATGTCATTACCTAAAAACAGTACAGTCCACCACCATCCTGCTTCTTCAATAGAAGAATAAAATACGGTAATATAGTGACAATTTAGGGAAGCAGGAAGATTCAAGTAGGTCGCCATGCTTTCCCTAGGAATATTAGTGAACTAAGGTCATGATCTAACAGAAGTAARATTGGCTTTTTAAAGGCAAGAAATGAGAGTTTTTATATGTAATTTTATCTAATTTCTGGGGAAATTAATTGAATTTATTACCAACCAAATCACAGAAGAATAAGAAATTTTAAAAAAAAATTTTATAACACCTTCCCCCCACACCTCCTTTCTTCCTGGGCTCATCTTTACTCCCAAATTCTCTGCCTTCCCTTTTCCACCTCTGCAGTGCAGGGATATGGGGAAGGGGGCCTGCAGTCAGCTCATGACACATTCTCTCTGCTGCTCCTTACCTCTCATGGGAGGACTCCTCCCAGTCTTCCTTTGCTCCAGTGCAGGCTTCCCAAGAGGTCACAGTCTCCCTCACATGTACACGTGCTCCGGTGTGAGGTCCTCCAGGGGCTGCAGGAGAATCTCTTCTCTCATGCTTGGAATACCTTCCCCTCCTTCTTCACTGGCCTCCCTGTTTGCAAGGCTGTCTCTTTGCCATTCTCAGTTCTCASTTCTTTTCTCTTCAGCTGCAGTTGCCTAGGTTGTTTTCCCCCCTCTTAAATCTGTTATCGCAGAGGCTCTACCACCATCGCTGATTGGCTCGGCATTGGCCAGTGCCGGGTCTGTTCTGGAGCCAGTTGGCTTTGACTCTGTCAGACAKGGAGGAAGGTTCTGGCAGCTTCTCACAGAAGCCACTCTGCTAGCAAACCTGGCCACTCGGACCCAATACATTATTCAAATGTGGAATGTTGAAGTCAAGGTGTATAGAAACCATTGTTTCCTCTCAGGAGATGGGTGAGTGAAAGCCTATTTACACAGATAGGTAAATAATCCCTTGATTTCAATTTTTTTTTTCACGGTTTACATGGAGATTGTCAAATTTGCATCTATATTTGCCATGCTGGAAGTTCATAAAAAAATCCAAACTGAAAACAAAATCAAAACTCTTTGTACACTTTCAGTAGCATGCTCTCTCAATTTTCTGTTCTACACAAATACCAAATATTTTCTTCTCAGAGGTAGCCCAAGTGATAGTTATATACTTGTCTACAGTAATCACAAAACAGGCACCTACTATTTTTCTGCCACAATCATGATGGCTTCTTCACTTACGCCTGCCTGCCATTCTCTCCCTACTCTCTCCCTAGGTTTTCAAATATCCTTTTCTGATAGAAATCATGCCACCTTCTCATTGTTCAATTCCAGCTATATTCATACTAATTACAGCAGGAGCTGGCTCCACTACTGCATTGSCATTTCATCCTTATTGAACTCTTTATTGGATAGTCACATCTGTAATAGTGTCCTGACATGGACCATTGCCCAATTCATTTTAGCTTTTTATGATTAATTCATAAAAACATAGAATCACAGAATGTCTTGGGTTGGAAGGGACCTTTTGTCCTAAATATCTAAAATTAGTTATTTTCTATTTGGCATTTCTTTGCTTCTACATTTAGCTATAGATTCATTACCATAGTCCACATTTTTCCAGGTTTTTACTAAGATGTGGAAGATGGCACATACTTTTAATGGATTCAAGAAATTTACTTTGTTTGGGTTACTTGTTTATGTTCTGAGCCTATTTTTTTGATTTTCCCCAGCACTGTGTGATTTTTCATACAGCTGTACTTCTACTCCTGGGCCATGATAGCAGCAGTTGTATCTGTCTTAGATCTTAATAGCTGTGATTTACATTAATCCATAACCAGCAGCTGGCATGCCTACGAGTTGCCTTTTTCTGCTACAAGTCTGCAGTGTGCCTGCTTCCACTTGTGCCTAGTCAGCCCATTGATCTGAACATAAATGACCACATGGAAAGAGAAAGACATAATGATAATACAACCCTGTTCTTTTAAAACTAAATATTTCTCATGAGCAAAGGAAACCTTTCATGATTTTAAAAAAAAAAGTATGGTATGTCCAGGTTATAAAGTGCATGTCTTTTCCTTTGTATAAAAGAAGAATTAAGTACCTTTAATATTTAACAGCTATACATATTTAATACAATTATGTATAATTTTGTAGATTGATTTCTTTGTAGATTTCAATAGTGTGGTTTAAGGATTAGTAAATACAACTCAAAACACAAGCTTGATTCAGTCCAGGAAGGGTCCCCAAATTGGAAATGTGGTCTTTATCTTGTTCTTACTCTAAATAAATGTKGGGGGTTTTTTTCTAAAAATAAAACTTATAATGAAGTCAGTTTCTTAAATTGATACAGATTTGCTGTCTTTAGTTCTCTGTACAATAAGCCATAAAGACTGAGGAATGCGTGGCTTCCGGAAATTGAGTAAGAAAACCTGTTTGAGCAGGTTTCATCTACAGATCCTAGGCATTAGATTATATTAACCACTGTTGCTTCCCYTCCTCCTACAGAAGATTTGAATGGCCCAGAAGTCCCTGTAGCAGCCAGAAGGATGAAATTAAAAATCTTGTGATTTGGATGTGGCTCGAGCCAGTTTGGCCTTCTTTTATGCAGCATGAAAGAGCATAGCAGTTGTGTAAGTGTATTGGCTTCACAAGGCTTCCTGGTGAGACTTTTCCAAACTGCATAGGATGTCTTGATCACTGTTTGGTCACATGGTCCACATTTTCAACTGAAACAGCAACCAAGAGTCACACAGACAGAGAAAACATTTAGAAGAAAGTAGTTACAACCCTGATCCCCAAACTGGTTGCTCTAAGATAGAATTCCCTTAATAAAATTTATGAGATTTTACAGACGGAAAATTCAGGTATGAAAGCTTTTCTTTCCATTGAAAACACTGTGCACATGCTAATAATTTACTGGTTAAAGGCACAAGCTTCCAGATATTTAAAAACAGTATTCAGACTTACGACATGGGTTCTCCTGCCATATTGTTGCTAGGTCTAGAACAAATCTATAGAATTTGGCAAAGAAAGGAAATTCTAAGAAGGTAATAGGTGTGTTTTATTTATAGAAATTTAGGATCATGATAGGAGAAATAATAAATAAAGAAAATAACAGGAAAGATCCCCTCTCTGTTCTTTTTAAGTTACATGGAAGAGCAATGAAGAGAAAAAGCAAGTTATCAAAAATTTTTTTTTTCCCTGAAGCTGTGTAAATAATTTGTGAAATGCATTTACCTGCTTATTTCTCTCTACCTCTGGCTCTATCGCTATCTCTTCCTCTACCATATTGTCACATATTTATGTATTAGGACTGTAAATTAAAAATTCAAATATCACAATCCTTGTGATGGTCATACAGAATGATAACTTACAGTTTAGATTTAAACAGAGACAAAAAAAAAATTACTCTTACTTTTTACAGTAAAAATTGATCAGTCAATTATTTGGTATTAAATACAACTTATATTTTAAATCCTTCTGGTTCTGTATAATGGGTGACTCGTGGACAAAGAACTGGCTGAAGGGCATAAGTCAAAGGGTTGTACTGAATAGGGCTACATCTGGCTGGAGACCAGCTACCAATTGTGTTCAATGTTTGATTCTGGAGACAGTTTTGTTCAATATTTCTATCRGCAATCTGGGGGCAGGAGTTGAACACACCATTAGCAAGTTTGCACCAAACTGGCTGGAGCTGTATAGATGGAATCACTGGGCAATGATTAATGGGATGACATTTAACAAGTCCAAATGCCAGATTCTGGACCTGGGCTGGAATAATGCTGGATACAAGAAGAATTGCAAGAGGAGCGGCTGGAGCAACCCTGCAGAAAGGGATCTGGGAGTGCTGGTTTGCAGCAGGTTCAGCATCAGCCAGCAGGGAGCCTGGGCAGCCAAGAGGGCAAACCCCAACCTGGGATGCATCAAACACAGCATCACCAGCCACTCAGATGTGATTGTCTTGCTGCATTCAGCATTGATGCCACCTCAACTTGAGCGCTGTGTGCAGTTCTGGCCACACAATTTAACAAGGGTGTGARGGTCCTCAAATGCATCCAGAGGAAGGCAACAAGGCTGATTAAGGGGCTGGTAGGCATGTCCTATGAGGACTGAGGACTCTGGGTTTGTGTAGTTTTGAGGAAATGAGGCTGGGTGTGAYCTCAAATGGAGAGGGAAGTGCTGAGCTCCTCACCCTGGGATCCAGTGATAGGACACATAYGAATGGCTCAAAGCTGCACYAGGAGAGGTTTAGACTGGACTTTAGGAAGCATTTCTTCACCAASAGGATGGTCCAACCCTGGAACAGTCTTCCTAGAGAGCTGGTCCACAGCCCAAGAGGGAAGTAAAAAATTACTCCAATGGCCAACAGAACTAAGTTTTCTCTCACTGGAARTTTTGGCCAATAGAGGATAACATCGGATAACACAGACAACATAACATATTGGATAACACAGACAAGGATATATGACAATATAGAAAAATAATATAACCTTTGTATAGTCAGCAAATGGGATTAAATTGTCTTGCAAAATTGCAACCCTGATTTTGAACTTACACAAATGTTTGTTTACATAGATAGGAGGTTTAGCTTTTTCTAAATGTGACTTTGAAGTCTATGAGTTTTCCTTCACCAAGTGATATGATGTGTAAATAAASGAGGAAGATCTTTTGTTTAAAGGAAGGCTGCACAAATTCAAGAATGGCTTTTCCCAGAGCAATTTACAGGTGTGGAAACCAAATTTTCCACCTGGTTGCACCTTGTCAACCAATGTTCATCTGATGCTGTAAAGAGAAATAACAAGTTTTTAGAAATTATTRTGTTTTCTTAAATCTACATTAGCTCTTCTTGTGACCGTCCTTGGGGAGACAAATAAGGAGTTCCCACGTCACCAATTAGAAAGTTTCCACTAGCAGCAAATGTAAATACATTTCAGATAAAAATCACTTTAAAATGTCACTTTGAAAATATTTAAATCAAATCACTCATTTTTATMATCTTTTTTTTCCCTGGCATTTTCATTTACGGTCTCTACAACTGACTGAGATTCCTACCCGGATATTCTGTAACAGTGAGTGAAATACTTTGTTGTAAAATGAGTAGGACTTCCATCAATCACAAGTCAGTGCATTACCTTATCTGCACACAGACTTGATGTGCAGTTCCTCAGCAACCAGGAAAATCAAACCCGAGTGTGCTGCTTACGCACACACACCCCCACCCCAATCACCAGACAAAAGCTATARCTATATAACAAACCTGAATTTTATCCTTATAGTGAAAATATAATGTAAAAGCCATAGCTTGCTGAGGGTAATTATGAAGTCAGGTTGAGAGATGACTGATAATAAATTTATTTGAGACTATTAGGGCTCGTATATGAGTCTGGGTCATTGTGGTATTTCAAAAGTGGTAGTTTATAGAAAATTTTATCAAGTTATCTATACAATTTCAAAACAACCAACAGCATAATTTTGACAGCATTATTTTCTATTGTGTTTTCAGGTATTAGTGACATTATAATGCAATGAAGAATAGTAGCATTAATATCTACCATACTGTCCTGGGTTAACCATATATTCTATTACCACCCACATAAGCTGGATAAATTCACAGTTACACACCTGGTCCCTGAGGGACTCCTTATCTCAACCTCATGCAGTCCTCCACAGCCAGAAAGGGCACGGTGCTCCGCCTTCCCTGCAGGTGTCCTGCAGACCTACAGCTGTCAGCCCCAACTGACAGCCTGCACCCGATTCCCGGGAAGATCTTCAGTAGACTACCCGAGGAGGGGCAGAAAGGCCACCACGCTAGCAYCCTCAATTCTGGGGGCGATGGTGTGCCCAAACATAGGAGGCTTTGTAGTGCGCACTCACCGGGAACGAAGAGATTGGAAGAGACCTTCYGTATGGGTTCTGTAAGCCTTTATTCTTCAGAGGGTCCAGRRGYGAAAGGCGTTAGGGGAGGTGAGTCCAGGGGTTTTATAGGGGGACCATTAACCAATCAGAACAGGCCGGGGCGGGGAGAATACATATAAACCAATCAGGTGTAAGGTAGGAGGGACCAACAAAGGGAGAACCAATGGGGCGTCGAACTTCACTGAACCTTCTAGAGCTAATGTATATTACCAAACTCATACATATTAARCAGGTATTACATAAAACTGAGTTGTACAACGGAAAACCAATGGGGGTTAAACAGTCAGTGCAGGGGAGGTGGGTACTCGCCCTAACTGTCAAAGGGGGTTTCAGTTACTGGGGCGGGCCCACCAGGAGTCTGTGGTTGAGGCTTGGGCCTGCGGGTCAGCAGTAGCATGTGCGGCAGCCACAGCCACCGCAACATCAACTGAGATAAGCACTCTGACGGACAGCAAGCACCACCCACCCTGATTAGATAATCTCAGCTAATGGCCCATTACACCACCCATCCTATCTTGATTAATGGCTCGTTACTGGACTTAGTAAAAATAGAATGTCAGAAACCATAAGACTCATGCGAGTTCATTGAAATAGAATATCAGAAACCATGAGATTCCGAGCTTAGAAACCATGAGACTCATCTGAGCTCACTGCCGAAGCAACCAATAGAACATCGGGAAAATCCTCTTCCATTGTGGAAGTTCCCGCCCCTGGGGGAGGTGCCAGCCAAGAAACATGACATAAGGGTTTGGGATGAGAGAAAACACTCTCCTCTCCACTCCACTCCACTCCACTCCACTCCACTCCACTCCACTCCACTCCACTCCACTCCACTCCACTCCACTCCACTCCACTCCACTCCACTCTACTCCTTGGGACTGGACTCAACTACTCCACTCCACTCCACTGAACTCCACTCCACTGCTCTACTGGACTGAACTATTGGGACTGGACTACCAGGCCTTTCAACAGGACTAGTGCCTAACTGCACTACACAGCTACCACCCTGATCAACAGGGTGTCAGGTTGTACCATGAATCTATCGGTTTGTTTAGGCTGGTGTTTCTGTATTCCTGCATTTATTTTAATCTCTTTTCATTAAAATTGTAATTTTGACCTAAAATCTCTGGAGGTATTTTGTGTGGGGTTAATTTCCCCTGCTGGTTTACAGTCAAACCAGCACACATACCTCTATGCAAATAGATTAATGACATGTTGTGGGTAACCCAAAACATTATTGTATTCCATACCTAYCTGTGTCCRAAAATTACTGTCTCTTTAAGACCCAGCRTGGCTGGATCCAGAACTGCAGGGCAGTCTGGAGGTGCTGGTCCCTTTTAAAGGTCAGGACACTCGAGCCCACTTCCTCTTTTGCCTGGCAGCATTTCCTGAAGGCAAAGGCTCACCTTCTGGCGGTTGGAYGTTTTTCCTGGGCTTGCAACTCGGAAAAATTGCATTTCGCAATCAAACACTGTTCTGGAGTGAACTTTGCAAAACCTATCGGCAGCGCAAAGCGAGCCAGTCCCTGAGGCCAAGTCACCCTGCATGGGTGCCGACAGACCGGTTTCTTCTCCCAGGACACACCCGACGTGTGGAGAACAAACTGCACCGACACTGGCGGAGTGCAGGGGCAGCAGGAGGAAGTGGCAGGTGACAGCACTGACCCCACCCATGCCGGCAGGTCTTTATCTGCCACTAGGACTACTCAGTAAGCTCCAACCTTCCCYGAAGGGTTCTTTTTGTCTGCCAGCTTGTCTCCCTTTGCCTCCTAGCCTGTGCGATTGACTGGGGAGCAGCATCTTGGGGGTGAGAGAGTTGATGCTATTTTCCCTTTGTCTTTCAAGCCACATGGTTGCCTGGAGAGCGCCATCTTGAGGGACCGAGCTGACAGCGTTTTCACTTTGTCTCCCTGCACACGGTCAGCAGTGGGGGGCCGCCATCCTGGGAGGGTGAGGTACTCCGCCATTGTGGGTGTCTCTGTGTTCCCATGGGCTTACTGAGATTTAGCAATTTTGTAACTAGTGATTATTCACTGTTATTTTTTTTGCCTGTTGCTGCTTTGCTTTTTAGTAAACTGTAATTTTTTCACTTACATTTACTCATATTTGTTCCTTATTTGTAGGATGGGATTGGTTGAAACTAAGGGGAGGTTACTCATTTTAGAGTGTCCACCTCTTTAAATTGTCTTAAATCAAGACATATGCAATAAGGTACAGCTGTAAAATCACTATCATGGTTTAACCCCTGCCAGCAACCCAGTATCACACCACCACGTGCTCACTCACAACTCTTACATTCTGTGTGGGAAGGAGAATTGGAAAAAAGAAACAAAAATTGGGACTTGAGATAAGAACAAAATAAAATGCCAGCACTACTACTACTAGTACTACTACTAAAGATGATAATAATAATAATAATAATAATAATAATAATAACTGTAATGTAAAAGAGAGAGGGAAAGTAATAAAACCCAAGAAAGACAAGTGATGCACAATAAAATTACTCACCACGTGCTGATTGTGATGCCCAGTCACTGATGCACCCTGAGCAGCAATCACCCCCTCCCAGCCAACTCCCCCAGGTTTATATACTGGGTATGATGTTCCACATTATGGAATATACCTTTGGCCAGTTCGGGTTAGCTGTCCTGGCCATGCTCCCTTCCAGCATCTTGTGCACCTGCTTGCTGACAGAGCACGGAAAACTGAAGAAACCTTGAATTAGGGTAAGCACTGGTTAGTAACAGCCAAAACATCAGTGTGTTGTCAACATTATTCTCATTCTAAATCCAAAAAGACATCACTATTTCAGCAACTAAGATGAAAATTAACTCTGCTCCAGAAAAAACAAGGAAAATCCCAAATTACTTGCTGACTGCAGTTTTCTTCTGAAAGACAACTGAATAAAAATAATATTGTAAATAGAGGTATTACATTTTAATTTCTATTTTACAAAAAAAAATCTTTAATTGATTTGAATGGAAGGTAGCAAATCTCAGCAAATATTGAGTTGAATAATTTTAATAGTTAAACTACTATACTAAAAAAAAACCTGAACCAAACAAACCAGAAAAAAAAAAAGAAAAGCAGATGGGAGGAGATAACTTGAATGAGAAGTCTTTTACCCAAATATTGGAGAGCCTTTGACTTCAGTGAAAGTGCTGTTATTGTMGTGACTGAGGAAGAATCCTCTTTCAGAGAAAATGTAGTCATTTTTTCTGATTGAATATGCAGATTCAAAGGTGTATTCAATCTCTTATTTCTTTGAAGAACAGCTGTCGTGGTTTGACAYTGGCCAAATGCCAGGCACCCACGAAAGGCCTGCTCACTCACCCTCCTCTACTCTGCAACAGGACAGAGGAATGAGAATTCAACAAAGGGTTAATGAGTTGAGATAAGGACCGGGAGAAAACACTTCAAGGGCAAAACAGGCTCAACTTAATGATATAAAGTGAATTTATTACTAATAAGATCAGAGTAAAAGAATGAGAAGTAAATAAGCCCTTAAAGACACCCTTTTCTCCTCCCAACCCCTCCCTCCTTCCCACCGATGGTGCAAGGAGACGGGATGGGGGTTTTGGTCAGTTCATCACCCAAGATCTTCTTTCCACTGCTCAGGGAGAGGAGTCTTTTCTCTGCCGCACTGTGGGGTCCGTCCCACGGGAGACATGAACTCCATGAACTCCTCCAGCGTGGATCCACTCTCATGAGCAGCAGCACTCCCAACACTGCTGCGGCRTGGGTCACTCTGCCACAGGGTGCAGTCCTCCAAGGACGGCTGCTCCAGCCTGGAAGCAAGGCCTCTCTCTCCACTGGGACTTCCCCTGGATCACAGCGTCCTGGTATCCACCCACTCCGGCATGGGCACCTCCCCCACGTGGATCTCTACATGCCCCGTGGACCCCCATGGGCTGCAGGGGGACAACTGCCTCACCATGGTCCTCACCACAGACTGCAGGGACATCTTGGCTCCGGCGCCTGGAGGACCTCCTCCCCCTCCTTCTGCACTGACCTTGGTGCCTCCATTGTKGTTCCTCTCACATGTTCTCACTCCTACTCTTCTCTAGTTGGAAAATTACAGCTGCACCACCAACTTCGTTATGATTTCTTCTTAAATCTGTTTTAAGATTTGCCTTCTTCAGAGGCATTACCATCATCTCTAAYTGGCGCAGCCTTGGCCAGCGGCATGTCCATCCTTGGAGCCATCAGGGATTGGCTCTGCTGGACATGGTGGAAGCTTCCAGCAGCTTCTCACAGAAGCCACCTCTGTGGCCCCCCTGCTACCRAAAACCAGGCCCTGCAAAACCAACACAACAGCATAGTAAAGTTTAGAATAACTTTCCTTAGATTGAATGGAGCAGTTCAGATTTTTGTAACAATAAAAATATCTTTGGTAAGCTATGTTAAACTGTGAGAAAACACCCTTTATTGAACAATGTAACCAAAAAAGTCTTTTATAATTTGATATGCTCGTTAAAGCCATATTATGTAATTTTTAATTGAATTCATTATTTACTTTCTTGGAACATTTTAATAAAGATAATATATTGTCAGTTTAATAACCCCATGGAATTTCAAAATATTTTCCTCATTAAAAATATTATGTTAAATGTGTATACTTCCCACGGCATTAAATTAATCCTTTTGTATGAAATACTTTAATAACAAGAATTTGAACTGATGTTTATTTTGTTGAAATTGTTGATACAAAGAAAGAAAGGTATTTTTGCTCTGTGTGTTGAGTAATTTATGTCATTTTAAGTCATAATTAGTCTCTCAATGCAGCCTTATTCATTATTTAAATGATAATGAAAAATACAGTAGACTAGTTTCTTTYGTTCTTTTTTTGTTTTATTGCTATTAAGAATAAATAACACACCAATAAAAATTGTTCAGCTAAGTTACCCATTTATAACAGTTAYATGTCACTATGTAATTGAAGTATGAACCCATGCAGGTACATGGCACTACAATTGCTCAAATGTAAAACTCTTATATAGCATATTCTAACAATGTTTTTATTGCTTACCAACTGTGGGGATAATTACAATAATTGAATGATCATGCTTAGTAGAGCTATATTGTGTATTGCCTGATTTGGGCATTAGAGATCCTATCTGAAGACCACAGATACTATATTGTACTATTGTATCCATAAGMCTTGAATATACAAGGAAATGCAAATGGTATACTGAGATGTTTTCAAGTTAGATACAGGAGGCATACTTTAAAAAAAAWTATATATGTATAACTGGTCCAGAAACATTGTGGGGGGAAAGGGGTAGTCGAGGGGCAGGAGGGAATTGGTTTTTGTGGGTTTTGGTGTCTTGGAGGTTTCTTTGTTTCATTACTTATTTATTTTTATTTGTCACTTATATCTTGAGACAAGTGATATGGATTCACATTTCATAGAGTGTAGGCCAAAATGAAAAACCTATAGAACCATTAAGGCTGGAAAAGATATTTAATAATATTGAGTCCAGTCATTAGTCTACCACCTCCAGGGCAGGTTTAGATTGGATATTAGGAAAAATTTATTCACTGGAAGAGTGGTCAAATATTGCAACAGTCTGCCCAGGGAAGTGGTGGAATCACTGTCCCTGGGAGTGTTCGAAAATGTGTAGACGTGGTGCTTAGGGACATGGTTTTGTGGTGGACTTGGCAGTGTTAGCAGTGTTAGGCTAGTGGTTGGGCTCAGTGATCTTAGAGGTCTTTTCCATTGGAAAAAAAGCAAAACCAAAAACACATGGTATCTTCATTGCAAATTCAATCTGTTTTGAGGACAAAATATCTGTAGAAAAAATGGAGCAGTATCTTTGGAGAAATGAACTTCAGCAAGAATTCAGTTTTCTGAAGGTGATAAACTGCTGCAAAATCTGTTTCGAAAAAAAATGGTGGTGCTGGTATAAAGATCACTTTCTGTTGGCTGTTCATAAACTGGGCATAGAAGAGGCAGTGCATAGGTTACTAGAGATTTGGGATGTAAACAGCATCTCTGGAAGATGAAAGGCATGAGCTGCTTTGTCAAATGGCACCAGGCTAAGTGTATATACCGATAGAAAAGGAAGCCATCTGCAATGGCTGGATCAAAATTAATATTCACTGAAAGAGACAGGAGTTGTGGGCAAAAATATTATCTAATTTTGTATGCAAAGACTGTATCAAATTGTATTTGCACGGGCAGGCAGATCGACAATGCTGCCATCCTTAATTCTGAAATCCTTAACTTCCGAACTTTGACAYTCTTTTAACATAATTTTTCAATATAGTGTGTAATGTATAATGCATATATGCAGAAAAGGCAGTTCTGGCAGTAACACATTCTCATTTTATCTGTTGCTACCTATTTCTTTTCTCAGAAAACTAGTCAAACTCAAAAGCATTTGATAATTCACAACAGGAGAGAATTAACTTTCTTCTATCAGTCTTAATTCTTTCTTTTGTAACTATTAAAACAGTTATCTGTGCCAACTAATTTGACTTTGAATTGCATTTATATACTACATTCTTATTTTCGATTGTCTGAAAGAAATGGGAAATCAAGTACATAAAAAGATTCAACCAATCTCTGTCTATTCTGCTCTCACAGGTATGGTGAAAGGGGATGCTTTCAAAAGATCTTTTTCTATTACAAAGATGATCTGTAGTACCAGGACCAAACTGCATTAAAATAATTTAAAAATCCCGTGACTCCTAGGAGCAACAATCAGAATTGGCATTCAATTTGTATTCCACCAGAACATTTTAGCATGCCATCTTATTTCAGCAAGCAGATGGTGTAGTATTTAGTTCTCAGCTGTTGGAAGCATTGATGGACTCATCATCTTTGGCACAGCTTGTGTTGTACTTTTCAAATAATAACACTTTTCACTAATTGACAGAAATTGCACAATTCAGCTATGTACCCACTGCTCAGCACAGGGTGATGCATTATGCGAAGTTAGTGTTTTATTCACTTCAGTTAGTAACTTCAGTTTTCTGATAGTCTGAGAGATTTCAGGTCAAGAAGCATTAGTCATTTCATGTATTTGATTTGCCTGAACTTTGCCTGTATAAGAATAAATGTCTGAAATAATTTGGTTTTGGGTTTTTTAATACATAAAATGTGTAGATTGTGCAGGCAGTTTGAGGAATTTGCCTTGTTTAAGGGAATCCTGGAGACTTACATAAATATCAGTAAAAACATATTGCAGCTGCAGAAAAAGTGTTCTYCTGTACCTTTTATGTAACCTTAAAACCTATAAGAAAAGTAAGTTACTAAAGAACTGTTTTGGTTTTAATAACCCAGCTGTTGAGACACAGTTCCAATTTTTCCTTTCTCTGCTAGGTATTTCCTTGACATCTCGGACTTGTACATTTTATTAAAAAACCCAAACTATTATATTGGTCAAAGCACAGGATGAACTCACTTCCACTTGGAAAGCCTTCTCAAAGATAAAATAGATCCTACTTTCCCCAAAATACATAGTGCCTGAAGAAAACAAATTGGTATAAAAGAGGTTTTAATTGCTTATTCAGAAAGAGTTATAGTTCGTCTGTTTTTAAAATTATTTGCTCATTTTACATACAAGATTTTTGGCCAAGACACAGCATTGTTTAAACAGTGAAACATAAAATATAAAATTGCACTAAACAAAAGAAGAATACAGTAAGGTTCTATTACTATTTCATAATGCCTTATAATCCAACAGTTCATTGACTCAAAAAGAGATGGTGTAGCACACAAAAAATATCCAGATGAAGGGTGATTTCTGAAAGGAGTAACTATCAATTTATTGGAAGTGCAACTCTGAAAGTTCATATTCAACCASTTCAATCTCTGTTGTTCATATTTCCTCATCACATAGCACTTTTTATATGTAATTTTTAAGCTATGTTCGCTTAACTGTATTATAACTGTTTTCATCACACAGAAAAATAAATTTTCTTTACAGAACAGAATAGGCTGAATATTAACCTWTCTGCATGCAACTTCTAGATCTGTATTAAGACAAGCTCTGAAGCACTTAAATTACTCATATTTCCTAACCTGAGAAATTTATTGTGCAGAAATAACTATGTTGTTTGGGCAAAAGAAACCAAATAACCAAATACAAAATAACCCTGAACGGCTATATGACTTTTTCAGGAGATGAGTCACCTATTAATTAACACAGTGAAAATACCTACTGATAAACATAATTTCTCTCAGACAGCCAAATGACAATTTTTTAAAGGAAGGTATTTGGCAGGTTAAAGCTAGATACKCTATAGAAGAGAAGAACTGTGAGCAGAAGCAGAGGAGAAAAGATATTCAGAAAGAAAGACAGAAAGAGGAGAAAACCTTTCAGTGACAATATGACATAAAACTTTACACCAAATTTAAAAATGAGAGAAAAAAAAAAAATATTCTCCCTGTCTAGGTAGACTGCTAGATAGGCCTCCAAGCATGTTTGGAAAACAAGATTTCTTGTCGAAGTCACTATGCAGTTTAAGCTCATACTGATTTCAAGAAAAGTGCGTACAGTAGAAGCTGAACTAGAGCTTTAGGATTAGTCAGCTAATAATTCAGAAATATAAATTACTAAATAAGATTTAGCATGGTTTTGGTATGAGCTGTTGTTTTAGCATTTTAATGTAAAATATATTTCTATGGTAAATTTGCAGTTACCCCAAACAAATTCTTARCAATATCACTAAAAAAATCCTACACGTCTGCACCTTGTCCTTTTGAGGATTTCACTGAAAGTCTTCAGAGAATGCACTGGATTCTGAGATAGCAAAACAACGTATTCAAGTTTTAAGAGTGCTCAATAAAAAGGTATTACAAAGTAAGATAAAAGTACTGAAAGAAATTCAGTGTCAGTCTTTCATTGCTTTGTTTATCTTATCAAGACTAATGTATCAATCTCTATAGGAAACTACAGGAAACTAATAGCTTTTATTTTTCCTCATGCTTTTCCAATCCCAAATTTATATTGGGGTTTTTTTCCCGAGGTTTTTTGTAGTTTTGTTTGTTTGTTTGTTTTGTTATTTTTGGGGGTTTTTTTCCTAAAGGTTGTCCAGTGTGTTTCAGTATGCTCTTACCTTACAGTTCATGAACACTATTCAAGTCAGGATGACTAAATATGCTTCAAAGTAAATGCTATTAATAATCAGTTTTTCACAGCATTAAACATTTTCAAATGAGGAGTTCATTTTGTGTGAAAACACAAAGAAATTAGGAAGATGTTTTGGTTGGTAATGCAGAAGTTCTTCATGGCCTCCTTATATGGCTATCGTGCCAATATATTTTCAATCTATTCTGTAATAAATAACTGTATGTCTGAAAACATGATGTCATGAAGTTTTCTTCAATAATGTGTTAATTGTGTACATTATTTATATTAATCTGCTTCTCTTCAGTATTTGTTGAATGGACAAACAGTCCAAAGTATTAACTCATGTACAAATTTCACGTAGACACCAGTATAGTTTGCATTCCAGCTGGTGTAGATGAAACATAGTGCTTTTCCTCCCTCACTACTTGTTTTTACTTTTTTGCCTGAACTAATATTCCAGTCTCCCTCCAAGAACTTCTTTCCTAAGAATAATCTCTCATGTATCTTAATGGGTTTTTTCTTTTTATGATGAAGCATACAACATGAAGAACAATGGGTTGTTACACAGTTGTATCAAAATCTTTAGATTCTTCTAATTTTTCAAAGCACTTTCTAATTGAGGTATCTGGGACACATTATTTCTTTATTTTAGATTTGGAATAGCTGGAATCCAAAYATGATTGAAGAAATTCTATGTACATTTGTACTGATTCATAGCTGTGTGTTTTATACGTTGGCAAAAAAAAAATCTCAGATGATAATTACTTAACTGTACATTATTTTTCTTAATACTTATCACATATTTCTATTCTTGCATATTATTAAATACTCTTTCTATAGTCACATTAGAGAAAATATGTCTCAAGATGTTTATATGTTTCCTTTGTCACTGAAATTTTATCAAATATATGTCTCTACACCAAAATAAAACATAWGTCCTGGAGGAATTCAGGTTCCTGTGAGGAGAGAGCAGGGCTAAATCATGATCACAGCCCTGGACTTCAGGAGAGAAGCAATCTCCTTGGTAGAATCCCATGGAATACAACCGTGGAAGGAATTGGGTCCAAGAGAATGGTACTCAAGGATCACCTCCTTCAGTCTCAAAAATAGGATACCTCGAAGAGCGTGAAATCAAGCCAAGGTGGCAAGAGGCCCAAATGTATGTTTATGGAGGTCCCAACTAAACTCACACATCAAAAGGAAGTATACTGGAACTGGAAGTAGTGTCAGATGACCGGGGGCAAGGGTAATGTACAAACACTTTCTGATTTGGCTGTAATGGAGTTAAGAAAGCCAAAGCTTACCTGGACCTGAAACTATCAAGGGATATTAAGGGCAACAAGAAAGGTGCATTAAGAGGTACATGATCTGTGTCAAGGGTTAGCCAAAAAAAAAATCACGAAAACATAGACCTGATGCTGAATGCTATCAGACATTTTCAAATTAAGCCTGAAGAAATCAGTCACTGTTTCAGGTAACAAACGTAATATGACTCCATCATAAATTGGCAAGCTTATTTCTTCTAATGTATAATAATTATTATTGCTCTTAATGATTACTTTCTAATATGTCATCCAACACTTTCTAGGATACTTTTTCTTTGGATGCAGGAGGTCCCCCTCACAGTGGATTCTCATGTAGAATATAGTTCTTAGCCTGCCTCACAGAGGTAGCCATATTATTTGACCTTACATTCTTTTCCTTATTTTCATATGGAATATGAATATTGATTCATTTTTTAAAAAATGTATTTTCACTGGAAAGCTTGAAATACATTATTATGTATACTGACAGTATTGTATTCTTATATTTTACTCAATGTGGATATTGGAAATGTCTCAGTGAGTTTAGTGCCAGTACCTTGATGTGATACAGTATAGGAAATCAACAGGTATCTAAAATTTTGCAGATGGAAATTATGTTCACCAAAGGATGATTAAAGAACTCTATGTTTTCTGAAAGATTCTTTCTTATAGACTTTTTTCTAACAAATTTTTTTTTGTTTTTTTTGTTGGTCTGCCATAAAACTAGTGCTTGAGCTTTCACAGATGAGGATCAGATTTGTACCACTGCTTTGTAGACAGAATCTCTTGTTATTAATCAAAGGAGCTCATCATCTTACCCAGGAACTTACAGAAATAATTAATGATCAGGTAACTATTCACAACAATGCCTAAGTCCTCTTTAAATTAACAGCTTTTACAATAAAGTGTCAAAAATTACCTTGTTAACATGTATTAGTAAGTGTATTGAATAACTGTGAACCAAACCAAAGCTCTGAGCAATCCTATCTACAGCAAAGACAACCATACTTCCTGGGAGACCTGTGAGATTGGTTGTTCTCGACTGTCACTGGTGATAAAATTATATACAGGTACATTCACTTCCTCAGTAGACAACACAGCTTTAGTCATGCAGCTGCATAGCAGGTTTGGGCTACATCTAGACTATGTATCTCTATATTTTAGCTTTTTAAACCTAGATTGTTTCGACAAATTCGTATTTAGCACAAAGCAGAATGGTTTCATTTGGGACTGCATTTTTCAAATTTAAAAGCATGATGCTGTCAACTTTGCATCTGTAGGTATATGAATGTACAAAGGTAAATATACACAATGGCACTTGGAAGAAGAATCTCTGAGTATATTGAAAAATTTGTATGTAGTAGTGAATAGGATAAATGATACAATTGTGTCATTCATAGCACATTATATTGACTATATACTGAAGAATAGTATTGAATTTTCTTAAATCCAAAATAGCTTGTAAATTTCTCTTCAGAAAAATACATGTGCATATATCACAGAAAACACATTGAAAAAAATCAGAAACTATGTACAAGAAGCTTAGAATTATTCTTATATGTGTGTGTATATATATATACACACACTTAGAAATGTTCTCTTTTGATAATTTCCTCAGGTTATGGTCCAATTTGCATTTAGTTCAAGAAAGAATTTGAAAGCAAAGCATCAGAAACAAGMAGAGAGTTAATATTCTCAGAAAATACAACTTCTTCAGCTGGAAACAGGTTCCTTTCCCCGGTGGTTCTCACAACATCGTGGGTGCTGTACGCCTGCTACAAAAGTTTCCACTGTYACCTAAAGTATCCAAAGAAAAGTCTGTAATTTTACAAGATTGTTTATTAAAAAGTAAGGCCACTGAACAAAATATTCCCCACTTRGTGAAAATCAATAATTTATTACATATTACATAATACATGTAATGTATTGAAAATACAGCAGAATATAGATGTTCAATGCTGCATATGATAACGTCATTTAAAACAGGAGCTGTGTAAGGTCACTTTAGCATTCCAGCTCTGATTAAGAAAGAATGGTAGACATGTGTAAACATGCATTATTGYGTTAAATGCAGACTAAGATATTTTGCCCATTCTTACCACAACTTTCCAATCAGTAACAAAACTCTCATTGATYTGACCTGTAATTTGATCAAGAACTCCATAAAAAGAAAGACATCTAACAGTAATGTTGGCTTTTGTTACCTCCATTTGATTTCCATAATGTACTGCACAGTCAAGGCAAGGGCTCMATTTTGTGAAGTGCTGTGTAAATACAAAACAGGTGATTTTTTTTTTTGGCTTGAAGAGCTTAAAGATAAAAGACTCGTTGTACACAATTGTATCTGTGCTGAAAGAAACAGAAAGAAGTYTGTTTGCAGTCTTTAAACAGACAAAATGTATTTGGCATCGAAGCACAGTGACCATCTACTCATCTGTGGTGCATTGAGCTTGCCTGGCTGCCAGRCACCCACACAACTGCTCCCTCACTCCCCCTCTTCAAACAGGAGAAGCTCACGGATCAGAGTAAAGGCAGTGTGGTAGAGAGGGACAGGCGGACGGAAGATCACGCAATGTGACGGAAAGCAAGAGCAGCATGGAATCTTCCTCCCTTCATTCCTTTGTGATAAGAGCATGCAAACCCCTCTAACCCCAGTAGTTTTCCACTCCTTACTAACTCTAGCTATCCCACAGTCCCCCTTTCCTGACGTAGTGAAGCCCCTCGACTATTTAACCTCATGAGATAAGATAATAAATGCCATTTGACCATCCACCACATTGGTGTCTGTGTGTCCATGGCCCGAGTGGCCACGGGGTAGGCCGGGCTGCCRTGCTAGCCTCTTGAACCAGGTCGCCTTGTCTTCCTAGCAGAAGGCAACATACTGGTGCCGAAACCCGGGAAAAGGAAGAAGAAGAAAAAGAAGAAAAGCTCRGGTAACGGGGTTCACCTGGACAAGAGATAGCGGCCGAAGCAGCAAAGCTGACTTCAGGCRGGGAAGACGTTCYCAAGAGGATCCACGATCACCATGGAAGCGGTCGCAAAGGTCGTGAGTTCACTCTATAAACAATGGGGAATTAAGTGTAAGCTCAAGGATTTTTATCTTGCTATCGCAAGGCTCCTAGAGCTCAGGGCAATTGAACGCCCCGTAGAAATATTACATCCGGAGGTGTGGGAGAAATGCACCAACGTTTTAGCAGAGGATACTAAGTCCTCAGGCAGTGGCAAAAGTTTCAAAGCGTGGGGGAAAGTAGAAACGGCTTTACGCCAAGCGCTGGAACAGCAGGAGACTTGGAATGCCGTGCGTGCGTGTTTATTAGCTACCCCTAAGCTAGGAGTAGGGGCAATAACACAGACCGACCCCGAGAGCGGTCTATCTGAGAGCGGGGGTTCGCGGGGACCGGGCGCGCTTCCCTCCTCCCCGAACCCGAATCCAAATGCCCCGGGGCCCCCAGAAAACTTCCCGACCCTCCGGCCGAACCCGCCGGGTCCACCCCCCCCCGCAGAAACTTCCCAAATGTCCGCGGTTTCTCCATCTGTCTCTCCGCCGCCGGTTAGCGATCCGGCGCTGGAAGCGCAGCAATACACGCGATCTTTTTGGGAGGAATTAACAAACGAAGCCAGGGAAACCGAGAGGACAGCTAGAGAGGAGGCGAGGGTGGCCCCCCCCCTCGCCCTATGCGAAAAATGGCACCGGCGACCAAGGAGATGGGCGGGGCCAGGGTTTCAGCGGTGGGAACGAACAAAGACTGCGGGTGTTCGCTGCTGCGCGTGCGCGGGAAGAGGGAGCTGCAAACGCGCGTGCGCGGGAAGGCGGCAGAGAGCGCATGCCCAGTCAAGAGCCGTGCTCAATGCTGCTACCATTTAAGGGAGAGACCTCCCCCTGCGGGAGGCAGGGCAAGCCCAGGGGGCGGGATCAGCACCACCCCCAAGGGGAGGAGTGGGGCCGAAGCCGCAAGAAAAGGCACGGAATCCCGGAAGTGCTCTGGCAGTCGACTTCCRGCTCTGAGTCCGACAGCAGCTCCGCTAGCTCTACAGAGTTATCGGAGACTGAYGGGGACACGGAATCGGAAGAAGCGGAGCTGACGCAATTTAAAACGAAAACGAATAAAGCTTTAAATTACGCYGGAAAGCAACCACAATACAAATTCACTGACTGGGGAAAGATAAAAATAGCTTGCGCAGAATGGGTGCCCTCAGCTGCAGTTCATGCCTTCCCAGTGAGGGTCACTGGGCAAACTACCGCAGCGGCGGTGTGGCAGGCAGGAGAACAGTGGCATTGCATCAAAGCATGTGACCCCACACTGTCAGTGCAACAGCTGGAGGCAGCAGCAGTGGTCTTGGCGTGCGGACTCTTCCAGGAGGAACACCTCAACATCATAACAGATTCTATATTCGTGGCAAGGCTCTGCCTAGCCATGTCAGGACCAGGTGTGTCAACATCTGCAGCAGCCCTAATGCTGGAAGAAGCACTCTYCTCGCGACAGGGCACCGTGTCTGTCATTCACGTCAACAGCCACGACCCAATCCAAGGTTACTTCCAGACCGGCAACGACAAGGCGGATGCCGCAGCAAAGGGAGTGTGGACCTTGCAAGAAGCTCATCAACTGCATGAGTCGCTCCACATCGGAGCCAAAGCGCTGGCGAAGAGATGCGGAATCTKGACAGCGGACGCAAAACATGTAGTGGYCACCTGCCCTCATTGCCAGAAGTCACCCCTATGGTCCAGTGGGATCAACCCAAGAGGTYTCAAGCCCTCAGAAATCTGGCAGTCGGACTTCACTCTATGCCAACTGCTGAAGCCTCGAGCATGGCTTGCAGTGACAGTGGACACTTACAGCGGAATGATTGTGGCCACACAGCATCCCAAAACTAACTCTAAAGCCACAATTCAGCACTGGCTGACAGCCATGGCCTGGCTTGGCATCCCCAAACAGATCAAAACTGATAACGGTTCCAATTTTATCTCCAAACCAGTGCAAGAATTCGCCTCGAAATGGGGCATCACTTTAGTGCAAGGTATCCCGTATAATAGCACCGGGCAGGCCATTGTTGAGCGAGCAAATCAGACCCTGAAAGCCAAGTTAGAAGTACTARCAAAAGCAGAAGGCTTTGAAAATTCCATTCCCTCAGGGGACCAAGCACGTATACTAGCAACCGCTTTGCTAGCACTGAACCAATTCTCTAGGGGGGATGAAACAAACTGTCCCGCTCAAAAACATTGGGCCACCCGAGCATTAGAGGAGGGCCCGCAGGTTGTAATTAAAAATGAGCTAGGCGAATGGGAACGGGGCTGGAGGTTGGGGCTCACGGGGCGAGGATACGCAGCTGTCAAAAGGGAAGGCAGAATCAAGTGGTGTCCACTGAAGTCGATAAAACCAGACCTTCAGAATGAGCAGAATAAGACTAACGAAAACTGTGAGTTTCTGTTTGCAGGACATGCTCGTGGAACGCCCCCGTAATGCGTACACCCCTATTCCAGAAGAAAGTGACAGACCTCCAAACCGTCAAGCAGCACCTAAGAGTTCCGTTTCGGTGAAACCCAGACGTCAACAGTGTTTTTGTGTGATTTTGCTGTTGGGGCTTGTTACCAGAGGACAAGCCAGTCCAAACCATTACTCTCATCAGCCATTCAGGTGGGTCATGCAACACCTGTCAAATGACAAGGTGCTCAAAGAAACCACCACACCAAATGCCCCATCTTTTGTGATCCGCATTACCGATCTGTTCTCTGGAAAACCAAAAATAAACCCCTATTCCCCTCATGTTACAGATATGCATCTATCCTATTGGTGCCCAGCCTCAAACCCAGGAAAAAAGTACTGCAATTACCCGGGGTGGGGGTATTGTGGGTGCTGGGGCTGTGAAACCATTGTTACAGATGCCAGACCATCAGGACCTGGGTGGGAGCCTCAAAAGCCCGATGAATTTTTACAGTTCAYCTGGGCACCCACCAGTTGTAAACAACCTGTCTTCCTTCAGGAAAAATACTATCGAAACTATTATAAAAYCCCTAAATCTCGGAGGTGCACTGATTATAACATGACTGTTTTGCAGCCAAATCACCCTAGTTGGGCCACAGGCAGGACGTGGACAGTAGTCATTCAAGGGTCAAAAGAGTGGGTGAATGTGCGAATTATCAAGCTCCAACCCCCTGCATC
>JACAXG010000040.1:3593544-3619214 GCA_018881555.1 Amblyornis subalaris
CAGAGCTGGTTTGAGTCCTGGTTCAATCGATCACCATGGCTCACCACGGCTCACCACACTAATTTCCACCTTGATAGGTCCATTGGCAATGTTGCTTTTAGCTTTTGCCCTTGGACCATGCCTGCTGAACAAACTAGTCTCTTTTATCCAGACCCGTCTGGAACGGGCCAACATTCTGTTTTTAGGCCACCAACAAATGCTATAAACCAAAATGTAAACACTGTCAGTCGCAAGACTTTTCTAACTCACCTTGCGAAATCTACTCAAGTGTACCAAACCCCTTTTCCCTTGTTAAGTTACTACCTCGTACCTAACTTCAGTGCCTATATCTATGACTACCTCATTCATTTATGAAAAAAGAGGGGGGAAGTGTGGTAGAGAGGGACAGGCGGACGGAAGATCACGTGATGTGATGGAAAGCAAGAGCAGCATGGAATCTTCCTCCCTTCATTCCTTTGTGATAAGAGCATGCAAACCCCCCTAACCCCAGTAGTTTTCCACTCCTTACTAACTCTAGCTATCCCACAGTCCCCCTTTCCTGACGTAGTGAAGCCCCTCGACTATTTAACCTCATGAGATAAGATAATAAATGCCATTTGACCATCCACCACATTGGTGTCTGTGTGTCCATGGCCCGAGTGGCCACGGGGTAGGCCRGGCTGCCGTGCTAGCCTCTTGAACCAGGTCRCCTTGTCTTCCTAGCAGAAGGCAACAAGGCAGTGAGATCATTTACCCATTACCATCACAGGCAGAACAGGATTATCTGGATGAAAATTTATTTAATTGTATAGAAAGAAAAAAGAAAAAAAGACTAGTTAACACAATGCCTTCCCCTCACACTTTATTCCACTCCTTCATTCCCAGCTCCTCAATGTCTCCCCCACCCCAAGCAGCACTGGGAGAGATGGGGAATGGGGGTGGTTACAGGCAAATAATAGGTCCTCTCTGCCATTCATTCCTTCCTTCTCACATTTGCCCTGCAGCAGCATGGGCTCTTCACGGACCACAGCTCCTTCAGGAAATACCCAGCTGCTTTGCAGTGAGATCCTCCACAGGTTCCACTGTGGCTATACGCTCTGGCACGGTTCTGTCCAAGGGCTGCAGGGATATACCAGCTTCACCAAGGTGTCTCCACCAGCTGCAGTGAAATTTCTGCTCCTGCGTCTATAGCATTCCTCCCACTCCTCTGACCCTGGTGTCTACAGGGTGATTTCATCACTCCTCTCCACCTCTACAGCATCTTTTGCCACTTCTTCCCCATGTTTTCCCAGAGGTGCCCACCCATTGCTGAGGGGCTCAGCTGTGCCCTGTGGTGGGTCCATTGGAGCTGGCTGAAATCAGCTGTGTCCAGCATGGGGCAGCCCCGACCTCTTGACGCAGGGGCCACCCTGCAGCCCTGCCCGCTGACAGTGCCTCGACAGCGACACATCRCCTCTGCAGAGAGGCAAGAATTCGACTGAACTTTAACTTCTGCTTCCCTTGTACATTAAGCAATGCCTCTCAATTCCTGCACAAGTCCTAGGCTCTACAAACAGTACAAATTAACAGAAAACCTTTGCATCTTATTGGAAATAGTGGAAGAAGAAATAAAGTAATGCACATGTATGAGATGCAAAGGTTTGCAGAAGCTCTTCTCTCCCTGTGAAATTTATAGCTCATGCTCATGTTTTACCAGAAACAATGCACTTAGAATTCAAACTGTAGAATAGAATAGAAACAATGCCCAAATATCCATATAGCTAGGGAGAGCACGAGTCTGATTGGCCCAGAAAATAGTGGGTTCCAATCACAAGTGATTTATTTGCATTAGAGAAGCATATTGTATATGGACAAGTTGCAGAACAGGAGCAGAGACACAAAAATATCATTGCACGTCTATCACTTTGTAAATAGAAATATGAATATATTATGATCTGAACTGATACTAGTCTGTTATTAAAATACAAGTTTATTTGAAGTATGCTGTGCTATAGGTAATACATTCAGCTGACAAAAGAAATATTCACTAAGTATTCTTAATAAAATTTTTCACATATTTCAAAAGTGGTTCTATCCAATTTGTGAAAGAGTGTGTTCTTAATGGTGTCCAATTCAGCATGCTAAATCTGTCTCATATTTCTTTTGTCWAATAACAAAGAATGTGTTTTCTGCACTTTATCAGTTCATCTCAAAATGGAGACGGGTGAGCGAATTATTTTAAAAAAATAGCATTCTCATTTTTTTAATAGCATACATGTTATTTAAACTTGCATATGTATATATGTGTATATTTTTTATATATGTATATTTTTATTTCTCTGCTAAAGAGACAACTAATCCTCACATAAATTTTCATAATAAATAATCTAGAATTTTTAGAATTTAAGCCAAACACAAAGCAAGCTTTAGGTACTGTTACTGATGTCACTTAAAGAACCCTTACCTCAGCATCTGTCTAGCCATTCACCCACAGAGGTACAGTTTCTGCTTCTGAAATCCATTTTAGTTATTTTAAAATTGGTTGTAATCTGTTTTCTATGAAAGCTGTCCTAGCTAGTATGCTCTCAGTTGACTTACGTAAGTCCAAACAGCAATCCAATATTTCAAAACTGAAAACTAAGGTACTGCCAACCGACTTTGTGTCTTTCATTACATGCAGATAGATTTCTATATAATTATCCAGCTTTTAAAGTATAATTTATAAGAAACATTAAATACACACATATATAGCATTAAAGTAGACTGACATAAAAATTATATTTAATTTAAAAAAATGTTTAGGCATCCTAACAATACCAAGGAGRTAATATTAGACTTACTGGTATGCAATTTTCAAATAGGATGATGTCCTGAAAGAGCTGAGATTTCTATTGGAGAGCCTCATGGCTGAAGACTATTTGCCAAATAATGGAATTTGTCCAGTGTCTTTAAATGGCTTTAGGCAGGTTTTTGATGTGTCTTGGAAAGAACATTTTTTGATTTTTGAGTGCCTGTCCTGCTTGTTTAGATTACATACTTGGAGAAGAAACTTAATTAGATTTTTTTCCAGATGGCATAAACTTGGGCTTATCTCTTTTTCCTTGCAGTATGGTAATAAAATTAAAYACTCCTATTAACAAATAATTATAATCTCATATAGTTGCTGCACATAAGTTGTCTTGCTTTGCCAATTTTTGTAACCTTAATAATATTTCACTTGTAACAATCACATTAGAATATTACATTGTAAAAGGAAGATCATGAGAGTTAGGAAATACAGGTATCAAAGTCACCTAGCCAGTTCTGCACTGCAAAATACTCTAACTATATTTTTCTTCCACAGAAATCTTTGATTCTTTCATGTACTGCAAAAGTTTATTGAGTAATGAAGATTACCGAGYTAAGGATTTATGACTGCTCTTTACCCTCCCTTTTCACTGCATGCTATTGAAATCCTGTTCTAAACTTTTAATTTATTTGATTTTTTTATGATCTTCTTTTTCAAAACTATTAATAGTCAATGATAAGCCCCCAGAGAAATGTTAACACAAGCATTAAAATTGGAGAGGATAAAATGGTTGATTTACAAAATTATATTTGCATGTTCTTAAAAAACTTTTTTTTTCTCCTTTAAAATAAAAATATTATTCTATACTGTGCATTTCATGAAAGTCTGTATGTTCCAATTTTGCCTACAATACTTCAAAAATATTATTCAGAATATTATTTCAGAAATGCCTAAATATCACAGGACTAGATATTCTGTCAAGTTCTCTCGCTGTTTTACAGGATCATAAGATACTGCAGAGGGCAAGGGTCTTCTGGAGGTTTCTGTTCCACATCCCAGCCTTGTGCACTAAACAGGGTCAGTACTAAATAAGGGCCAGAATCCTCAGGCCTTTTATAGTTGGGCCGTGAACACCTCTATGGATGGGCACTTCACAAACCTCTCTGGCAAATATTATACATGCTTAATTACCTTCACCATTGTGCTGGTTTCAGCTAAGGTGGAGTTCAGGACCATCCAGCCTGACCCTGGTCACTTCCAGGAATGAGACACTCACAGCTTCTCTGGGAAACCTGTTCCAGTGCCTTACCACCCTCACAGTAAAGAATTTCTCCTTGACATCTAAGCTAAATCTCTCCACTTTTAGTGTAAAATTGTTCCCCCTTGTCCAGCTGCTATCTGCCTGTATGTAAAGTCATTATCCCTCTTTTTTATAAACCTCCTTTCAGTACTGAAAGGTTGCAATGAGGTGACTCTGGAGCCTTCTCGTCTTCAGGCTGAACAACCCCAACTCTCAGCCTGTCTTCACAGGCAAGGTGSTTGAGCCCTCTGATCATCTTCGTGGCTTTCCTCCAGACTGGCTCTAATAGGTCCACCTCCTTCTTGTACTGGGGACCCCAGAGCTGGACAAGGTATTCCAGGTGTGATCTCACAAGACAAGAGCCTAGGGACAGAATCCCCTCCCTCTCCCTGCAGGCCACACTGCTTTGGATGCTGCCCAGGATACGACTGACTTTCTGGGCCGCAAATGCACATTGCCAGGTCATGTCCAGCTTTTTATCCACCAGAACCCCCAACTCCTTTTCTGCAGGACTGCTCTCAATGATTTCTTCTCCCAGTCTGTATTCATGTCTGGGACTGCCCTGACCCAGAGGCAGCACCTTGTACTAGGACTTGTTGAACTTCGTGAGGTTCTCATGCCAAAAAACAAGTCCTCCGCTTCTCCATCTCTCTGGAAAAGCTGAAATACCAAGCCAAACAGCTTTGAAACAAGTGAAAGACACTGGCTGGTGAAAGCAGATGCAGGCATTAATGCAGTCCAGGTCTGTTTGTGGAAAATATTTTAATATTAGGTTATGTGATAAAAGCTCATTATGTCTATATTGAAAATACATCTCCATCTTCAATACTGTTTGAAACTGGGGCAGGGATGTGAAGTGGCCTCCCCACTTGCATCCACCTTCACACGTGCTAAGTTCCTATCTTGTAAGGTGTTGGAACACAACAAAGCCTTTTATGTGTGCAAAGACACTGAAAGTGCTCATGGCTAAACAAGTAAAATCAGAAGAAATTAAGATGTGTGATCACTTAAAATTTTTAGGAACAAGGGAAGAAAACAGGTGGGGAAAAATAATTTTTCGTAGCTCACAGCATAAATAAGACCTCAGGAAGTTACAAGTATATGATTTTTTGGGGGTTTTTTTGGGAGTGGTTGCTTGTTTGGTTTTTTTGAGAGGGAGTTGTGGGATTTTCTGTTTGTTTTTTTTGTTAAGGTACAAGTTCTTTATTCTTATTTTTTTTTCATGATCAATTATTCATATATGATCAAATATTCATATTCACTGAAACTACTCATATTGCCAAATTCAAGCTTGTAAATATAACAAGAGGTAAGACAGAACACTTTTCCTAGTATTAAGATGGAGTGTATCTCATTTAGCAGTGCTTTGAGGTTGAAAGTGATTGTATTTTTGGGGGCTTCCACCCAGTTTTATGAAACTTAATTTAGATCGTAAAGTGTGTTACAGTTTTCATACTTACATATTCTTCCGGCTTGAAATGTGAAGTGCTGACAGTATGACATTTTTGATATTCATCTSTCTTATTTCAGTGATCTGCAATGTGAGTGGAAGCCGTAAATCTGCTGTGCTCATTTACAAACTTTTTCAGGAAGTGTTGCTCAGCCAAGTCCTATTTAATTATTGCTCTGAGTTTCATCACAAACCCCATATTTTGAAGCATGTATAATCAACCAAAAAAGTCATATTTCTTCTGTACATCTGGTGCAATGCATACTGAATAGTAATTATGAGAATTAGAGGTATAATTCAACTAGTAAATATTGCCATAATTATAATTGGGTTGTATGATTTGACTAATACAGATATTCCAGTCTATGAAATATATTTTGAGTTCGGCTTTATTCAGAAAAAAAAACCAGATAGGCAGGGGGTAGGATGGGGTGATGGATGAAAATGACAAGCTTTTCACATGGCCTGAAGTAAAATTGGTGAAATATTGTTATGTTTTATTGACATAAACTAAATTAGATTATATTCAGGAAAAAACTATTAAGTAAATAGTTCAAAATGAAATAAAAAGTTTTCAGTGCTGCCTAATTGAAGCATTTTAATTCATTAGACCCAAAATTAACTTCAGTGTTTACGTATTCTTCTTTTATGGTTCTGCCTTAAGATAAATAATTTTGAAATCACGGAGATGTAGAACATGAAGAAAGAACTGACATTCAATTCTAATCATACTCTGTTAGGATTCCCCCATAGTTATGCTGGGGAAAGAGAACTAGCCTAACAATGCCAAGATTGTATGTTGTGCAAACCTATGTTCCCATGATGACTCCAGCCATACTTTAATTCTCATAGATACGGAAGGAGACTTTTGTCAGCATACTTCCCTGGTTTCTCAGTACTCAGTGTTYAGTTACGCTTTCCCACTATTTTTAGCCACTTTTTCCTTGCATGAGTCCTTATGAAGTAAATAGAGGGTTGGAGAGTGAACAATCTCAAGCATTGCAGTGATCATCCATGCTGCATCAGCAGTAGGTCTCTCCTTGGTTTCTTTGAACTACCTGTGCAAGCCCTGAGGCAACTCTGTTAGGAGAGACATTAGCCAAGCTAATGCTATAACTCTTGGATCTAGAAATGAGTCCTTCACATGAAGGACTTAAATTTTRCTTATTTCTCTCTTATTTTAGGACTTGTGCTCCAGGCACTTTCTCTTTTTTGAGGTACTGGTAGTGATTGTTCATTGGTATCAATGCTGTTCGGAATATGGTTCTCTCAAAACAATAGCAAGATGATTGCAAGAGCTCAGACTGTTCCAGATAATTCAGTCAGTGACCCTTTCATGTTGAATTATGCTAGTGATCCATAAAAAACTCAGTTTGTTAAAATGAAATTGTGTGATTTCAACAGTTTTCCTATATAAACATTCATTCTTATAAACAGGTGTGTGTGGGTGTGTGTGTGGGTGTGTGTGKGTGTGGGTGGGYGTGTGTGTGGGTGCCACTGCTTACCCAGAAAATCAAATGTTCCATAGAATCATAGAATACTCTGAGCTGGAAGGTTCCCACAAGTATCATCAAAGTCCAATTCCTGGCCTTGCACAGGACAGCCCCAAAAATCACACCATGTTCCTAAGAGTATTTTCCAAATTCTTCTTGAACTCTGTCAGGTTTGGTGCTGTGTCCACTTCCCTGGGGAGCCTGTTCCAGTGCCCTACCACCCTCTGGGTGAAGAAGCTTTTCCTAATATCCAACCTAAACCTCCCCTGACACTTCTTCAGGCCATTTCSTTGAGTCCTGTAACTGAGCACCAGGGAGAAGAGATCAGTCTCTGCCCCTCCTCTTCTCCTCATGGGGAAGTTGTAGACTGCAATGAGGTCTCCCCTCAGTCTTCTCTTCTCCAGGCTGAACAAACCAAGTGACTTTGTTTTGACTTTTCACCTAAATGAGAATGCAAACATTAACCTATTCTCTTAAGAAAACAGTACTACTTTTAGGCTAAAAACCAGTACAACAARTTGGTCTCAATCACTGGTTTTGGTCTGCTAGAATGAATGTGACCTGTTCTGTTGTTCGATTAATACGGTTTTTTTCTCTAGAGTAATCTTTTGGCACAGTGTAGTCTCTGTCCTTTGGCATTCCTTCTACGTCGAAGACCAATTGTTATGCGAGGACTTTTTTTAACCTCTTTTTTTCCTGCAAGAATGAACTATTCAGTCCTGCTAGTTCATCAAGRAAAAAAAAAGTGAAACATAGGAAATGGACCAGCTCCAAGGTCAATCTCTGAATTAATATGAAACRTAAGATGTTTCAGGGAAGGTATAATAACAATTTGTATAAAGAATGCTGATGCTTTACAATTTGAAATAAAAAAGAGAAAAGAAAAAAAGAAAAAAAGGAGGAACAAATCCAAGAAAGGGAATGGAAACAGCATTTCATTGTTATTGTGTAAATGTGCTGCTTCAGCAGTGACAAACTCTAGTGTGGAGACCTGAGATCAGTCCTGCAAGTCTCTCATGCCAAATGAGCAAAGTGGAGGAGCAGGCCAAAATCAACACAAGCTTGAAAACCTTTCTGACATTAGTTTTAAGAAGCTTTGCCAAGGAATCTRTTGTATCACTGGCAATATTGTCAAATGGTCTGACTTCAGTCAGAGCTGATCTGCATAATAAATCATTGTCTCTTGACAGACTAATGACACCTCCATAAATTAAAAAGCCAGTTTGTTTACAAACTTCACTTATAGATACTTATGTATTAATTTTAAAATTAAAATGAAGTTTTAGCAAAGTCTGTAGAAACAGTGGTCATATCCAATACCATTGTGTGTCTATCCATTTCATCTGTGGATCCCCCTTGTGACAGACTGTAGACAAACTATTTATGAGATGTAATGATGTTTCAAAGGCAATTGGGTCCTTATAATTTTATTGAAAATTTGTGGCATCTTGGAGGAGAGTCTCAGAGTTGTGCCTTCACTGAGGACGAAACCAGAGGGAATGCAATTTATGCATATTTTTTCCTGACTGTGTCAAAAGGACAGCTTCTTTTCCTGGCCCGACAAATGCACATAACTCTCGCCAAATTGTATCATCTGTTGTCTTTTCTTTGGTGGAGAGAATTTCTGGTGACAGCAGAGAGCAGAAGGGAGAATTWGTGTTATCCTTGCTATGAGGGAAGGGTGACAGGTAGCAAACCAGGCAAAACTGAGAGTCATCCGCTTCTCTTTGCTGTGCTGCTAATGAAACAAATTAGTAAAATCTTAGGAGCACAGAAATATTTTAGAAATATTTTTATAATCCATGTCTCTTTGTATTAATCTCATTTTCATGTTAGAACAATATAATTTCAGTTTCTGTGTTCTTTAAAAGTACTAACCTTTATTATGCAAAATTCCCTCTTACAATTTTCACACACAATATTATAACTCTATTAAGATAATTAAAAGTCAGAATTATCTGTATYAAATTACTTTCATTGAGTCTTCAGCAGCTATCAGTCAAGGTTCAAGATCTTTTTTTTTTTCTTTGCAGGTTTTTTTTTCATTTTTATAAAAATAGCAAATAGATAGTCTGTGCTCCAAAGAGGTTGGAGGTAGTTGGAAAAATTAGAGGTATTTTGAAATTAAAATGAAACCATAGTCCTGTTTGCTCTTCCTGTAGTCTTGGGGTTCATAAAGAGAGGTAGGAGTACATGAAAGGAGAGAAACTATCCAGTCTGTCGTACCATTGCCTGTCTTGCATGAAACAGGAATTTTCAAACTGATAAAAAAAATCCTCCCCCCAAAAAATCAAACAAAAAAATCTCCATATCCCCCATTATCCAATGTGTTGAAATCAGTTACCTAGAAAACTCTGCTGCAGCATAGGAAGCTTGAATTCAAAGAAACAATTTAATAATTCATATCAGATCATTATACTTACTCTCAGTTCTTCATTTTCCAATGAATAAAAGCCTTCTCTGTGGGTCTGAACCATTTATAGTTAGTGAAAGATCTTTCTAGTCCCTGCATGCTGGCTATTTCATGCAGATGGAAAGGCCTTTGTTTAGTTTTAAGTCACAAATGACTGTCGAAAAGAATACATATATTATTGTGAAATATTATAATTTGAACACCATGAACATTTTACTGCTTAAAACTAGTAAAAATGTGGCCCATCACTATTTAAGATTTCTAGATCAAGGATGAATTGCGCACATTCATATAGCGTTGCTGATTTATACCAGGTAAGTGTCAAAATCACTCCCACTCTAGCTAATTAACCTTTTGTGAATTTCTTGTAAACTGTTTTCCTGAAATTGCAATGGTGACAAATGGCTGATGTTCTTTTCAGTCTATTTCCTCAAGAAATTGAAATGAACTTTTGTTTTGGAGTGAAAATCTCATTTTGCTTCATAGATCCTTGTTACCCTGCACATGTTCTGTTCTCAAGAGAATGTTTTGATACAGAAATATAACATTTCATATGGCAAAAAAAGCATCTCTTTTTCAGACTTAAAAGAAGCCTGAGTTTAGTTGTGGAGGGAATTCTTTTTGGTATTATTGCTTCATAAAATATATTGATTTCAGAGCTCCAGTCTGTTCTAAGGAGAATACTTCATGGGATCTTGTTCAGGTCTTGTCCTCCCCAATGCCACTGGCAGAATGTGTTACATTTGTTCACACTTCTCACTGGGGGAATGACAGAAAAGGGAAATACACAGCTATTAACTTTTAGTACAACTGCAATTCACTCACTAACAAAAGAGGAACAATGAACGGGGAATGGAGAACCAGCAAACATAAAGTGATTTGTAAATAGAATTGAAACAGACATAACATAATCAAAATCAAAGGTGAGAATGCTGTGGAAAGCTCCCTCAAAATATCAAGATCATATCTACTGGAAAAAAAGTATGTTGAGGGATCAAATTAGGATATAGTAAAGCAGGACCCATGCTAGCAAGATGAGAGTAAAATATACCATTATCTCAACTTAAACTGCTTCTTGGTCTTTTTTGTTTCTTTGTTTCTTTGTTTGAGGAATATCCTCGGTGTCTAAATAGAGAAGCCTACATCAAAGTTTTTCCCTTTGTGTTTATGCTCAACAGACACCTACCAGGTATTAATCTGAGTTGTTTTAGACATCTGTGTCAGGGTAGGATGAATGAAGCTTTCAAAGTACTTTATTTTCCTCATTTTTCAGAAAAAGATCCTAGCAGAAGCAGTTCTGATGTAAGTATGCATATTCAATGAGAAGAGTTCCCTACCCCAAGCAGCAGGCATGCAGCTTTCCTCTTCTGCTGTTCCTCACTTCCAGATTACTCTAATCAGCAACAAGACTCTGGTAAAGGTGAACTTAATACAGAGGAATACAAAGATGTTTTGAAGAACTAATTCAGTACAGTACATCTTGTATTTGACATTACCACTACTGGCATTTTTCTTTTTCTTTCAAATACTTAGGACATTGTAAGTTTTGAAACTCAAAGTACACTCAGAGTATTTCTAAGGTGATAAAACAGTGAAAATTTTTGTTTATTTAGGTAATGTCTATAATAATGCAGCAAACTTGCAACTGAACAAACTTTCCATGATGGTTGGGGCTTTCTTCTGATGGGTAGGTAGTGAGGTGGGGAAGATTTTGTTCTTTTTTTTCCTTTTTCATCTCACTATTAGTATACTTGAACAAGGACTGTTAGAGACAGATGAACYGAGCAGATCTGTTGGCTCAATGCCTACAAGAAATGCTAAATTTCTTTTCTGTTTAAGCTTAATGGGAGTCAACTTTAGATAATTTTCAAGCGTTCAAAATATTTCACTTTAAACTCAGTCAAATCTGCAAACACTTCATAGATTTCATACAGAAAATGAAATTAAGTCTTCAGAGAATCTTCCTTTCTGATATAGTCTCACTGTAACAGTACTACTGCTGTCCTAAAAATCTACCTTTAGAAATTTCACAGTGAAGATACGTATTTTTCCTAAGAGTGTTTTGAAATTGTGTTTCATTATGTCTATCCAGACTTCCAAACTCTGTGCTCTTTGTGGACTGCATCAGATTGAAGAAGTCTGGAAGGTGTTAGGAACCAAGAGTGACTGGTTGTCAAGCTTACAGTGTCTTCTCTGGAAAAGTTTATAGTCATGAGGCAAGAATTGTATAAGCATGAAATGACAAGCTCATACATTCAGTGAGAAAAACTCATCTAAACAATGATGGTATCAAACTGCTGAAGGAAAAATGGACAAATATGTATCTCATTAAAAAAAAACTTGATTACGTCTGGACCCAAAATTCAGTGAAGATAGTGAACCTCTTAATTGTAAAGGCATTTGGTTCTGAAAAAATACATAAAAATGTACTTGAAAATGAGGTTCAAGGTGAATATAAATAGCTTTTGCTTTCTGCCCAATATCCTCTTCATACGCAACATTATTTATTTGGCAAAAATTTATTTAGTCATTATCTAAAACTGCAACTAATGCTATTATCACATTGAATAATAAACACCAACTATTCTTTCAAATAATTTAAATAATGTAGGAGATCTAACACAAGAGGTAAAAAGGAAAGTACACATCTTTCTATGCAGAGCCTGTCTCAATGTGGGACCAGGAGACTGAAGTTCATTCCAACACTGATTGCTATGAGCATCATGGGTACACTTTGAAAGGAAAGGAAGAATAGTGTTGAATATGAAGCTAATGAACAATCTGTCCTCCTCACAACACATCAAAATGCCATCCTTTGAGGTATCACTTCATTATTTTTTTATGATTTATGTGCTCTGAAAAGTAACTGATTGTACAAAAAAAAAAAGGAAATAAAAAGAAAGATAGACTTCTGTATCTAGAAAGACAAAACCAAAAAGAGTCATACTGACAAGGACTACAGAACATACATTCTTATATCTGTAAGGAGGATGAGTAAAAATGGAACCATTCCTTTTTGTCCTATATATTTTGTTCTATAACTTTACCAGAAGGAAGGCATTTTCTGATCGTTCATGCATTCTGACAGTGATGAGACTATTGAGACTGTAAACATCAGTCTGTTTGTAGGCCATAGTGAAACTTAATAAATTGTCTGACAGAAAAGCATTTAAATAAATCCATCCTTTATTCTAAACATATGCAATTTGTATAAGTAGCATAAAAAGACTCCAAATACGGATGGTACTTTGCTTCCAAAACAAGAGCATTCTTTAATGCAATAGAAAAATGTAGCTATTTCAATTAACAGTTTTGTTTACTTTTTTGTTCAGCTGTGTCACTTTATATTATGTTAAGGAATCTAATTTTTAAAAAGTTAACCATCTGTGGAAATATTTAATGACGTCCAGTGTTTCATCATGCCCACAGATTGCTTTGCTTCATRTCATATGCATATATTTTGAAAATACACTTTTTCTCTGAGAGCTTGTGATCTGAATATGAAACAAAGTAGAAATTGTAATGACAGGCAGCTAGATGGTATAGCTCACTAGGAAACCCTCCTACATGAATCTCTCATGGGCAATTATGAACTTCTGTACTTGTCTTAAGACTTTGCACTTGTTTAATTTGTTTCAGCACATGACATCTGTAGTTAAGAAGAAGGCTGATTATCCTCTGTTCGATCTTATGAGAAAACAGAAAATTTTGAGAGAACTTTGCTTATTTTTTAAATGCTGAAAATATACTTTATGGTTCTAACACTGAAAACGAGATGGTGTATGAGAAGCTGTATACTAATGCACTTAAGCTTTTTCCTTTGTGTAAATTTTTGCGGGACTGGGATCCAGTGTGAAGAAAATGAAACGCATAGTTACAATTTAGAAGTACTTCCAGCTGTAACTAGTATTCTAAATATTGAAAAAAATCTCACATGTCAAATGTATTGGAGATTTGGAATTAATTAATTGGTACTAATATAAGGGTTAAGGTCGTCCATGTTGTTTCCCACTTCCTCAGAAATTTGGATTTGGAAAACAAGGACATGCAGGCAACTAATGCCATCACAATATTAGTGAGGAAATTCATCCTTTTGCTTCAGAGTAGCTTATGTTACAAATTTGCTGTTCATTCAGCAAATGCTTCTAAATTGCTTATTTAGAAATAAAATTGATAAATGCTTTTAAAACAGTCACCACAATAAAAAAAATCAGTAAAACATGAGAAAACAATCCAAGAAAATATGTAGAACAATCCCATTTCAGACTAGCTGAGAACTTAGGTAAAAGATAATTGAGTCGTGGAAATGGTTCAAGGAGTACACGTGTAGTTAAAATGTCATTATAAAGAAGATTTTGATAGTGTATTAACCTTCTCAGTGAGGTATAAATAACTTGGCTTAGAGAGGAGCAACAATTATGCTTTACTATATACACCATTATAACTCATTTGTATTTATCTCAAAATTCTCTATCGCCACAATAACAGTGATCAGAAAACAGCAACTTCTGCAGGTCAGACCCTGTCGTGCAAACAGCTGGATAGCAACAACTGCTCTCTGCGTAGACGTTTCATTATTTGTAAGCATTGAGCAACCCTGTTCAGAAACAGACTGTACTTATTGAGATGTAAATCCAAGAACAGTGGTGATGGACAAGATCAGAGAAACAATTGTTGCTGAACTTGTATGAAATGGAAAAGATAGCTCTGTAGTGTGTGATATGTAGGGACTGTAATTTATATCGCTTTACTTAGTTTCATAGTGTTAATGTACAAATCCGTGATGTTGCTAATGGATATCGCTTAAAAAAATCCTCCAAGTTTATAGATATTCAAATATATGGAACTCAATTAACAAAATTGTTTCAGAAGCAAAGCAACATACTAGTTGAAAGGACCAATTTGCCAAGTATTAATATTGGGCTGTAATTGAAGATTTATAAGCTGAGACTTAACCTCTATGTTTAAAATACTTTAAAGCCTGTGTAAGCAAGATGTGTCCTTTATGAAAACAGCAACAAAACTAATTCGTAGAGTTCTGGTTTCAGTGTATAAGGAGAACCGTCAGAGAAAAGTTATATTTATTCTTATGGTTTAATTGTAAAATGCTAAATGAACTACATGTTTTGGTAACATGATCTGAAAAGAGCAGAGAAGAAAAAACCTCACAAAAATAATGGATGGGTTAACTATTACTTCAAATTCCTTCCTTCAAAGAAAGCCAGATCATGTTATCCACGTATTCTCCTAGTCCACCAATTTAGGAAAATGTCAGGAGTTTAAATTCCATAATGCATTTTCACTATCTTTATGACCTTCCCTATTTATGGAATTGGAGAAGAAGTAGAAGATAACAACTGGGTAACAGTAATATTTAAATTGTCAGGAGAATAGATTAGGCTCATAGTATTTTCTGTTCTCATTACAAGCATTGTCATAAGAATGTAGAATTCAAATTTTAATGCCTCATATATTTTAGCAATCACAATTGTAAAATTTTCTTTTGTGACCTTCTCAATGTTTGTTTTCTGATTTATTAGCACTTTCTATAGTTCTCTGCCCAGAGCTCTCATAATGTGTAAGGCGAATGTCAGAATGCTCAGTCTATGTACATATAGCACTATTTAAAAGTTTTTCTGTTATAAAGAGTTTATAGCAGAGGGCATCTTCTAAGTGGACAAAAACAAAGTGAATAAAATAAGAAATATCACATCAGAAATGGCCACTTATATGCACTTTTGTTTACAAAGTCTAGCAATTAGAAATTAACTCCAAGGAGTAAACCAGCTTGATAAAACCTTTTGACCTTTTTTCTCTTTAAACTGTTTTAGTATTTGTCTAAAACTCATTTTAAAATGATGATAATAAGTTGATGAATTTCCACATTACTCACTAATGCATAATATTGCCTAACTATTGAAACCTACTGATGATTTCAAGAAACAGRAAACACGTTGCTCTTTCTGTGTCAAACTACAAAGAATTTGCAAGTGAAATTAAATAAGAATCCATAGTGATTGCTGACTCATCATTATGTCTTGAAAGTAAATAACAAATGGACACTAAAGCACCAAGAGTAATTTAGGGAGAAAACAAATGTTGCATTTGATTGTTTGAATATTTCAAGTCACAATTTTAGTACTTTTAGATTAAATTAATTTTCACAGCACAACTTCATGCAAGTAATATGGAAATAAAATGTCTTATTAGTACAATTTTTTAACAGAATAATGAAGAGAAAATGATGCAAATTTGTCAAAGTTGTCAATGAATCTATCTATGTTGGAACAGAAAATGGATGAGCTTAAATATAATAGCAGTCACAAATTTTAAAATATCGAAAGCCRGATAGTGAAAGTATTTATAATATCTTTTCTGTGTGTGAGGCTGACATCATCATAACCATTCTTTTAGTGGGTAATCTTTTTTCTGTCTGTGTTAGACTGTGTTCTGTCTGTATGTTAGACTTAATGGTCAAAATGGTTAGCATTTTATTGAATTTCTTATGATAGATAGTACCCCGCCAAATTGCTACCACTGTTTTCCTGCTTTTCTGATGCCACTAAGATCACTGCAAAACAGACAAATATGACTAAATGTACTGTATAAAACTCTTATTTTTACATGTAAACTTATTATACCGTCATTGATAAGAAAAAGTTTAAGTAATGTGGTAGGGTTAGTGGTAACTAAAGATATCAGAAACTACAGAATTGTTAAAGTAATACTCAAAGCAAGTATTAGAAAAACAGGAAATTAAAAGAAAAGCAAAAATTGAAAGTATTTTAAATGTTTTGTGAAAGCAAATAATAAAGCAAATCCTTGTACATAGTTCTAATTTTATTAGTTAAATTCATCAAGGTAAAAAAAAAAGTAATAGTGAATATTGACAGAACAGCAACAATGCTCACACTTTTATTGTTGTCTAAATCATAGAACGATCGCTTGGAAGCAACCCTTAGGATCATCTCTTTCCTACCCCTCTGCCATGGTCAGGGACACCTTCCACTAGACCAGGCTTCTCCGTGTCCCCCATCCAGCTTGGTCTTGAACACTTCCAGGACTGGGGCATCCATAGCTCCTCTGGGGAACATGTTCCAATGTCTCACTATCCTCACAATAAAGAATTTCTTCCTAATATCTAATCTAAACCTGTCCTCTTTCAGTTTATAGCCATTCCCTCTTGTCCTATCACTACGTAAACCAGTAAAAAATATTTCTTGTAGGCTGCCTTCAGGTAGTGGAAGGCCACAAAAAGGTCTCTCTGAAGCCTCCTCTTGAGGCTGAACAACCTCATCTGTCTCAGTCTGTCTTCATGGGAGCTTCAGCTGTCTGATCATCTTCATGGCCTCCTCTGGACTCACTCTAGCAGCTCCATGTCTTTCTTGTGTTGAGGACCCCAGAGTTGGATGCAAAGCAGAGGCAGAATAATTTCCCTTGCTCTGCTGCCCACACTGCTTTTGGTGCAGCCCAGGACACAGTTGGTGTAGCAATATGAGATTCAAAGCGATGTGGAGACCCCAGGCAGCTGCAAAGGAGGGGCGTTTATTGCAAAAATCCAGGCTTTTTAAGCCGTTAGTCTGTTATCAGTTTACATACTTTTAAGGCACGACAAACTGAGTTCAACCAACCACCATATACCACGATGTGAACACAGGATGGTTATATAACTTGTTTTCTTGGCTCTAATTTGGCCGAGTCTCTTTCCCACAGTCCTTTTTCTACTTAGGCTAAGTAATAGGCCCTGAACCATGATTTTACAAGGCTTTCCTTTACAAAGCTTTACTTATAGGTGACAAGTTGGCTTTCTGAGCTGCAAAGTGCACATCACTGAGTCATGTTGAACTTCTTATCGACCAACACCCTCAAGATCTCCTCAGGGCTGCTCTCAATCCATTCTCTGTCCAGCCTGGGTTTATGTACTTGTATCATGTGAATCCCCGCTATACAAATTGGCCCAAGGACCTCAGCCAAATTTTGTTACACAGGATGTAAGYAACACAAGAGCTTGACTGGAGTCACAGATAATTTTATCCCTCATATTCTTTTCTTCCTCAGTTCTGATGTTAACATTAGAATAGCACTCAAAATATTATTTTTTTTCTTCCTCTCCTGTTCCCRTGTTATTTATACGTTTTGGTTTGGTTTTTGAGGTTTTTTTAAATTTTATCAGCACCATTTCAAGTGAAAGGTGAGACTGGAAATACCTGCTCTGGTCAAAGGAGTAAGAGGACTTAAGAAAGCTTTCTAGTTAAATGGGAGCTGTAGAGATGTGTTTACCGGTGTCAGAGTATTAAATGTATTTTAGATCAGGACCAAGGGAGAGACTATAAAGAATCAAGTCAAATTAACACTAGCGGGACAGAAGCTGGAAGAACAGAAAGATATTAATCAAAATATCTTGAAGGAATTCATCCAAAAAAATAGCTGAATGATGGAAACCTTGGCACCTCAGAAGTGACAGACTAAAGCATTTCAGCTCTATTCCTGTGTTTAATATGCAAGCAGATGAATTTGGTTCAATATAAAAGGAAAATTTACCTATAAATGTGTTCGGAATTTGTGTTACTATCAAACCAAGTGATACAGTAAGATTAAAGATTTTGATAGCCAAACTTAAAATGAATAACTTTTAGCTGTARTCTGTTGCCAGCAACTAAGATAAAATAACCAGCCCAGGTTTTTGAGTAAACATCTGAACTGTTTCAATTTTTAAAATACAGTATCTGACTTATAATTCTTAGAAGTATAAAAGACATCAATTTTGAAATTTTATCACTTTCTTCCAAGTAGATKATCTGTGTAAATTACAACTTACAAATCAATGCATTGTCTAAATTTTAGAGACACCCCCTTTCTTTTCCCAGATTTTTAGCTAAAGTGTGCCATTCTACAGAAACCTCCTGAAGCCTGAACTTCTTTATTTTAAAATTATCAGGTTTCCCAGTGTGAAAAGTAATACTTTTTCAGCCAGCTTCATTAAGTGCAATGGCACAATCACCCTACATTGCAAGATAAGTTAATCAGCTGTATTTGTTCCCAGAGAGTACCAGTATGCAGACAGACTCCATCCTTTACTTAAGAATGGCAGTTTGTATTCCGATCACATATTAATGAACTTCCAGCTTCAGCATCTCTCCAGTTTTAGTTGAGTGTCTATCTGGAATAATAAATACAGATCTGAAAAAAAGAACTCTGTGCTTGAGTTTTAGTACACGGAAATTTCCCCATGTGTCTTATTTTCCCTTTCARGAATGTAATAAAATGTTTCCTGAGTGAGTTTACTAGAAAACTTTAGGCATTTAATTAAACACTTTCACATCTACCTTATGCACAGTTGTCTGGACAACTGTTTTGACTATCATATTTTGTTCAATGCACCATTTTTCTTTGGTGCAATGAACCATATGCACCTTTAAAAAAACAATGGCTTTATGCCATTTTTTATTGCTTTAGTCATGCCTTGATTGATAACCAGAATTTTTACTCATTATAGCATTAACCTAAGTGAAACTTTTGCAATGTAGAAATATATTTATTTTGTCATGAGCRTTATGTGCATTTCTCCCATTTAATGCTTAGCTGTTGCACAGACAGGAATGCTGGATCCATGTTTTCAAAAGAAAATAAACAAGCAGGAACATCCCTCTCCATTGGGGCACTCAATAATGAAACAGCTAAATAACCACATTAACACACAACACACTTCCCAGTCTTAAATTTCTTTCAGGATGGGAGATAGCTTGTAAAATCTTTTCTAAGCTACCATGTAGGTCTCAAATGACAATACAGTTAAATCAGTCTGTGGAGTCCAGAGTCCCATTCAACTACTCATCTAGCTAACACCTGCATTTGGGTATTTTGCAAGACCTGTAAGCTCTAATAAGAGTGTGATGCTGCTGCATACACAACCTACAGGACACCCAAGCTCTTCTGTAGGAGCAGAAGGAGGYCAGGCATGTGATTACATTCAGGAAAGTGGTTTCCACCCTATTGACAGCACTGACAATTTCTCTGCTCACTATAACAGGGTCACCCACCTCACACCTACAAAAGTTCATGTTTATGTGTCTGAGTGCAAAGCTGAACTCACCCTGAAATTTCCAACATTTATCTTGTAGATAGTCTGTTTCTTAGATCTAACAATTTCATCTTTGATTCAGACATTTTGCAATGCCTTTGAATTCAGTATCAAATTATCTTTTCATAGAAAAACCCTCTACTTAAAATATTTTAAGTTTTTCAAGTCCTATTCAGGATCTATAATAAATCTTTGAGGGATGCCTGATTCATATTTCAGTCAGACACTATAATAATTTCTTGTTCTTGAAGACTTGATTGAAAACCTGCTGAAATCAACTGATACAGTCATATTCCTTCAACAGCTTTTGGATCAGGCTCTGATGGCCTGTGAATAAATATTATAAATCATCTCATTTTATATTAAAAATTAAGAAAATATATTTTCTTTCAACATGGACTTTATAGGATTCATTTTATTATTTAGAAACTACTTCATGCAGTTTGGAAAATACAAGATCAATGAATTCAATTATTCAATAATTAAAACAGAATTTGGCAAGGAAGTCTTTTAAGGTTTTAAAACGGTTTAGCACTTCCTGTCAGATAAAACTTCAGCATTCCTTAAAAGGATTTGTATTGTTTAGCTGTAATTCTTTAATAGTGATTTTTATTTCACAATTACATTCAAAATCCATTTTATTGTATTTCTGAGCTGTTAGAACATGAACAAAGAATGCAACACATAAGACAGTGTTATGGTTGTTATGAAGCAAAGATAATATTCTGTGTTTTTGTATAAAGCAAATTCTTACATCTTTAGAAAGAAAGTAAGTCTGTTATTTTGGAATATCTGAACAGATTGGTTATTTCCAACTTGGAAGTAAAATATTTCCCCTTTCCTTATGTRTATTTGATTTCCTGCCCCTTGCCTAGGAAAACTATCACAAATGGACTTCGATTAGAGGAGACAGGACTGGTGTGGCACAGGCACAGCCGTGCACAAGGACTGGCTGGCTCTGACTTATACCCTAACAGCCCCTTCTGTGCCCCATTCCCACACAGTGCCCCAACCCAAGGAGCCTCTCCTCCTCCATGCGAGCCTGGCCCAGCCTTGAGGCTCCCCTGGGGCTCCCGTGGCAGTGGGCAGGGGCAGCTCCACTGCCCTGTGGGGCTGCCAGGGCTCCCCTATCCCTGTGCATGGGCATCAGCCTTTGGCCACCATAGCCTGACAGACACCTTTTCTGTCCTTGTTATAAATAAATTAGCAGACGATAATTTAATCAGACCATCACCTTTTGGAATGATTTCTGTACTTTGCTACAAGAAAAGTCTTGCTAAATAAAGGAACTTGAATTATTTAGTAAGACGAGAGCCATGGAAGGAATTCTTAACTGTACAGAAGAACCTCGACTTGTTACTTGCAGGCAAAAAAGTGGGCTAATATGATTTATTATACAACTAGTGACAAACTAGGAAGTGTCTTTCCTAACTCCTGAGCAGAAATATTCTCATTCCTATCTTTCCTAAGTCTTCTTAGCTTTCTTAATCTTCTAGTTGTCTTTCTGCTTGCTTCCATTTCTTCTTTTTCCTGTTCTGCTTCTATGTCTACTTATCTGCTATTTTGAAAGGAAAGGATGCATACTATTCTAACTGTGTGTCRAATTTTTTCCCAGTGTCTTGTCCCATCTAAACCAACAGGTGGAAGGTGTTTATTAATTTTATATTGTTTTCTAAAATTAAGTGACCTTTGATCACAAAAGCAGCTCAGTGCGCTTCTTCTATTCAGTGGAATTTTAATTTAGAGTTTAGTAGGACTGCAGGGAAATGACTTATCAGTTGACTAGGCCCCGACGTGTGGTAAATAAGGCATAGGAAACTACTGGCAGTGACAAAGATGACTAAAATTAGAGAGAGCATCATTAGGAATAGATGGCAAAGGCAGGAAGAGGGGAGGTTTTAAGTGAGAAAGGCTCCAAATTCACAGAAAACTGGAGAGGAGTTTAAGGCAGCAGAGCCGTGCAAGGCCAACATTGTTTGGCAACCTGGTCAGTAATAAAATATAAGGCTGACATTCTCCAGGTGTACCAGAAATACCAAATTTGGAGGCAAATGTAGCAAAACTGGGACCTGCTGGATGTCTATCTGGTAGGAGACAGGTGCAAGGAAAGGAAGGTTCTAGGATGGTGCAAGTAGGGTTGAAAAATTGAAAAAAGGCATAATGAGGTATGTGAATCCTGAGCCAAAGCTCTCACATGAGCAGGCAAACAGAATTTTGACAAAATAGCAACAATGTAACATCAGCATCGCACAAGAAACCCTTGGAACATTCTGACTCGTCTTCCAACTCCACTGTCTAAATTGTCCTCTACAGTGACTTCGTATTATTGGGCATTTAAAAATACTTAAAATTGTAACAGAACACATAACAGAGACATATTCTGAAGCTTAAATTTCATTTTGAAAAAAGGGAAAAAATGTGTCAGGCTCTTGATAATAGTGGCGTTTCTGCAGTCTATACTGTAACAAGCCTATAACCTTGACAAAGATCCATTGAGATTAGCCTCTAGAAAAGCTGGTATCATATGCAGCATCTTTAGCCTCAGGTTAATGGGATAAATAATTGAGGCAAGTACTCTGTGTAATGAGGTGAATTTTAACATTTTAATATAATAATCAGATCTAACCAATTGTCAAGTCTCTCTACAGGCTTTGTCTGTCCTGGGACTTGCTATTTTTAGCACAAAATGTAGTCAGGAATGCAAATTACTGTAGTAAGATGACAGGATAGGGCAGAAGTAGAACATAGCATATATCTCATGTAGTTACAGAAAATGAATACCTGTAATCTGCAACTACCCTTTCCACACCTGTATGTGCCAGAGTGGGTTGCAAAAACAGCATCTGTTCCAACTTACTGCCTAACAACTCCTAATTAACTCACCTGTATAATTCAGAGTCTTTACTCTGTTTACTACCTACTACCATGAAGTTTAAGCTAATGCTGAACAAAACCACAACAACAAAAATCAAATCATATTGTAGCTATTTTCCTGATCATTGGCAAAAGAGGAGTTTTATCCCTTTTTATTTGTTCATGATAGCATGCCACATGCCCATAATTTGTAATGTGTGAAAATAAGGAATTTGATTCTCTGGAGAGCTTCTAACAAATTTATAAAATTCAAACCCCAAAGTTTCAATCTGAATAATATTATTCATTTTGTTTGCTATATCAGTGTTTCAGAACAAGCTCCAATAAATAAACTACATTGTTCTAACTCCTTGTAGCTACTGATCCCCCAGAGTGGTCTCAGGTGAACAGATTGCTAAAGCTTTGACAGCACACAACAAAGCTTTGACAGCACACAACAATGAACCATAATTTCTGCCTGTTATGCACAACAGACCTATGGCATAGAGTTACCAAAAAACCACAATAAAAATACAACTACTTCCAAAGGTCTGAGCAGCAGAAGGAATTTATTGAGAACTGCAGAGTCTCAAAGCCTTGCAATTGTTKTGTGTTAATTAAGCTTTTACTTTTCTCTCATGTTATCACCTAAAAATAAATAAATAAACATTGTGAAAATTTCTGTGTTCTGTTTGGAATCCATATTTTGATTTTCATGTTTTTGTTAGGCTCAGGTGAATTAACAATTCCAATTTTATCTTGTGCTTTATTTCCCACCTGAAAACTCTGAGTGAAAAAACACAAGTTTTACTTAATTTCCTGCTGAATTGTTTCGGCATACTACAGACAGAAAAACATTAATCAATCCAAATGTACTCTTAAGGACACTCTCGTGCATTGAGTTCAAGTTACACAATGCTCAGAAGAGTTGCAACCCAAACTCTTATCTCTTTTTCCTCTTTCTGCCTTGTCAGAAGCTAAAACAAAAGCCATAATCCAAAAGGTTAAAAAAGAAATCAAATAACAAGTGGAGTAATAAATGTGACAGAACCAGACAAGACTACCTTTTACTACTTTTCTAAAAAGCCTTTGTGGAAAATTGCTGAAGGCCTTTGGGAGATGACAGTAAAAATAAGGCTATGATACCCCCTAAAGGAAGCTAAAAGGAGCTTTTTTGCTTGGTTTTTTTAAATCACTTTTTCTTTTCATTGACAGGAAAGTCAGCTCACTCTTCCCCTCATGATGTATAAAAGGGAAAAAATGGTAAAATTTTTATATTAGTAGTCAAAGAGAAAAAAAATATGTAACCAGGAGTTTAGAATTTCCTGATGATTGTTTTAATGGGAGGATAATACAGCTGAAGGTGTGAATATCTCTGCATTTTAAGAACATGCATAAAGATTCAGTCAGTGGTGAACTGAATATTAATTTTAAACGACAGCTGGAATTCCTATATCACTGTGCTTATAGAATTTTTATAGGCAAAATTTAAGAGTGAGATCACTGAAACAATTTTGGGAGATAAATTGGATGGCAGGCTACTGAACTGTTTTTATCTTGCAAATTCACCTTGTGAGACAAGAAATTTAATTCCATTTTATTCTTTTCTTTCATAAGTACTCAAATGCTACAAAAGAACTGTCATAGATGGAGCAGGAGGGAACTACAGAAGAATCTGGCTATGCTGCAGTACATACAGTCGCATTACATATCTATTCATCCCAACATCATGTCCATGTTTACTTTGTCCAGTTCTCATTGTTTTCTAATTACTCATCATTTATAACTCAAAGCCTGAACTGGAAGTACATGAGGTAAAAATAGGCAAGCYGTGAAGAATAGAAATTGAGTGAGGAGAGTTTTAATAAAGAAAAGGCAAGTAATAKCAATGCTTTAATTTTTAATTGCTTTGTAAAGGGGTCTGTAGCAATTAATTCTCTGACCTGTAGCAGTGTAACCTCGGTATTTTAAATAGTACCTACTGGACTCCTCTCTTTAAAACAATATTTTTCCGTTTACCTGTGTATTGCACCACAGCCAGACTGGCAGGTACTGAAAGACACAAGTGGATTTCACAAATGGATTAATAACATTGTGTTTTTCAGAAAAGTTTATAGTCAACTTCCTAAAAACTCTATGCAAACACTAAGTTCAAGTGCCTGTTCTGACTCATTGGTAATTTGGTCTATTATAACTACAAAGAATGTAAGTAGTTATTTATAAATCAAGTCCATTATATAAAGGACAAATTTTGTTTTCTTTAGCAACAAAGTTTGAAGCAATAAAAGGAGTGAAGTAAATTAATTTGATGTTTGCATATAATTATATATTACATTGAAAATTGTCAGTGCTGTATGTAGATATCAGTGACTCAAACCACTGAGTATATCAAATGAAGTTCAGTTATAAATCAAACCATTAGACCAATCATAACAAATTGCTGGCATGTGTATGTTGTTTGAAATACTTAATTAGCTGTTAAAAATGATTTTAAACATTGAAAACCAAATGAGAAGCTGATTTATGCATGAACACACCCCCCAAAACACACTGAATTAATGCACAGACAACAAGAAACAGATGTGTTTATTACACAGTAGAGAACTATTTCACTGGATGAGTTGTTATTATTATTATTATTATTATTATTATTATTATTATTATTATTATTATTGTTGCTGTTGTTGTTATTATTATGATGATGTTTTTCTATTATTTTCCCTCTTCTTATTTTAACATTAAGAAATAATTTTTTAATTTGTTCAGTCCAAGGATTAGTGTACCAAAGAAAAATTCATTTTGTGAGTAAGCATTTCAGTTTGCTGGGTTTTTGAGAGGCTTGTGCTGCTACTTAAAGAAGCTACACATATTAGTGATTTAAAGACTATGAATTATGTCATTTGTACATGGCCCTTCCTTATCTTTATTTTCTGTCTTGTGTGAGTACTAAGCTAAAAAAGAAGAAAAAAAAATCTGCTAACAACTCGAACATACACAAGGTATTCCATAAAAGGGAAAACTGTTACTATGCTTGTTCAACGCTTTTATTTTCAGTTGTATTTTCAGAAAACAAGTGAACAATATTACCTAAAATAACTATCTGAAGTAAAATAAATAAAAAATAAATTAGCTGCTTTCCTTACTATGTTCAGCAGATGTTTATGAAAATAGTGCAGTTTTCAAACCAAAGTACATTTAACTGAACTTCTGTACAGATCTCAGTTCCCGGGGAAATAAGGTGTAGTGGTGGCACAGCCCCCTCGTGGGCTGTGGCAGGATGGTGTCCATCAAGTGCTCGCCCTCCAATGGGTAGATGAAGGTGGATCCGAGGGCG